>JAPEIP010000012.1:85614799-85627360 GCA_026120095.1 Capsicum chinense | reverse complement strand
AGTTGCCTATGATGATCTATAATGATTTATGAGGTTTTTCTCCTACATTTCCTATCTAAGATGTTATGAGTTGCATGATTCAATATCACTCAAGCCAGGTGTGTCATTATGGTCCGTATGTATGTTTTTACGAAATTTATGATATTATTTATGTTTTGTATGTGGCCCCACATACTCCGTACGTATCTTGTACTGACCCGCATATTTCTCTATGGGCTACATTATTACCATGATGTAGGTTCAGGTACTCAGCTGCGGCCGCGACAGTGATATCTGAGTGCCGCATCTACGTTCCTTCAGTTGTGAGTCATCATGGTTCAAGGAACAAGTTGCTAGTTTTGGTGATGTTGTTTTGTGATCCCTTTGGTCTATTTCTTCAATTAAGGGTTAGTCCTAATGGCTCGTTGATTTTGCTGTATAGAGGCCATGTCAGACTAGTGTATTGTTGGGTTGGTTTGTGTATAGACATTCCATATATGTACAGTCTAACGATATTCTATGCCATGTGCGATGTGATATGATATTTACTTATATATATATCCTTAGCGTAGCGTGTATGTTGTTGTGTTGGAACCCAAGGGTAGTGTTTTGGCTTAAAGGGTTAGCTTGAGGCTACGTGTAGCCTTAGGCACCGTATGACATCTCGAGATGATATTTTGGGGCGTTACAATAATATTCACATGCACTATAAAAACATGAAAGAGAAGTACAAGTATACATGTATCACACATATGAATACGAAGGAAGAAATACATATAGACAGGTATCACAAAATGGAAAATAATACATCACTGAAATGTACAATGTAAATACAAATTCAATAGAGATGATGATGCTTGAGGTTATCGCACAACCTACATATACACCTCCAGAGCTAAAACTTCTCAATGTAGAACCCATGGGGGGTTCATCAACCCATATACAACAAATATCCAATGCCAATATCCATAACTTCCCTCCTACATATCCATCTGTAGAGGGTTTTAAAGATGTCACATTTTTTGTTAGAAAAATCAAGTAATTCCAGTATTTTCATGGTGGTACTAATGTTTTATGAATGTATATAATATGATTTTCTATGAATAAGAATTATATATTTCTACCCCAAATTCCCATAGCTTATTTAATTCATCAACTAATGCTTGTAGGTACACTATAATTTCCTAGAAAATATGGAGCTAGAATGATTATTGACAATATTTTGTTCTCCAGTTTCATGAAAATCCATGTTAACAAACTGTTATTCATCAACATAATATGCCACGTGATATGGGCTTATGGCTTGAAATAGATTAAACCCATCACTTGAAAGATACAATCTCATATTTTGAGGATACATTGAGAAGGGTGGATTTGAAGAATCAAAATTCTTCCAAGCTTCTCCATAAGCAGGGTGTCTTAAATTCCCATCATTACATCATTCGGTTGTATTCATCTCATTGTTGTTGTGTTTTAGCATACATAAGCATTCTTTGAAGCCTAGGCTTTAAAGGACAGTATCTCAAGACCATTGGGGGTATTTTAGAGGTTGCATTATTCAAACAATATAAAGTATTCCTCCATCTAGAAGACCCACACATAGTGAAATTATCTACCCCTCTATCTTATTCTTCCTAAATATCATGAAACAATTAGGTCATGCATGTATTTTATCATAATCGAGACCCGTATCTTTTATCATCTTTTTATCCTTTTTGAAAGACTCAAGTAGTAAAGAAAAGGATTTTTTTTAACTAGTCTAACAAATATGAAAATTTCACATTACTCAACCATAAGCAAGCATAATCGAATGAGAAAGCTCAACTTGTTGAAATTTTTGCACTCCGGATATAAACTTTGTTTCCTTCTTTGATAGATTTGAAAAACCTTTTTGCATCTTCAGATAGTCATTCTCTGACTCCTTCTACATTCCCTAAATCATCTTTTGTATTTATAAATGTATCATGAATCATACCATCAATATCATCATGATTGTTACAATCTTCACCATTACTATTTGGATGTGGTGTACTGGAGAATGCTTTTTACCCTTGAGAAATTCAGTTGTGATATCCTTCAACAAATCCTATTGCAAACTAGTGATTATCCACTACTTTTTTGTAATGACAATAACAATTCTTATAATCATCACAAGGGAACAATATTTTATTTCATTTCAAAACTCGTTCAAATGCCTTATTACAAATATCCTTCACTTTATTTATGACCTTATCAAAGCTTTGTCTTAGACACATCCAACTTCTACCAAAATTATTCACTGTAATCTATGTGACACAAGAATTCAAACAATTTATGATTTTTGATAAACTATGAAATGTAAAAGGCAACAATATTCAATAAGCATAATATCATTTTCAGTAACCATTTCATAGTAATACACATTTAACTCAAATATAATACACGTTAAAAAATAGAAAAACAATAACTTAATTTTTTTAAAGATGACAAACTAGCAAACCTATAATTTTGTAAAAGTTTGGACACTTTAAGAAAAGACATTTTCACACTTAAGGTTTTTGAACAAGCAATGATGGTCATTTTCATAGTTTGAAATAGATACATTTTGATCCAATTTTATTTATCAAGACATGACTAAGATGCTACACTTCCTTATAATAGAAATGCACATTCCAGTAGCTAAAACTACAAACTTTTAGTCATAATAACTTTAAAATGAATTAACCCAAATATTGTAAAAAAAAACTATCAAGGTAATTACTAATCATATTAAAATAGCCTTAAGTTTCTTATAATAACTTCAAGAAATTTATCATGCTTCAAAAATTTATGTTCTCGATGACTTATGGACATTCAAGAAAGGCGAGATAGCCACATAAACTATCATAAGAAATAATAAAGATCTAGGTTTAACTTACACTAGCTAACTTAATAGCTCAAGCAACAGAAAACCCAATATAAATGGTACGAGATATAGTCTACAGTAAGCAATTCCACCATACTACCATCAAAATTTAGTCAAACTAATAAGTATCACCAAAGAACAAGAAAAATAGATAACCACACTACCAAATTTATTAATAGCCCATGTAATAGAAATTCCAACATCAATGACCAGAGAAACATGGTTTAGAGTAAAAATTTTTACCATAGCTACCAACAAAATTAAGACCCACAATAGCAACACTCTAAAAAACATAGACTAATATACATTACGAATGTATAGATTTTTATTGGGAATAGATAAGGGTTGAACTAACAGGATCAAGAATTCATTGGATCAGTGGATAAAAGTTTCTTGTAGATCTCTGAAAGATGAAAGTTCTTCAACAGTCAATAGACAAACGATGAATAGGAAATGTGAGTTCTTTGGCAACAAACCAGAAATAGCCAAGAAAAATGATTAAAATTACCATGTCAAAGTCCTGATTAAAATACTTATGGCATGCAAATAGTAAGCAGAAGTTTTATACCATCAAAATAAAATTAAAGTCTATCTTGCTCGAACTCTTCTAAAATTTCACTTAATATATGTCAAGATTCTCCACAACAAGTATATTTTTAAAGGATCAAACACAATCATAGTAATATTTTTGTATAGTTCATCCAAAAGAGAACAAATACTTGCAATATGTAGCTTGCCATAATTACAAGCGGCTAAATTATATTCAACTGACAATAAAAAGTTTTAAATCCTTGCCAAGCCACAAAGCTCACCCCAAATATCTGATCCATAGCTTCTTCGTACGATCTAAAAAACAATGGCGAGAACTCATACTATAATTTGCAAACTGCGAAAGTGTAGTATGAGTAGTAAACATATATTACTCAGTGATCATCAGCCGATTAAACTCCAAGATGATGAAAGCATCAATAAAATATAAAGTAGGAATATAAACTATCGGCAACTAACCAGGAAGCTAAACATGATAATGCTGAGGGAGAAATAAGGTAAACTCTCCTATTATAATATTAATCAGGTTTAGAGTGAAATACCGTATATCAGTAGTCAACATATAACAAAAGTGAAAGAAGATTATATAATAGTATACAAGGCCAAAAATACATATACGGCATGAGTAGGTACAGAAGAAAGGAAATATACAGTAATACCATAAATTTATATAAATACATTGGATTACTTAAGGAAATGACCTACCATCATAAGACATCTTAACCAAGTAGGAAAGCAAGAGCGGGCATGATCAGGGTCCCTAAGTATAATTTCTTAGCATGAGGTAACTATCCATAATATAATTTATCATAACAAGAAAAGGGATCAGAACCATACCTCCAACCATAGTACCAGTCCATAATCTGTCTAGCACGAATGAACAATAATAACAATAATGAAGTAAAAGCTAGCCCAGACAAAGAATACCTAACTGGGCCCCTATATGGTCGAAAGGTTAAATATTACACTCAACAAACAACAACAACTTCCTATACATGTGTGACCCCTAAAAGGATGATAGATATAAGTACTAAACATTATAATTCTAACAGGCAATGCACACGAATGAATAAATTCAAAGTAAATCCCTTGTACCATATTTGATCCAAGTGTCATAACATACTAGTATATACACCTACTCCTACTTTATAGCTCACAATAGCAGGACCTACAATAATCTCACTTCTCCAGCAAGATGGCTTATAGACGAAGGGACTCCTAGGGGATACAAGAATATTCATATTCATTATCAATCTACTTTATCCAGTACTGGAGAGATTTATATATATACACACACACATACATATATGGTGCACATAATTAAACCATGACTATAATGGTGTAAGTCCTATAAGTTCATTGCCCAAGACTTACTCTTGGACTAAATTATCATAATAGAGTAGAAACGATCGGAATGCCTCATAACCAAAGTAAATTGCCATGGTAAAAGTGTGGATAAAACATGGCAAGAATTAATCTCAGTCAAATTTCCAAAACATCATCTTTTATTCAAAAGCTTATAAATAAGTAAATAAGGTAGTACGATCACTATAGTAAAAGAATCTATTTTAAAGGTGAAAGCGGGAATTAATCCCTTTTTATCAAACTGTAGTAAAATCATGATTTTTGGTTTGAATTGTATAACTAAATGAGCATGAATGCACCGAGAATATACATGCCATCACTAGTATCCAAGAAACACAACCTTAGAGTCTAAGCTTCTATATACTAAATCTAGATCTATTATAAGAATAAAATACTCACTTGGAGTCCAACTGGTATTGCAATAAAGGGACCGGTCATTCTTATATATAACTAGATATAACAATAGTACTACAGTCTGGAAACTAAGATCCAATCCACTAAGTCAAGTGGTAACCCATATAGAAAAGATTCATAGCATTAACTATGATCAACATTGTCATAACTCGAATCAGGTCCTGGTCATGATGGGAATCTCAAGTCTGCCTTAGATGGAAGACCATCCCTTTTGTCTAGTCAAAAAGACCATATGCACTAATAGTGACTAAATTTCCAGCATATAACATGACATTAAAGGTAACTCAAGATGTCTATGATAATTCCAAAACCAATAATCGATACACAAATCCACAATAATATCAAAAAAAGGCTTTAACCAATTGAATATCTATAAATCTCGAGACATGCCCCCCACAATAGCCAAAAATAACCGAAAGAATAGTCTTACAATATGAAACCCCAAACATGAAATAGATCTTCCAAAGTTTGGAAGCTCACCACTTCAAGTCAACTCACAAACTATCCACGAACACCTGATCACTACACAACAAAAGTAGGAGTATTTCTAGTTCCTACATCACGTGGGAATACAACGTCCAAAGATGGTTAGCCGATTGAGCGCTAAAATATAACCAATGGATAAAGTGTAAAATGATGCCATTATCAATAGTTCAAATCCCATCAAAATCCACAATCCAATGTAAATGCATATATATATATATATATATATATGCTGGGCTAGGGAACAAGGCTTAGCATGAGCTTTAAAATCTTAACCTGGATTATGTAGTATAACAATCATAATAAGGCACTCACGAGATATATGGGCCTAGATCTCCCCAAATAGAAGGCCCCTAGTGCATATATTCATACGAACTAGAGGATAATCAGACATACATATGACTTATGCGGTACCTGAGCCTCTCGACATATATAAAAGATGAATTAAGCACCAATTCATATGGCATAGGGGACTCGAACCACCCAATTATTTAATAAGGTAGGTGCAAACCTCTTTATCATGTTGACCCCCACTTCGGGTAATGCGATTGCCAATATTGGTTTCTCGAGACCTCCACTTTTAATGCTCGGCTACATAACCCTCTATTAAGTCCAATTAAATATTCAACATACATTCTCATTAATTAATTCTTATTAATTAAACCCATTACACATTAAGGAATTCTGTTGGTATCATTATACCAACCCCACTTGTAACTTCATTATCATGCCATAACATTATCCATCATACGAGGGAATTCATAACCTCATAAGTTCAATTAATCATTCATATAGGGATTCTACATACCCCAAACATTAGTAAGAATCAATCAATAGTTCATTAAACTTTTATTCAAATGAATTAGTATAAGTAAGTAAGTAAAACCTTGTGATAAAACCATAATCAATATCAATTTCACAATTTGGGTTGAGGGGATACAATTTCCAAAACCATATCTCAAGGCAAAATTATCAAACTAGGGATAACCATGAACCCTTAGTTTATTTACCATTCTCATGCACCCTACTAGTTCAAAATCATTAATAGAGCATGGACAATGCTAAATAAATCATAAAAAATAAAGTTAAGAGTTAATCATACCAGTATCCTCAACATATGTCAAAACCCATTTTCAAATCCACATAAATAATAATATATTTTCATGCTTTAAACAAAACAAGTTTAAGTGTAGAGTCACATGACTAAAATACCATGAATTATGAAGAGAATTTGCCCTTGGAAGCTCTAATTGACCAATCTCTTGGAAACCCTAATATTTTTGCATGAGAGGATTTGACATAGAAGAAAGTGTATTTTGATTATGTTATGGGTGAGAATGGGATGTCAATAATGTTTTAAGGTCATGGGCTCTGTTTAGGTAAAGAGGGAAATATCCAAAATACCTCTAGTAAAAAACTAATAAAATTTGTCAAGTCACTATGGGTGACCTTACGACTCGTAAGGTTACTTTGTGACTCTACGCACTCTGTTGTAGGATGAACAATGTCTAGGGCCATCAACACTCGTCTAGTTACAGAAGGAGCATACGACTTGTAAAGAGTCCATACGACTCATTGCATCCTAGTTGTACTTAAAAGAGAACACCTTTGACATCTCACTGGGTACATCATAGAAGGGACTATATGATTCGTACAATGTCCTTACGACTTGTAACATGCTAGTCGAAGTCACATCAAAAACTTCGGATAATACACTAGACACCTTAAGACTGGAGTCCTGGATAACACCTAAAATATACCTCTAATTAAAGGATGAAGCGGTCGCTGTCAAATATAGTAACCCAACTTAGTTGGGGTCTATCCCACAGGGAATAGGCCGAAAATACTTCTTGAACTTATTGAAATCAAGAGGTAGTGTGGAAAGGTAAAAAGGGGGGATTTGTAGTAACTAGCTAATAGAACAAGTCTTGGTTGCTTCTGGTTGTAAACTATCTAAGACAAACACTAGGCTTGTATTCCCTATGGATTTTTAACTCAATACACTTATCGTACACTGTCGAACTATTCTAATATCTTGCATGCAAAATTGATACGTTATGTACCATCAACAATTTTTTTGATGAATTGACAGATTTCACCCTTTACCTTTTGACTTTCAGGATGTTGAATTAATAACCCTTATCCTAATCCCAGTTAATTATTACTTTTTGGGTCTTTAGTTATTAGATTATACATAACGATCTTACTTAGATAATACCTAGTAGCGTTGATCAACTTTTAATCTTTGAATTACCATTGTGATCTTATTTTCCTAGTCACTACTCCTCTTTTGGAGAAAGTAGAAATAATCGAGGTAAGATTTAACATTGGCCACTGATAAGAAATCAATAAGAACGAACAAAACCAATAAATGCAAGAATCTTTATCTTGAATGCCTTGGAACTTCCTCTACTTCGTTAATCTGCAATGGTTCCCACAATCCTAGCTAAGGGAATTAGCCACTCATAGTCATGAGATCAATCATGGAATGCATAGAAAAAATTATAGAATCAATCTCACAATAATGAATGAAGAAATCTGAAAAACTTAAATAGAGTAACAAACGAAGAATAATAAGATCTTTGGGACTCTTTCTCAACCAATCAATATGCAAAGGTGTATTTTTGAATTAATGTATGGAAATAAACTAAACATGGCCTAAAAGGGTATTTATATATTACAAGAAACCCTACAAGTCAAATCATAACTAAAATAGAAAAACCTAATTACCTATAGATAATAGGACTTAAAAACATTATAGGAGGGTAATTGGGATACATAGAAACCCTAGGAAATGATTTCAGAAAGATCTAAGAAAATTACTGTTGGCGGCCACCTACTCTCTGTACTTGTGGTATGGCATAGGATGCAGGTACTACCTACGGTCCTGACCTTGGTCGCAGGTATAGACTATTGGTACAAGTCATGCAGCCTAGCTCTCAGAATTTTGGCTTTCGCCACTTTCATTACCTACATATGGATAATATGTCCTACTTATGGTCCATTAGTTGACTTAGCAGGTGCAAAAGTCCCCACTATCAGATAGTTCATTGAATTAGCTTTGCAATAATACCAATTTCCCCTCAATATGATTTCGACGTGAAAGGTTATGGCGAAATTATTGAAGCACTATCAACTCTTAGGATCTTCAACTCTTGCACATGCAACCAAACTTCAAATCTTCAACTTTCATCACATAATTTCATCACAAACATCCAAAATTGCCCATAATGGCTCCCATAATTAGCCAAAATCACTTTTTTCACCCTTTTCAGAAAATTAACATTCAAAACATGGTTTCCTAAACAACACTCCAAAAACACCTCAAATCCAACAAAATAGACTTAAGAACTTGCATATTCTCATAGTTTTAAGCATCGAAAGTCCTATATTTCTATAGCACATCAATACCCTCAACTTAGACCATTACATGTCCTCATGCAACAAAATATAACAAAGCAATATGATGGTGCTTAACCAAGAGAACGCTAAGATACCTATGGCAATCAATTATCAAATTCAAGTTCAAAAGACATTACCCTCTCTAAGTTCTATCACTTTACAACCAACTGTGTGTATTTGAGAAGCACAACAATATGACAAAAAGGAATCAAGCTATGGCCTTACATTAGCAACAAACAACCATACATAAATACTAGTTACACTACCCAAATAAGTAAGAAGCTTGCAATAAAACCCATGTGCCCTCACATTAAAAAATTCCCACTCACACATATATGAAATCAAGTATGTCACATTGGGGAAGGTCAAAAGATACTCTTACTTAAAAAGAAGTTCCAATCAATGCATGTCAAATACCATAGGCTTAGGCTTATTTTCTTTACCTTCGCTTTCAAATAGTTAAGTTAGGATCACTATTGGACTTTTCTCGGCTTGTAATGTAGGCTTGGGGCAGGTATGATACATATGGAAATTTAAAGTGACTAAACCCCCTTGTCACTATACTAACTTTGGGATTTCACTGATTAACCATTTTCACTTTATTTTCCACCCTTAATTCTTTCTTTATATTATTTTTTGCATATTCAGGTTGGGTGTGGTCTTTTATTCCTTCTTTTTCCCATTTTACAACTTTTCTTTTCACTTTTTTTTATTTTCTTTTTCTTCCACATCCAGCCTTATGGTGTGGCATGGAAACACAAAACTTTTGATGCTTAAAACTTTAAATTTATGTGTGAACTTAGGGTATTTTGTTAGATAAGATACACTTTGGTGTGAGTTTAGGTAAAATAGGTCTACAATAGTACCTGAATAAAAAGAGAAGAAAAAGATCTAACAATAAACAAACTTCTATCAGTATAAATGTCAACACTTGAGTTGCAAGCAGTCGATACGACTTGTATGCTGAGTCATTTAAGTAACAAAGCAAAAAGCCAAATCAATGAGCCAAGTATACAAAAGATATGACTCAAGCATCCAAGCAATAAGGAAGGATACGAGTCATAAACTGAAGTCATGAGCATCATAGAATCTAAGATATCATCTTAGAGTTAAAGTGTCAAAGGTATACTAGTTGGAAGTTTGAGTACGACTCATATAGGGAAGTCGTATACAAACTAGTGTTCAAGACCTGAAAAGACTGAAGTCCCAGGTGGATACAGATGAAGGACATGAGTCGTACACTAAGGAGAAATTCATAAGTGAAAGTTGTATGCTGAATAGAGAGTTGAAGCCTTGGGAAGATCAAACACTGGAATGGATATGATAAGTCAGGGTATGACTCGCAAGCTGAGAATACAAGTGAAGATAGAGTCGTACCGACTGCCGACTTGACTTTACCCTTCCCCTTTTTAATAGGATTTTTATGTTATTTTGAGATACTATAAATACCCTAGGGTTTATCTATTATTAGGTTACACGTTGTGACATTCATTTACATGATATTACACATTATTATATACTTTTACAATTGCTTTTGTGCTTTTAGGGTTTTATTTAATTAAAGACTTTGGAGTTTATTCATCTTAATCTTGTGTAATTGATTTTATGTATTAGTCATTGATAATCATAGTTTCTTGCATAAATATGAGTTGCTAATCTTCTCAGCTAGGGTTGTGGGAACCTTGGCAAATTAGCTACGTAGAGAAAGTGAGAGACTCAATTGTTCTAAGGTTTTTGTATGTATCTCAATTCTTCTTCACAATAAATAAACTCATAGCAGCTGCCGACGCTTGAGATTGCCTGTATTCGTATCAAATCGGTGACCAAGAAGCTTGGGATTAGGAAAAAAAGGATTTAAGATAGCGATTTGGGGTATGATAACAAAGTATCTCATCTTATCACTTAATCCTGCATCGATAAGTGTAATTGTGGTCATATCAAGGGAAAACAAGGTGACACCCTGAGACGATAACCAAGTCAAAGGATGAAATTTATCTTCTAAACATGGATAATGCCTATCTTGTAGGCTTTACAAGTAGAATAACAGAATAGTTGGGTTGAACATGAGAAACTTGCAAAGTTGAGAAGCCAGGGGAAACATAGACCTCATTTTCATCTCATATTGATTTCAACTCAACAACACTCAAGAATTGGTTACTATTTGTGATTGATAACAAACCCCCCCTCCCCCATTTACTTTCATGTACTGCTCGTGGATTACATTCAAGGCAAGCAACTATTCATATTTTCCCTGTGGGATCGAACCCAACCTTTTTAGGTTACTATATTTACAATCGACTGTATTATATTTCTAGTTGAGGTGTAGTCTTGGGCGACATCATCTTACTAATGTTTTCTCATATTTTACCCTTCTTCATACCCATTTTACACTATGTACCCCTATGATAGACCCTCAACTTAGGCAATTTTATTGGGTTGAGTGCACAATGTCCTTGAGGACCAGGGCCAAAATAGGTTCATTTTTACACAAATAGAAAGGTGAAAGGTGTATTAAGAAAAATAGACATTCAGGCTTAAAATTGGGATCAAAGGATATAATTCACACATGGAAGGTTATGTAGTCTAAAAGTGGACTAATATAAAAAATGACCTATCTTACATTCCAAACCAACATTCTTAACAACCTAAGAAAGACTAACGGGGCAAGTTCTGAATTTAACCCATAATGGGAACAAAGTAGTATCTCACACAGACATTGGCACAGAGTCATGTCAAAAGCTACTACCTATCTGGTTCATGAAAGAGTTAGCTATGATTACCATTTCCCTAAATCTAATGCCATAACAAGATCAACAATAGTCACATGTATATACAAGCACACAGTTCAAAATAGACTATTGAAAAGGTATTATCATTTATCTTAAAAATCAACAAAAACATGTCAACTATCTTAGATACTGATTTTTCTCCTACTTAACCATAAAACATCACGAAACAAAACACAATACACCTAAACATGTCATCTTTAATAGGAAAAATACTCAAGGGAAAAGAGGCACGCCAACAAAAATCCCAAGAGTACATCAAGAACCAGAAACAGCCCCACCTACAACGTAAAATCATGTATTGTCCCCAATGCATCAAGTCTCTATAAAATAGAAGAGTTAGGAACATACATGTAGCAATATTGGTGCAAAGATCAGACGTCAATCACATAATATAAATACAAATAGAAAAATACCTTGGGTTGGCTCCCAAGCAGTACGTATTTCATATCATGACATTATGGGGCTTGTTTTGTACTCAGACATTCCCAACAAGCCCGTGGGTACCTTTATTACTATGACTTCATCAAGGTATCCAAAGAGTTGGCCTTCAAATTTCTCTTTCCAGTTTGAACTTATGAACTGTACCCCAAATTTTTTTATTTCCCATTATGCTTATGGGGTAGATGTATAAAAATAACGAACCCGAGAAATAGATGTGGCATGTTGTACTTTTTGGCCCTTATGTGAGAAATGTAG
>JAPEIP010000012.1:85597919-85614699 GCA_026120095.1 Capsicum chinense | reverse complement strand
TCGACTGTATTATATTTCTAGTTGAGGTGTAGTCTTGGGCGACATCATCTTACTAATGTTTTCTCATATTTTACCCTTCTTCATACCCATTTTACACTATGTACCCCTATGATAGACCCTCAACTTAGGCAATTTTATTGGGTTGAGTGCACAATGTCCTTGAGGACCAGGGCCAAAATAGGTTCATTTTTACACAAATAGAAAGGTGAAAGGTGTATTAAGAAAAATAGACATTCAGGCTTAAAATTGGGATCAAAGGATATAATTCACACATGGAAGGTTATGTAGTCTAAAAGTGGACTAATATAAAAAATGACCTATCTTACATTCCAAACCAACATTCTTAACAACCTAAGAAAGACTAACGGGGCAAGTTCTGAATTTAACCCATAATGGGAACAAAGTAGTATCTCACACAGACATTGGCACAGAGTCATGTCAAAAGCTACTACCTATCTGGTTCATGAAAGAGTTAGCTATGATTACCATTTCCCTAAATCTAATGCCATAACAAGATCAACAATAGTCACATGTATATACAAGCACACAGTTCAAAATAGACTATTGAAAAGGTATTATCATTTATCTTAAAAATCAACAAAAACATGTCAACTATCTTAGATACTGATTTTTCTCCTACTTAACCATAAAACATCACGAAACAAAACACAATACACCTAAACATGTCATCTTTAATAGGAAAAATACTCAAGGGAAAAGAGGCACGCCAACAAAAATCCCAAGAGTACATCAAGAACCAGAAACAGCCCCACCTACAACGTAAAATCATGTATTGTCCCCAATGCATCAAGTCTCTATAAAATAGAAGAGTTAGGAACATACATGTAGCAATATTGGTGCAAAGATCAGACGTCAATCACATAATATAAATACAAATAGAAAAATACCTTGGGTTGGCTCCCAAGCAGTACGTATTTCATATCATGACATTATGGGGCTTGTTTTGTACTCAGACATTCCCAACAAGCCCGTGGGTACCTTTATTACTATGACTTCATCAAGGTATCCAAAGAGTTGGCCTTCAAATTTCTCTTTCCAGTTTGAACTTATGAACTGTACCCCAAATTTTTTTATTTCCCATTATGCTTATGGGGTAGATGTATAAAAATAACGAACCCGAGAAATAGATGTGGCATGTTGTACTTTTTGGCCCTTATGTGAGAAATGTAGTTCTTTGGTTCTGGCTCAGCAAATAAAAGAATATAGACACTTTTTTTCTCCTATTTGCACTCTTCTACAATGTGGGATATTTCAATAAAGATCTGACTAACAAAACATAATGTGGAAAATGCTTTGAATGAGGTCCAACACGCCCTAACATAGGATTTGTAGTCTTCTTTACATCCCCACATAAATCTAGTACGATCTCCTTAAGAATGACAATATCCATCAGAGCATGAGTAATTTCATACTCTTCTAATTTCATCTCCTCAAGTCGGTATTTTAGAATTCTTTCAGTCTTACACCACCTATAACTAATTTATTGGGCGTTACACATAGCATTTTTTGCATCCAACTCTATTTATAAGTAGAAGATATCCAATCCAAACCTATGAACCTTTTGAAAACGATCCTGCCTTCCTTTTTCTATGAGTGCTAATGCGTCAAGAATGCTTTCATTATGTTCCATCATTATTTTTATCATGCTCATGCAGTAATGCACCATATGAAAAGAAAAAATCAATAAATAAGGAGTCACAATCACTCCATACTTTCTCTGGCCAATTTTGCATCTGAAGAAGAGTTGGTCAACAAAACAAGTAAAACAAAAAAAATAAAAACCGATCACTCCAACAACTTCAATAAAGAATTTCGAGACCGTATTCCACAGTAATGGTGCTAAAATTTGATAAAGCCTAAAATGGACCTCCAATTGAAGGATTAAGCGGTCACTTTCAAATATAATAACACAAATAGGTTGGGGTCCATCCCACAGGGAATAGGCCAGAAATCCTTCTTGAACTTGTTGAAAACACTAGACTGGGCAGAATGGTAAAATGGGGTGGTGGTTTATAAGAACTAGCTAAAAGTAACAAGGCTTGGTTGGTTCTAGTTGTAGACATTCTAAGACGTACACTAGGGTAGTGTTCCCCCTGGCTTCTTAACTCCGTAGACTTATCGTACACTGTTGAGATATTCCAATATCTTTTATTCAAAATTTATAAGTTATGTACCATCAATAGTGTTTTAGACCGACCTGAAAGATTTCACCCTTTACTTTTTGGGTCTCAGGATGTTAACTTACTAACCCTTAACTTGATACTAGTTAACTATTACCGTTTAGGTCTCTAGTTATTAGGTTATATTTAATAATCTTACTTAGATAATACCTAGTAGTGTGAATCGACCCATAATCTTTAAATTACTATTGTGATCTACTTTTTCCTAGTCACTACTCATCTTTTGGAGTAGTAGAAATAATCTAGGTAGGATGTTAATGCTGACCGCTAAATAAATACGAGTGAATACTACCCAATAAATGCAAAAATCTTTATACAAAATGATTTGGTACTTTCTCTACTTTGTTAATCCGCCAAGATTACCACAACACTAGCTAAGGAAATTAGCAACTCATAGTCGTGAGATCAATCTTGGAATCCACAAAAAAAATTATAATATAAAAATCTCATAATAATGAAATAAGAAATTCAAAAGACTTAAATTGAGTAACAAACAAAGAACAAGAAGAAGTTTGAGAACTTGGTCCCAAAGGGGCCTCATTCTCAACCAATCAATATATGAATATGTATTTATGAATTAATGTATGGAAATAAACTAAACAAATCCTAAAAGGGTATTTATAGATTACAAGAAACCCTAGAAGTAAAATCGTAACTAAAATAGGAAAAGCTAATTACTCATACATAAAAGGATTTTAAAACATAGTAGGAGTGTAATTGGGATACATAGAAACCCTAGGAAATGATTTCGGAATGATCCAGGAAAATTGCTATCGGCAGCCACCTACGCTATGTAACCGTGGTTTGGCATAAGGCACAGGTACTACCTGCATTCCTGACCCTTGGCACAGGTGCAGACTATAGGTACAAGTCCTGTAGCCTAGCTCTCGGGATTTGGTCTTATGACACCTGCTTTTCCTACATTCGGGCATATATGCTACTTGCAGTTTGCAAGTTGACTTAGTAGGTGCAAAAGTCCAGACTATTAGATAGATAATTGAATTAGCTTTCCAAAGATACAAATTTCACCACAATTTGAAATCGGGGTGAAAGGTTATGGCCAAATTACTGAAGCACAGTCAACTCTCGAGATCTTCAACTCTGGCACTTGTAACCAAGCATCAAATCTTCAACTTTCATCACATGCTTTGGTCACGAACATTCGGAATTGCCCATAATAGCTCCCTTAAGTAGCAAAAATCTCCTTTTTCACACTTTTCATGAAATTAGCATCCAAAACATGATTTCCTACAAAACACTCCAAAAACACCTCAAATCCAACAAAATAGCCTTAAGTGCATACATATTATCATAGTTTTAAGCATTGAAAGTGCTATATTTCTATAGCACATCAGTCCTATCACTCATCAAGACATCTTAAGTCTATAAAGAAAAGACGTAGTCAGGGTAGTAAACTCAATTCTTAAAGAATTTATAAGACAAACATTTCGGGTGTTACATTCTGCGCCCTTAGGATAATTCATCCTTAAACTATGGGTCAAGGCATCCTTTGGCACGATTTACACAGAAACATAGGAACACATACCTTTAACAAAGAGAAAGAATAAAGAATTCAAGGAATCACAAATTGCCTTTAACAAAGTCAAAAAATAAAGATGTTAAGATAGACACATACCTTAAGCACAATTATCTGAAATGGGGAACAAGAAATGATATTTGGATTTCATTTCTTTTTCTGCTTCACAAACAGCTTCCTCAAGCTTTTGGTTCTACCATAGAACCTTCACCGAAGCCATATCCTTAGTCCTCAAATACTAGACTTTCCTATCCTGAATATCCACACTTTCCAAAGGAACAACCAGGGACGGATTCCCTACGCACTTCATCAACATCGAAACATGGAACACCGAGTGAATGGATCCCAAACTAGAAGGCAACTCCAATTCATAAGCCACATTACCCATTCTCTTCAAAACCAAGTACGAAGAAATATAGTGGGGACTAAGCTTCCCTTCCTTTCTAAACTCTATCACTCCCTTCATGGGAGACACATTTAAGAATACCTAATCGGTAGCATCAAATTCCAACTCATATAGCCTCACATCCACATAGGATTTTTGGCGACATTGGAAAGTCTTAAGCTTATTCAAAATCACCTTCACCTTCTCCATAGCTTGGTGAATCAAATTGGGCCAATACAACTTATTTTTATCAACCTTGAACCACCCAATAAGAGATCTACACCTTCTACTAGACAAAGTCCTTAACGGAGCCATATAGATACTACAATGATAGTTGTTTTTATATGCAAAATCAATAAGAGGAAGATAGCCAACCAACTACAACCAAAATCAATCACACAAGACCTTAACATATCCTCCAAAGTCCGAATAGTTTTCTCCTACCCATCCATTTAAGGGTGGAAAGCGGTGCTAAGGTTCATCATAGTCCCCAAACCTTGCTGGAAAGAATGTAAGAGTGAGATGAGAACTTCGTACCTAGGTCAAATATGATAGAAACAAGCGCACTATGGAACTTCACAATCTATAGGATAAATAACTTCGTATAGTCCTCAACGAAATAATTAGTCTTCACTAGTGAAAAATGTGGAGACTTGGTAATCCTATCCACAATGAGCCAAATAAAATCAAACTGATGGAGATACTGCAAAAGACCAATGATGAAATTCATATTAATCACATTCATTTTCCACACAGGAAATTCAATTTGTTGAGGAAAACAACTAGGCCTCAAGTGCTCTACCTTCACTTGTTGACACAATATACACCTTGTAATACGACCCGCCCTGGGTCCTTGTCATAATGGTCATCCCAAGTCTGACCAGGACCGGACACCACCCCTATTACCCAATCCAACCTTCAGCCACCTGCCCTGAGTAGGCTGAATTTCGAGCATAATACATACTAGTGTAATAAATCACCCAAAGATCCTAGGAATAAATCACAACCATGACAAACCTAATTGAGTCCAACCATCCCATACCAATATTCCAACCATACCAAATCATACAAAATAAGGCCATAACTAGAAAGAATTCCAAAACATAATATGATAATAAATCCCAAAATGTAATAAGATGGAACAGTGAGAAATCCTGAGATATGGTGTCAGCCCATCAGCTTATTCCAATGGTAAGGAAGACACCAATATCAATAACACCTATTTCAACCCTGAAGTACCATAAAGCCTCTATACAAAAAATTAATAAAATCTTGTTGGTATATGCCCCTAACCATGGCCAAAACCAATATCCAATATAAAGTCAAAATGTCTAACAACATCCATAACATGAAATGATGCATTCCAAAAGGATGGAACCTCACTATTTTATTCCAAATTCTATCCCCGAGTCAATCACTATATAAGAGGAGTTGAATGACCGGTTCATGCACAGCGTGGGTATACAGCCGCTTGTAGACTGGTTAGTGACTGACCACTAGCATGAATCTCAAGATAAGGATAAAATAATGCCAGTTATGAAAAAAGTAAAACCATCCATCATACATACAACCATACATATATAAGTGCCAGGAAAGGGGATCCGAGTTTAGCATACATTTAAAACTTTTACTTGGGTTGTGTATCTTACCCATCCTAAACCATAACAGGCTATATGAAGTTTAGCTTCCTCTGCTGAAAGGGCCCCAATGTGTGTAGTCGTACAACTAGGGAATATCCCATAGGATGAGTAGTACATCCCCCAATAGTGTGACATCATGCATATGATCTACTAAGACCAATCTCATATTTGCAAGTAAGAGTTTCCAATTTTGGTCCCCCCTGGGGCCGCCACCTTCCACGGCTTTGCAATGCATCCCACCATTAATGCCCAATTAAATTTTTTTAAAAATAACCAACCAATTCATTAACCATTTTATTAACCAAGGCCAATATTAATTGTATCGTCATACCACTTCTTACTTGCAAGTATTATCCATAGCCAAATAATTTAGGTTAAGGGTATTTTCAAATGCCCTTCCATATAATATATTAAACCCCTTGGGACACTTTTACATTCCCCGAAAGCATAACCCTTTAGGATTTAGCTTTTTCAAACTATTTAAACCATGTATGATTCCTTTACCAAGATTAAAAGATGGAATAGTTCGATTAAAAGAAGTCAATGCAGTGAACATATCTTTATAAGCATTTTATCAAACACATTCGGAGCATAACATAACCAAAACCAATTCCAAAGACCATTGAACCATTGCCATGCAATCCAATTGTCCAAATCCACTGTTAGTGCATATTAAATCTTAATTAAAACCACAAGAATCCATAATAAAGCATTTAATATAAATCCCCCAGATAATAGTTTACACCCATTATCATGAAATAGTAAAACCATGAAATCAATCATATAAACCATGTCTTTAGTTGAAATTACAATGAGGGATAGGAATAATGCCCTGTAAGAAAGAATTGATGGAAAGAAATCACCAAGACAAAACCCAAAGCAATCCTCAAGATGAAATCGTAGCCTTCTTGCCTCAAAAGCTCTTGAGAGAATTATGGATAGTATTGGAATAGTTTTTCAAATGTTAATGAGTAGAATAATAGGGTAAATAACCTCCTAAGTGTATTAGAAGTCGTGGGTCCTAATTAGGGTAAGTAGGAAAATATCCAAAATACCCCTACTTAAATCCCTTAAAAACCCGTCATAGGGATTCGACTAAACTATATGAGTCGTACCCTCCCAATACAATCGATACCCACTACTCATATACAAGCCTCAAACCTTGGATCAAACACTGTTCAGTATATGAATCATCTAACCAAGTCATAACCATAACATACGATTCGTATCCAAAACCTGTATTCCTAGTAGAATGAAATACCAGGAGGATTAAACACTGCCCACCATATGAGTCCCTGATATGACTCATACCAAGCTCTATGACTCATATGCAAAGTCGTACCCCTTCCAGTGACCAAAACTATCCCACCAACTAATACTGTTCAATATACAATAGGACCGTACCACTCGTACCCCAGTATACGACTCGTACCCATAAGTCGTATTGGGTTCGGAGAATAGAAATTCCAAGAAATTTTCTAATGGTCAAAACGCATGATATTTTAGTCTCCCCCACTAGAAACATTCCACCCTGAATGATGGACATGGTAGGGGTAACTACACACAGAGTCGTTTGCATTATCAAACATCTTTTTAACAAAGTTTGAAAACAAAGAGGCAAAGATGTTGATTTTTTCTTCAACAAACATAGAAAGTAAAGATGTGTTGAAGATACATACCTTGCATATGAATCACAAGGGAAGAAAACAAATGCAGATAATTAGACTTTATCTCCTCTTCCACTTCCCAAGTAGCTTCTACCACCTTATGGTTTTACCATAGAACCTTAACAGAAGCTAAAACCTTTGTCCACAACCGATGAACTTTCCTATATCATAGCTCAACCAGGACCTCTTGATAGTACAAAGAATCTGAAATATTCAATCTTTCCAAAGGAACAACCAAAGAAGGATCACCAATGTACTTATTCAACATAGAAACATGAAAGACTTAATGAACCAAACTTAAGCTAGATGGAAACTCCACCTCTTAAGCAACATTTCCCACCTTTCATAAAAATCTCATAAGGACCAACATACTGAGGACTGAGTTTCCCCTTTTTTCCAAACCACACCATTCCCTTAGTGGGAGATACCTTAAGGAACACCCTATACCCGACCTAAAACTCCATATCTCTACACCTAACATCCGCATAGGACTTTTAGTGACTTTGATGAATTTTAAGCTTATCCTAAATTACCTTGAACTTCTCTATTTCTTGATAAACTAAATTTGGGCCAAACATATTTGTCTCCCTAAGCTCAAATGTTAGTATAGTTCTCTCTGGTTGCCCATCCGACTGTGGCTAAAAAGTAGTACTCAACTAACCTTAGTCCTCAACCCTTTCTAGAAAGACCACCAGAAGTGAGAGTAAACTGCATACTATGACAAAAAATAATCAAAATAGGCACCCCATGCTACTTCACAATCTCCTGAAGATACATCTTTGCATAATCCTCTACTGAAAAAAGTAGTCTGCACTAGAAAGAAGTGAGCAGACTTAGTCATCCTATCCATGATGACCCAAATCAAATCATACTGATTTTGAGAACGAGGAAGACTGGTAATGAAGTCCATATTGATCACTTCCCACTTCTATTTGGGAAAATAAATATATCTGGATATAACCCTCCAGGCTTTACGTGCTTAACCTTAACCTGTTGACACACCATACACTTAGCCACAAAATCTGCCATATATTTTTTCATGCCATTCCACCAATAGATATACTTAAGATCATGATACATCTTTATTGAACCGAGATGAACAACATAGCATGACTCATGTGCCTTCTCAAAAACCCTTTTCAATAACCCATCAACATCAGGAACACACAACCTTCTTTGGTACCGTAAAGTACCATCACCTCTGATCTCAAACACAACTACATTTTCCCAACAATGTCACTCTTGATTTTCATCAAGAAAGAATCCAATACTTACTTCTCCTTAATATCTGCACCAAGAGGCAATCGAATGACCTCTTACACCATCATACTACCATCTTTGGTGTCCAAAAGATGAACTTCAAGATTAGATAAGTGGTGAATATTCTTCACCAATTCCAACTTTTCTTTATCTATTTGAGCAAAATATCCCATAGAAAACCTACTAAGAGCAACAACAACTGTGTTAGCCTTACCTGGGTGGTAGTGAAGACTTATATCATAGTCCTTAAGAAGCTCAAGCAATCTTCTCTGCCTGATATTTGGCTCTTTCTGGTTAAACATGTACTAAAGACTCTTTTAATCATAAAATATATATATGTAAACACCATACAAATAATGCCGCCATATTTTCAAAGCATACAGAACCGCCAAGAACTCCAATCATGAGTAGGACAACTCCTCTCATGTCCCTTTAACTGCCTGGAAGCATACGCAATCACCTTTCCATATCGCATCAACACAAAACCAAGAACTACCCAAGATGTATCATAATAAACCACGAACCCATCATTGCCCTCCAGCAATGTCAAAATTAGAGACAAAGTTAACTTATTTTTTAACTTTTTGAAACTCCGTTCACAAGCATTCGACCAAGAAAACATAACCTTATTTGGAGTCACCTTAGTCAAAGGAGCAACTATCAAAGAAAAGGTTCTATCAAACTGCCTCTAATACCTATCTAAACCCAAGAAATTTTGAATATCAAATGGAGTCGTGGGCCTAGGCCACCTTTTCACCACAACAACCTTTTACAGATCCACTATTATCCTTTCACTAGAAATAATATAACCCAAGAAAGCCATAACGTTCAACAAAAACTCACACTTAGAGGACTTGGCATACCACCATTTTTTTTAGAATCTACCACACCACACAGAGGTGATTAGTATGATCTACCTCGATCTTCGATTGAACCCGAATGTCATCAATAAACACAATGATGAAAAGATCCAAATACTGCCATAACATCTTATTCATTAACTCTATAAATAATACTGGAGCATTGGTCAACCCAAGTGATGACATGTGAGCAGATGCTAAGACATTTAAGGCTTTTAACTGAGAATAATTCAAAGTCTTAAGCAAATTTTGTTGTTTTTGATTATTTTACTTTGATATTGCAGTAAAAGTCATGATGCAAGGGAAATTTAAGTAAATGGAAGAAAAAGAGCTAAAAACTATTGCAAAAAAATTGGAAGTGTGGCTGATGATATCCCTGATAGGTCGTCAGCCCTGTAATAAGTTATCATAAATTACGTCAGGTGGCTGATGATATTTCTGATACGTTGTCAGCCCTGTGATAAGTTATCAAAAATCATGTAAGGCTTTGCAGTGTTAGAAAGATTAAAGTGAAACTGTGATGACATTCATACATGTCATCACAACTGTGATAAGGTGTTAGAATTGCTGTCAAGTGTAGGTAGAGAATCAAATTTTGAATGAAAAAGTGACGATATTTCTGATATGTCATCACGTATATGATAAGTCATCAAGCTTTTTCATCAATTAAAGCAGAAGATGCCAAGAATGCTGGAGGGAGTGACAATATTTCTGATAAGTTGTCAGGACCCTAACACGTCATCACAAATGCCGTCACCTATTCCGAAGGATTTTCTGAAAATTGTGATTTTATTTTCGTATTTTGGATTAGCTATAAAAAGAATTGTTTAGGGTTTTCTAGACAATTATTTATCATTATTATTATTCCACACAAGGGGGCTGGCACTTGTGTTTTAAGAGGCGTACTTTGATATTTTCTCTCTAGAGTTTCTTGGCTTGAAAAAGCAAATACTACGAAGGGTTTATTATTAGTATTTTGGGATTTTTTCATTGTGATCTAATTTGTGATTCACTAGTTATTATTCATCTATGTAAGTTTATCTTTCAAATCAAGAATTCAATTATGTGTTTCATTCGTTACATCATGAGTGGCAAAACTCCATTAACCTGAGTTATGGGATCTAGGGTTAGGTCTTGATTAGGTGCTAAGTGTTCAAGATTCAAAAGGAGATAGGATTTGTTGATAATTCTGAGGTTTTAATTAACGTCTGTTGGTTGCAAATAGTAGACACACCTACTTTGATTTGCTTGAGAAAGAAATCAAATATAGTAGGAAGTGAATTATCAACAGGGACTTGGAAATACTTCATTTAATAATCAGCACTGTAACAAGGTTGGTTAACCTGAGCTAAAATCTGGACAGTAAATAAAAATTCCCTAAGTCCGAGACGATTAAGGAAATAAACGCTTAAGTAGGTCGAGTGAAATTTAAGAATAACATCGATAAAGAGAGCTTGTTATCCTACACACTATGAGAATCTTGAACGACTTTTAGCATCTGTCATGTACTAGAAGCCCTAGTGAACATGATTCTGGTTATTTCATAAACTCTTGATTTACAAACACCGAACGTAAAGTGACAAACAACAACTTCTTAAACCTAAACCCCCATTTTATCTTATCGTATCATTTGTTTGAATTTAAATTGTAGCTTTAGTTTCAAACTAGTTTAATCGCCACTCACATTGTTCCCTATGGATTTGAGTCCGACTCCAAAGTTGGGTAAATATATTGACGACGACCACCTTGCACTAAATTGAAGTATAAGTTGAGCGTTATCAAGTGACATCACCAAGAAATCAAAATGCCCATACTGAGTATGAAAAGAAGTCTTAGGGATATCCACCTCCCTCATCTTCACCAGATGGTACCCTGACCGAAGATCTATCTTAAAGAAGAACTTGGAATCTTGTAATTAGTAAAACAAGTCATCTATTCGAGAAAGAGGATACTTGTTCTTGACCATTACCTTATCCAACTGCCTGTAGTCAATGCACATATTAAGGGAACCATTCTTCTTGTGCATAAACAACATCGGTGCACCCCAAGAAGATACACTAGGACGAATAAACCCCTTGTCCAAAAGATCCTTAAGTTTCTCCTTGAGTTCCCTCAACTAAGCTGGAGCCATTCTATATGGAGTAACAGAATTTGGATGTATCAAAAAGGAAATCAATACCAAAATGTATTTCCCTATTTGGAGGAACACCAGGAAGGTCATCCAGAAAGAACTCTGGAAACTCATTAACCATAGGGACCGAAGACAAGGAAGGCCTTTTGAGTTATAATCTTTAACCCGTACCAATTGATAAAGACAATCCTTAGATATTAACCTCTAAGCTCTAAGATAAGATATAAACCTTCCCTGAGGATATAAATAAACACCCTCCTATTCTATAACCAGTTCACCAGGGAACCTAAAGATAACCATATGCGTCCGACAATCCAAGGATACATAAAAGGAGTGAAACCAGTCTATACCCCAAATGACATCAAAATCTACCATTTCTAATTCAAACAGATACACCAAGCTATGCTTGACACCAACAGATACCACATACCCTCTGTAGACTCTCTTAGTAATAACCGAGTCACCTGCCAAGATAAAAATAGAAAAACAATCCAAAATAACTTGTAGATTGAAACCTAAAAAGATACAACCACTTAAGGACTCACATAGGAGAGAGTAGACTCCTGATCAAGCAAATAATAAATGTAATGAGAGAAAATTTGTACTATACTAATAACGACATCAGGTGATGCCTTGGATTCCTATTGAGATGCCAAAGTATAAAACCTATTTTGAAAAATACTAGAACCAGGAGCAATAACAGAAGCAGATGCAACATTATATGTGTAGGAGCAGAAGATGAAGCAACTAAAATCTTATTTGACCTCGTAGCAACCCTATTAATCAAAAAATCCCTAAGTCGATGGCCTGGCTAGACATACTTGAATCATTTATCTATTCCTTCTTCACAATAACACTGATGGGTACGACCACATAATCTACAAGGAGGACACAAAGAAACTGACTAACCTCTACTCACCTGAGATTGGGCAACTTATGCCTGAGAATTATGACCATCTTTGTGACACCTATCTCCTAACAGGTAAGGAGCACTTAGAGAAAAGGAGAAAGAACTCCCCTACTTTTTTTTCTACCACTTTCCACTATATCTACTACCCTAAGACTGATCACCTTCCTTATAAAAAAACCTGCTCCTCTTTTTCTGCCTATCCCTAAACTTTGCTTGCCTCCTCTCCTCATCCTCAACCTACTGCATATGAATAGTCAACCTTAAGATATTATCTTTAATTAGAAAGGAAGTTTTTCTCTCTAGAATCAAATATCTATTCAACCTAAAAGCAAACTTCCTCATTCTTGACCTCATATCAGCCACCAAGTTAGGAAGATACCTTGATAGCTGATGGAACTTCAAAGCATACTCATTTACTGACATCCTCCCCTACTTGAGGTTTACAAACTCCTCTATCTTAGGTTCCCTCAACTATTGAGTAAGAACCAATCCAAGAAGGCATTAGAAAAGGCCTCCTATAACCCTTCATCTTATATATCGCCTCTATCCCTATCCCACTCCTCATACCACTAATAAAAATCAGCCTCGACCTGGTAAGTTGGAAGGTTAACCCCCTCTACATTAGTAGCCTACATCACCCAAAAGATCTATCCCATCTCATCCAAAAATCCATGTGGATCCTCCTCCACCTCTACTCTAGTTAAAGTAGGAGGACCAATCATCATAAATTTGACAACCCTTGCGGCTTCAGTAGAAAAATCCCCAGTCGCACCCTTCTGAGCCAGAGCAACAACCAATTGGGCAATAACTTAAATAAATTGATAAAATTCTGCATTCGTCAAGTTACCCTAAGGGACCTAAGGAGAACTAGATAAAATAGGAGGGACTCCAATACTATCATGAATAGGACCATGAGATCGAATATGCACTCCAGACGTAGGATATACCTCTCTGGCATTATCCATAGATTGGATGAAAAAATTTCCTTGTGTTTTTTATCTAGGAGGCATGATCTGAAGGACGAGCAAAGAAGGATTATAGAAGAATTACAAGATTGAGAACTCAAGCTTGAAGATAAAATACCAAGAAAGTAAAACATTCATAAATGTCTTGTAGCCACTCTTTATGAGTGTTGCGCACTTCAAAGCCCAAAAAGAGACTCTACTCGATAGGGCTTTGTGAACTTCCTAGTTGACCATGAACCTAGATCTGATACCAACTTGACCTGACCCATCCTGGGGCATGGTCATAGTGGGCGCCGTATGTCCGACTAGGCCCGAAGACCACCCTCATTACCCAACCCAACCTTTGGCCCCCTGCCATGAGTTAGCTAAATTTCGAGCATGAAATATACTTGTGTAACAGCTCATATAAAGACCTTGGGAATAGATCACAATCATGACCAACCCAACTGAGTCTAACCATCCCATTCCAATATTCTAACCATACCAAACCACACCAAACAAGGCCATAAACCAAATCATAACAAGAAAGAATACCCAAACATAACATGATAATCAATCCCAAAATGTAATATGATAGAACAGTAAGAAATCCTATGATGTGGTATTATCCCACTAGCCTATCCAATGCCAAGGCCGACACCAATATTAATCCCACCCATTCAAACCACCAAAAGTATAACAAATTCTCTATCAAAAAATAAATAAATCTTGTTGGTATATGACCCCAACTATGGCTAAAACCAATATCCAAAATAAAAGTCAAAGTGTCTAACAATATCTATAACATGAAATAATTCCTTTCGAAAGGATGAAAGCTCAGCACTTTAGTCCAAATGTTATCCCTGAATCAATCACTATGTAGGAGGAGTCGAACAGTCAGTTCCTATATAGCGTGGGTATACAGTAGCCAGTAGATGGGTTAGAGAGTGACCATTAGCATGAACCTTAGGATAAGGATAAAATAATGCCAGTTGTAAAACCAATTAAAACTATCCATAATGTATATAACCATACATACATAATGAGAAAGGGGATCAAGATTTAGCATACATTTAAAACCTTTACCTTGGTTATCCTTATTCTCGCATGGGATATATGGGTTAAGCCCCCCCTGCTTAAAGATCTCAGTTCGTATAGCCATACAACTAGGGAAGTATCACATAGGATGACTAGTATATCCCCCAATAGTGTGACATCATGCACACATTCTACTAAGACCAATCTCATATCTGCAAGTAAGAGTTTCAAGTTTATGTCCCCCTGGGCCCGCCACCTTCCACGGCTTTACTACACATCCTACCATTAATACCCAATTAAAATCATTTAAAAATAACCATCCAATCCATTTACCATTTTATTAACCAAGGCCAATATTAGTTGTATCGTCATACCACCCCTTACTTGTAATTAATATCCATAGCCAAAATTTTTAGGTTAAGGGGACTTTCAAGTGCCCTTCCATATAATATATTAAACCACTTCGGAGACTTTTACGTTCCCCAAAGCATAAATATTTAGGATTTAGCCTTTTCAAACTATTTAAACCATGTATGATTCCTTTACCATGTTTAAAACATGCAATAGTTCTTTAAAAGAAATCAATGTAACAAACATATCTTTACAAGCATTTTGTCAAACACATTAGTGGCATAATATAACCAAAACCAATTCCAAAGATCATTAAACCATTAACATGCAATCAAATTTTCCAAATCCACCATTAATGCATATAAAAGCATAATTAAAACCATAAGAAACCATAACCAAGAGTTTAATGTAAAAACCCCTAAATAATAGTTGAAAACCATAATCATAAAATAGTAAAACCATGAAATCAATCATATAAACCATGCCTTTAGTTCAAATAAAAATAAGGGAAGAGAACCTTGCCTTATACCAATGATTTGATGGAAAAAAATCAACAAGTAAAGCCCCAAAGCAATCCTCAAGATGAAACCCTAACCTTCTTGCCCCAAAAGCTCTAGAGAGAATTATGAAGTGTTTTGGAATAGTTTTCTAATTGTTAATGAATAAAATAATAGGGTAAATAACCTCGTAAGTGTATTATAAGTCGTGGGTCCTAATTAGGGTAAGTAGGGAAATGTCTAACATACCCCTACTAAAATCCTTTAAAAACCTATCACAAGGATACTATTGACCCATACGAGTTTACCCTCCTAATACGATCGATACCCACCACTTGTATCCAAGCCTTCACCCTTGGATAAAACATTTTCCATTATATGAATCATCCAACAAATTTGTAACCATAATATACAATTCGTATATGTAATACCCCAAGAAATCTTTCGTTGAAATTTTGTGCGTAAATGTGTTGGGTTCTATGTTCTAGAATGAATTATAAATTTTCCCTGCGTAATATCTTAGATGATGACCCACCATTGTATAGAGTATTGAACAAGCTTTCCAACTATTTATGGATCATCCAAAATGGACACCCGAGCGATGAGTTATGAATATTCTGATCGAACCATGAATAGTAGTAAACAGTAAAACGTGCAGAAAAAAGTACTGAGGCTTGGCGTATTTTTGCTCCAACTTTAAATGATCATAACTTCTTTGTACATAATTATCTGGATGATCTACAATATATCAACGGAAAGCTGTGTGAGTCCTCTCTCTAATGAAAGTTTTTTCATCCAATTTTTCTATCGAAGCAAAAAGTTATGGTCGATTGACTTCATCCTAACAAAACTAAATTTCTGGGTCAACTTTAAATGATCACAACTCCTCATACACAATGATCTGGGTGAGATACTATAAATCAATGGAAATATATGAGAGTCCATTTTCTAATGAAATTGGTTTCATCCAATTTGGATATCGGAGTAAAACGTTATGGTTGATCTTCTTCAGACTATCAAAACAGTCCATCAAAGGATAGATACGGGAATTTTTTGATTTTTAGGGGCATTTTGGTCATTCCTACTCACCCAAAATCAATCCAAACCCTAAATTTAAGCCTATTAGAAGCATTATATGTTATATTTTATCAAAATTCCTCAAAAAGATAACCCTAAGCTCCTACATCCAACTTCAAGAACCACCAAAGTTCACCATTAATTCTGTAAATTTATTCGAGATTCCAAGTTACTAGTTCAAGAACTTCAAGAACCTCCAAAGTTCACCATTAATTCTGCAAATTTATTCAAGATTCCAAGTTCCTAGTTCAAGAACTCCAAGAACCATCATTCAAAGGCACG
>JAPEIP010000012.1:85545578-85590394 GCA_026120095.1 Capsicum chinense | reverse complement strand
TGACTCACATGTGTTATTGTACTTATTTCATCCTCTCATGATTATGATGATTTTCTTCGGGCTATGTGAGTCTTTCATATATCCTACATATTTCTTATAAATATTTATGATGATGATGTTTATACAATTGCATACACCCCCATATACTCGGTTCCTTTCCATGGTACTGACGCACATCTTCGGATGTGGGCTGTATTTTCTCAGAATGTAGGTTCAGGTGCTCAATTCCAGGTTCGACAGTGATTCTTCGGGCATGCTGTTCTACATCCTCTGTTGTAGTGAGTCCTCATGTTCCGAGGACGTGATGTCTGATATTGGTTTCACGAAATTGTTTACATTTGATAACTTAGTATGAGTCAGTTGGGGCATGTGTCAATGGCTCACTGGTTTTATTGCTTGTCTTAGAGGCTTGTCAGACTAGTATAGATGTTGGGAGTTGACTAATAAGTCATATTTTGTTATCTTTCTGAAATTCTTTTATTCTTGGATAGTGATTACTCTGTTGATATTTGAGGGTTATTTATGGAAACCCTATTGATTTGTGTTTAACTGAATGAAAATGGCTCTAAGGGTTAGCTTGGGGCTACTTATAGCCTCAAGCACCGTGTGACATTCCGGGACCCATTTTTTAGGGTTTTACAGTATCCATAACCCGTATCCCAGCAGAATGAAATACCAGGAGGATAAAACGTTGCCCACCATATGAGTGCCCAATAACTCATACCACTATGTCATACCCGTTCTAGTGATTAACACCATCCAACCAACTAACTCTAGTTAGCAGAAGATAGGACCCTACAACTCATAAGCCAACATACGGCTCATACCTATAAGTTATATTAGGTCCAGAGAATGGAAATTCCAAAAAATTTTCTAAGGGTCAAAACCCAAGATGTTTTACTTTGTCACAAAATTGGCCACATCCCTCTTTATGTTATTCCACCAATAAATTTCTTTTAAATAATAGTATATCTTCATTGAACCTTGATAGACAATGTACCTCAACTCATGAGCCTAAGAGAAGATCCTCTCTCACAACCCATAAACAGCGAGAACCCATAATCTTCCTTGGTACCTCAAGATACCATCGCCACCAATCTTAAAGAACATTACTCTCTACTAACATACATCATCCTTACTCTGCTTCAAGATAGGGTCCAACAACAACTTCTTCTTAACCTCAACAATAAGAGATGACTTCACCACTATCTACACTATCACACCTCCATCCTCAAGTCCAAAATACAAACCCTAAGATTATCTAAAGGGTGAATATATTTCACTGAACCTCATTTCTCCTCATCCACATGGGATAAGTTACCCATATAAAACCTACTAAGAGCATCAACAACCATGTTAGCCTTACCTGGATAGTAACAAAAACTCATCCCATAGTCCTTGAGCAACTCAATCCATATCATTTGCCTGATATTCAACTACTTCTGGGTGAACACATACTGTAGACTTATATGATCTAAATAAATATAAACATGAACTCCACATATATAATGTCTCCAAGTCTTCAATGTACACACAACAACCAACAACTCCAACTGATGAGTCAGATAATTCTTCTCAGGAACTTTCAACTACCTAAAGCATAGGCCACAACTCTATCATGTTGTATCAACACACAACTAACTCCCACATAGGATATATCACAATAGACAATGAAACTATTAGTACCCTCGGGCAGGGTCAAAATTAAAGCAGAAGTCAACTTATCTTTGAACTTCTCAAAGATACCTTCTGATGTATCAAAGCACAAAAAATTACCTTTTTCTAGGTCAACTTTGTCAACGGAGCAATAATAGACAAGAAGATCTCCATAATCCTCCTATAATACCTGGCTTAACCCAAGAAGCTCTTAATATCAATTAGAGTCATGGTTATAGGCTACTTCTTAACCACTACAACCTTTTTTGGATCCAACATGATCCTCTCACTATAAATAACATAACCCAAAAAAGTAACAACATTCAACCAAAACTCACACTTCAAGAACTTAGCATTCAACCACTAATCCTTGAGAGTCTAAAACACTATGAATAGGTGATCGGTGATAAGTCTCAACTTACGCCATTACTTTTATGCAAGGTAGTCATTATCAATATAATAACCCAACTTGAGTTGGGGTCATATCCACGAGGAGCGTGACTAGTTTTTGAATCCTATGTATGTTGAAAGCTACTAAGTATTGACCAGCAATGTAAACTTAAAGAAAGACATATATTAAATTGGGGGTATGATTTGAAATGTAACAAAATTATATTGTAAAACTAAATGAGAGAAATATTTTTTTATTATTGTCCAATGAGAGAAGAGTCATAAAGGTATTCTTTTCTTGGGGTAATTAGTGTATATGTGCATGAGAGTGAAATTCCAATTCAAGTTAATGAGTATATTTGTAGGATAGGTTAGCGGTTATGGTGTTAGTATTTCAACAAAAACCAAAATTTTGCCCATGGATTATTTTGAATACCTCATCGGTGTACCAAAACAATCAACTCAAAACTTGAATTTGGCATCCCTATTTCTAGGTTGATGCTCAAGACATAGAAAACCCACAAACCATCCTTATTTCTAAGACAACGTTAAGGAGTAAGCTACAATTTACTTTGTTATTAACTAATACTCATCACCCATATCCCTCTTTCAAGGATGATATGGGATCTAGGAAAATTGGGGCTTTCACCCACAACTTCCAATTCAACACTCAAGTATTAGTTAAACCCAATATTATTAACTAAGAATTGAAACTAACAATCATTAACCATACATGTTAGCACCTTATTTCAACATAACCCCAAGAATACTATTTAGCTACTCATGAAAACAGAGAAAAAAAATATACCCAAGTTAGTATTCAATGTCTCCATTGATGCAAAGCAAGAATAATATAAAATCCAATTAAAATTTATAACTAAAAATCTCTTAGAATGTAAACAATAATTGTTATTTCCCACTTTAAAAGGGTTTCACTCCATAAAAAAACATGAATTCTAGTTGAAAGATGCCCCAAAAGTTTATGGTTTTTTGCACTTTTGAGAATTGGGTTCCTCTATTTGAAATTATAAAATTGACCCTGGGCATTTTGGCTGTGTCATTTCCTAATCGTGATCGCGACTCACGCGATCGTATGATCCTCTCGCAATCACCATAAATTGACCGAGATTTGATAGGTCGCGATTGTTACAACTGAGGTTGTTCCCTGCTCTGGATATTCAAATTTTGCACTAACTTTGCCCTTTTTGTTCTCTTTTCATCTTACTTCACTTGTTTTCTTTATATTACCTGTAAACCTACAAAGTATGGGAATTAGTGCATTCAAATGGCAATTTCACCTCATTTACACAATTTAACAATAGTAGTGTCCATGAATTTGGATTTCAATGAGTGGTAAATTTACCACTCATCAACACCCCCAACTTAAAGCTTTGCTTACTGTCAAGCAACTCTACTTTTTATTCAATGAGACTATGCAATTATAAATCCATTCATTTGATTAAATGATCATAATGATTTTGAACTTGATTAGAACCAACAAGTATTTCTCAATGATGGGAAAAATTATTCTCATAACTCTTCTCAAACTAAATCACAATTTCAAGGATGCAAAAGACTTTAAAGAACTACTACGCATCAATCACTAATTCTCTATAAGTAACTTTCCTTAGATAGCGACTCAACTACACTCTTTTACCTCATTTTCGGAAGATGACAATTTAAACCAGCTCAATCAGTTTACATGACTCCTCATGAAAGGACATCTAATACACTAAAGTATTTATCATGCAACAAGGGATTTAAGTGAAAACACTAACACTCAAAAATCACTTAATGCGATCAAGTATCATACCATATACTTTCCCTAATTACCAAGCATCATTACTTTGAATACACTTGATTTGAGATGTCGAAGGACTTTTTCAACCTCTTAATGTAGGCTCGGGAAAGGTTATGTTATCATTTGTGAAAAAAGTGGCTACACCCTCCTTGAATATTACATCACACTATTCAATAAAACTTTGGACCATAGGCACTTTATTTGCTTCCAACTTCACACAAATGCAAACTTTCACTTTCTTGATTTACCTCTTTCTTTGAACACTCATCCCCTGGATTCATATAACTGGTTTAGAGAAAGATACTTGTTGAGGTTGCAGTAGAACCCCCTTACCTAATGTTCATTTGCCCGACATAGATTTGGGATAAAGCATGTCCTCACGATGGCTACTAATCTGTGATGGAATATCGAGAGATTTTTTGGCATCTTATCAAAACATATGCCACTCTATGAAATTAGCTTTATCGTTGGGAGGTTAGCAGAGTACAAGGTTTGGCATTCTGGGGCCATGAAGCGAGTTTTGTCATAATCTGCCATTTTTAGCTTAAAAAACTGAGAACAACACAACAACATTAATTATCAGCATTTTCATGTGAAAACTATGCTAAGTTATTTAGTTAAACTAGTAGGATAGTGTCTTGTTAATTTTTAGGCAAGGAAGAGACTTGCGTGACATTTGGTCCTGGATGAAAATAGCCTCAAATGCCATAATCATGGGCCATTTAACCGTGATTGCGCTCCTATGACCGTGATCTTGGTATCTAAGTCATTGTCGGACAAAATTTCTCAAAATTCAAAACATTCAATTTCAATGCCAATTTGTGTTCTAAATAAAAAATTACTTTAAGAGAAAGAAACATAGTCCGTAGATACTCAATTATTCCCTTAGAACATGGGAAAACTAGTAAGTTGTTAGTTCAAGCATTTATTCGAACACTTAGTGTGCACATAATATTTCTATCAATATTGAATAAATTAGAGTACTCAATACTTCCCCATCAACGTATACACCAATAAAAATAGCAAGAGCAATTAAACCAAGGATTTAGCATGTGAATCATAATTTTAGGGCATTCCTAAGTCATGAGTTCTAAGGCCTACACAAGAGCATAAAAGAAAGAATTTGAAGTACATACCAGATTAAGAGATGCAATGGGGATGCTTAAGCACTTTTGGTTGACCAAAAAATAATAAAAACGGGTAAAATTAAGAGTAATTTGAAAGAGAGTGTGGGGAGAATGTGGGTCGACCATTTATTTAACCCAGTCATGATCGCGATCGCAATCTAATTTCCAAGATAGTGGTTACATGGTGATTGCAATTGTGATAGCATGGATACCAAAATCACAACAATTGAGTAATGTTTTTGGTCCTCCATTTTCCTCTGATCAGGACACTACTCAAATTCTCCACACTTCCCCTTACTCAACATCATTCAAAACACCTTATAGTTCCATAATTTCATGGATTAAACACAAACAAAAATGAAACCTACTCTAACATTTCAAATTCAAAAGATACAAGCTACTTTTATGGTATTGATGGGTTGTCTCCCACTTAGCACCTAATTTATCATTGCTACACGATGTTCTTCAATCTTCAAGTTGGATACTTGAGGGACCTTTCTTCCACTTATATGTCCACTACATTAGTAATAGGTACCACTTGTAGTTTCCTTAGTTGTTTCTCAATTTTACATAACCGAAAGGTCACTTGATTATTTTGGACCCAGAATTTTTTCTTCTCTTGCTCCATATCAATAATTACTATCCCGGTTGCTAAAAAGGGTCTCTCAGGAATATGGGTATTTCATGGTTGATTTCAAAATCAAGGATAACAAAGTCCACCAGAAAAATGAGATGATCAAACTTTAAAAAGACATCATACGAAAAGTCCAATTAGTTTCTTGATAGAGCAATCCACCATCAAGAGGCTCATTGTTGTAGGAGTAGGAGTGCCCAAACCAAGTCTTCAATAGATTGCATATGAAATGAGATTGATTATTGCACCAAGATCACACAAGAATTTCTCAAATTTATGTGTCCTAATGGTGCAAGGGATTGTGAAGGCTCTTGGATCAACTTTTTTTTCCGCCATTGCACTATTCATGATAGCGCTATGACCATAGGTAACTTCAAAGGTCTCACCGTCCATAAGGCATTTCTCAGACATCAATGTCTTCATTAGCTTAGCATACCCCATAATTTCTTAAATGGATTCTAACAAAGGGATATTGATTGAAATATTGCTAAGCTAGGCAAGGAACTTCTTGAATTTGACAATCTCTTACTTTTTCTTATGTCTTTGAGGGAATAGAGGAGCAATTTTAATTGGAGACAAGGAGTTACATTTTGGTTCATCACCATCAACTACCTTTGGAATTACCTCTTCATCAACCATCTCTTAAATTATTATTCGTTCTCCATCACCCCCTTCTTGAGACTTAAAATCCTCATCATTTAACTCAAATACATACTTATTCTTTGTTTTAATTTGATCATCAAGAGAATTTTCTTTGACCCCAACCTATTATGCACCAAGGAACTTTAGGTGACAATTGGTAAGACATGAGCATCGTTTTTAGGATTATCCACCAGATTACAAGGGAGGTAGCCCTTAGGCTTAGCATTAAGAGCAGTTGAGATTTTACCAATTTGGGTCTCCAATTGATTGATTGAGAATGAGTGTGATACAACCATTTGGTTGATTTGAAAAAGTTACTTTTCAATACTCAGACCATTTTGTTTGTCCTTTTAACTCTCATTAAGATTCTAGCAAGCACATCCTCAATTTTGAACTTTTCAAGATCCACAAAATTTGAATCCTTGATCTTCACTAGATCATGGGGAGAAGATATATTTCATAATCCCTTTCCTTATCCCATTCAAGAGATCGGAAAGAGGCATTACAATATGGATTCTTTTGTGATATGAGCAATGTCAAATGGGTCACACACCTCCACAAATTTTTTCCAAGTGTAGATTTGGGCCTTCATAAGCCTGACCCTAAAGCAGACTTTTTATTTGTAATATGTATAATATCACACTTGTGACATGGAATACCCATTCACTTTATTTTGTGAGATTCGGATGGCACTAGTATGCTCCGCATCATAGAGGTGGTCCTCATAATCAAGGGGACCATCAAAGGTCTCGGCATTGTTTCCATGATCACTAATTATGTAGTGGACTATATTAAACTAACCTATACAAGAATAAAAATAACAAAGAGTATAAATAACAAACACTACTGGCAAATCCAAAGTTACTATCAACACCATACAAGAAAAAACTGACTTTTACTCCCTGGAAATGGCATTATTTTTTGTAATGCACAACTTATGCCATTATTTTAGTACAAAGCGGCCATTGCCAATGTTATAACCTAACTTGAGTTAGGGTCGAATATATTAGGAGTGTGACTACTTTTCAAATTCTATGTATGTTGAAAGCTACTATGTATTGACCCTCAATGTGAACTTAAAGAAAAAAGCAAGACATAAATTAAATTGGGGGGTATGATTTGAAATGTGTTTTAAAAAATTAGCTTGTGAAACTAAATAATGGAAACAATTTTTTATTACAATCTAATGAGAGAGGAGTCTTAGGGCTATTCTTTTCTAGGGGAAATTAGTGTATAGGTGTAGGAGAGGGCAATTCCAATTCAGTTAATGAATATATGGGTAGGCTAGGTTAGAGGTTATGGTGTTAAGATTTCAACAAAACACCAAAATGTCACCCATGGATTCTTTTGAATACCTCATTGATATGTAAAAACAATTAGCCCAAAACCTCAATTTGGTATCCCTATTTCTAGGATGATGGCCAAGACAGAGCGAACCCACAAACTATCCTTATTTCTAAGACAATGTTTAGGAGTAAGGTACAATAAACTTTATAGTTCACTAATACTCATCACCCATATCCCTCTTTCAAGGATGATGTGGGCTTTAAGAAAATTGGGGTTTTCACCTACAACTTCCAATTCAACACTAAAGTATTAGTGGAACCCAACATAATTAACTACGAATCGATACTAGCAATTATTACCAGTACAAATTGTCACCTTATTTAAACATAACCCTAAGAATACAATTTATCTACTCATAAAAATTGAGAAATGAAATATACCCAAGTTGGCAGTCAATGCCTCCATTGATACAAAGCAAGAATAATATAAAATCCAACTCCAAATTAAAACTAAAAAGCTCTTGGAATGTCAACAATAATTGTTTTTCCCACTTTATAATCTTCCACACCATACAAAACTGTAAGGGTTTTTGCCTTTTTGAGAATTGGGTTTAGTTGCTTAAAATTATGAACCTGCCCCTGTGTAATTGGTTACACCATCGCAATTTTGATTCTCGTGATCGCGATGATCCCCTCAAGACCGCCCCAAATTAATCAGGATTTGACTAGTCACAATCATTCCCTCAGACTGTGATCGTGGTAACTGAGGTTGGTCCTTACTCCGAATTTTCCAGCTTTTACACGAATATTGCCTTTTTTGTTCTTATGTCAACTTACTTTACTTATTTCCTTCCAATTACTAGTAAACCTTTAAACTATGGGAATTAGTGCATTCAAATGTCAATTTTTCCTCCTTTACACAATTTTACCATAGTATTGTACATGAATTTGGATGTCAATCAGTGGTAAATATACCACTCATCAATCGGCATGATTCTCCTCACTCTTGGAATACATCAAAATGTCATCAATAAATACAATTATGAACAAATCCAAGAACAGAAGGAATACTCAGTTCAATAAATACTTAAATGTCATCAAAGCATTAGTTAAATCACAGTACATCACCATAAATTCAAAATGACCATAGCTGATTCGGAAAGCAATTTTTGGGATATCCCACCTCCCTAATCTTTAACTAATGATAAATAGACTGAAGATCAATCATAAAATAGTACTTGGAATCCTAAAGCTAGTCAAGTAGATCATCAATCCTAGGAAGAGGATACTTATTCTTCACGGTCACCTTATTCAACTGGTGGTAATCTCTACACATTCAAAAGGACCCATCCTCCTTATGCACGAAAAGCACAGGAGCACCCGACGAAGAAACACTACGGCAAATAGAACCCTTATCCAAAAGATCTTTTAACTGCTCTTTAAGTTCTTTTAACTAAACCAGAGTCATTCTATAAGGAGGGATAGAGATTGGAAGGGTGTCCTGGACAAGATCAATCCCAAACTCTATTTCCCTTTCGAGAGGGATACAAGAAAGATCATCATAGAAAACCTCAGAAAATTTGTTAACCACGAGAATGAAATAGAGTGATGGACCCTCCGAGTTAGAATCTTTAACACGAACCTAATGATAAAGGCACCCCTTTGAAATTAATTTATAGGCTCTAAGATATGAATGAACCTTTCTTTAGGAACTAGGGAACTCCTTTCCCACTCAATAACTGGCTCATTAGGAAATTTGAAAATTACCTTATGGGTCTCGTAATCTAATAAAGTATGGCAGAAGTGTAACTAATCTATCCTTAAGATCCCATCAAAATCAACCATATCAAAATCTATCAAGTCTACCAAATATTCCCTACCACAGATAGATGCCACACAACCCCTATATACTCAAGTCCATAGTAATATCCATAAAACCTCTAAATAACAGAATATTAATAAATGTCAGGACATGCTCCCACTAATTTCCAAAAATAACCAAAAGAATATTCTATGGCAATATGAAACCCAAAACATAAAATAAGGTATTCCGAAGTATTAAAGCTTACCACTTCAAGTCAACTCATGAACTATCCATGAACACCTAATCACTACACAAGAAAAGTAGGAGTATTTTTGGTGCCTTCATCGTATGGGGATACAACGTCCAGGGATATTTACCGAGTTGAGTGCTAGGATATACCTCAGGAATAAGGGGTAAAATAATTCCATGATCAATAATTCAAAACCCATTAAAATCCAATGAACATAATCTAATACCAATATATACAGATATATATCACATGCTAGGGTAGGGAATGAGGCTTAGCGTGATCTTTAAAATCTTAACTTAGACTGTGTACCATTACAATCATAATAAGGCACCCATGGGCTATATGGGCCTAGCTTTCCCCTCAACTAGACGGGCCCCTGTCCATGCAGCTATATGAACCAGAGGATAATTAGACATGTGTACGCCTTATGAGGGACTTGAACCTCCTGGCATAAATCAAAGGTGACTAAAGAACCAATTGATATAGCATGGGGGACTAGAACTTCCTAATCATATAATAAATGGGACTCAAAACTCCCATTCATTTAGACTTCTTTTTCAGCTAGCACAGATTCCAATATTGGTCCCTCGAGACCTCCACTTTCACAACCCAACTATACAACTCTCTTTTATGACCAATTACACATTTAGCACACATTTACATTAATTAAACCAATTACGCATTAAGGAATACCATTGGTATCATCATACTAACCCCACTGGCAAATTCATTATCATGCCATAACTATTATCCATCGTACGGGGGATTTCATGACCCGTTAAGTTTAATTAATCATTAAGTTTAATTAATCATTCATATGAGGATTCCATATACCCCAAAGTTCAATAAAAATCAATCCATGGTTCATTAAACTTTTAATCCAATGTATTAGTATAAGTGAGAAAGTCAATGTCATGACCCAAACTAGGGCATGGACGTAATGGGTATTCAAGTCCACCGAGGATCGGAGACCACCCCCTCTTTGCCTAACCACACAAGATATAGACACTTAGCTGCAACTAAAGTACAAACATATAACGATATAGATAATAATATCTTAAGATAGCTAATAGTGTCAATCATCACAACAACCCAAACCACAATAATATCCACAAGCCTCAAAACAATACCAAAAATAATCTAAGTCGGGACATGACCTGGACTTTAACAATGACAATAATGATTATAATGTTAATGATAATGTAATGTCTTCAATTCTACTTAAAGGAATGAAACTGGTGTAATGATCAAGTCTTTCATAGAATGAAAGATCACAACTTCACCATAATCGACCGATGAACCGTGTCGATCCATTTAACTCTACATAAAAAAAGTAGAAGTATCTTTGGTACCTACCTCACATGGGGATACACCATCCAAAGATGGTTAGTGGGTTGAGCACTAGTATATAACTCAGGGATAAGGGATAAAATAATGCCAAGTTAAGTTCAATTCATAACTATGTGAACATCATAATATCCAATACACACACGAGTAATATGTCGGGATAGGGAACAAGGATTATCATGTTCTTTAACATTATTAAGCTGAATTGTGTAGCATAACCGTCATAATAAGGCACCCATGGGATAAATGGGTCCAACTCTTGCCTAGATGAAAGGGACCTTGTGCGAGTGGCAGCATGAACTAGTGAATGATCACATATATATTCACTATGGGGGGACTAAAACTTACCGGCACATACCAAGAATGACTTAAGAAATCTGGCAATAACATAGGGGACTCGAACCCCCCAATCATATAATAAGGGGGACTCAAATTGCCCAGCTATTTCGACCCCTGCATAGGCAACTGCAGTTTCTAGTATTGGTCCTTCTAGACCTCCACTTTCATGGAAAAGCTACACAACCCCCATTAAAGACTAATTAAAACACATCTCATACATTCTGATTCAATGACAAAAGAATTTACCATTAAGTTACACTATGGGTATCGTCATACCCTAAAACTTGCAAACTTATATCTATGCCATAACAATTAGATTAGTTTGGAGGAATACCTCGACCCTCTTTGTTCATTAAATTAAAGTTTATCCAACAAGGCTTTCAAAATCTATGTTCTTTAGTTTACCATTTAAGCAATGCATCAGTATAGGTGAGTAAGTAAAACCAAGTGATAATTTCACAATTTAAAGCCATTTACATAAGTGTGTAGAGGGAACACCAGTATTCAAAACTAATTCCAATTTCAAAGCATTAATTTTGGGGACACCATGGCCCTTTAGTTTATTCACCCCACCCATGCACTGGACGAGTTCAAAACCATTTATAAAGAATAAACAAGGCATAATAAATAATGGGAAAATAATTTTATAATTAACCATGTCAAAGCCCTCAACCATAACAAAACCTACATTCAAATACATATAATTTTAAGCAATTATACCTATGATTGTCAAAAAATAATACTCAAAGAAGAGTAACAACCTGAAATACCATGATTTATGGAGAGGAATCAACCTTTGAGGGAAAGCTGATAAATTGTCGCCGATCATTACGAGTCTCTTAATTACTTGTTGAGACACCTTATGACTCTTTTCCATGAGTCGGTAAAGAGTTGTAGCGAAGATAGTGTCATTAGGATAATATATTGTTGTCCCTACCACTCATGTTAGACATCTTGTGACCCTACGACTCGTAGGGTCTAAGTCTTAATAAAGACAGAACCATTTGAGCATCACACTAGTCAGTCTACAATTTGTACTATACAACAAGTATAGAGTCTTTGCGACTCATTAAGAGACACTCGTAATCAGGGAAGGAAACATAGCCACACACACTGTTTAAGCTATGATTTGGGTCCTACAACTCGTCAAGAATCCCTGCGACTTACACGATGGAGTCAAAGTCTGACAGTGAGGATAAAATTTCAGAAATTTTTAAGGACTAAGAATTCAAGGTGTTTCATAGTCTCCCCCTAAGGATCATTCACGGCCGAATGATAGTAAAAGGAATTTATTAGCATGTTTTCCCTCAAAACACAATTATAATTACCTTTAACAAGATAGAAAACAAAGATGTTAAGGATTACACATACCTCATGCACGATTATCCGAATCGGGAAACAAGAATAGGTATTTGGACTTTATGTCATCCTCGGCTTCTCAAGTTACTTCTTCACACTTTTGGTTCCTCTATAGAATATTAACAAAAGTCACAACCTTTGTTCGCAACCGGCAGACTTTCCAATCCAAAAATCTCAATCAGTAATTCCTCATATAATAAGGAATCGGAGACACCCACACTTTCCAAAGGAACAACCAAGGAAGGATCGCCCACACAGTTCTTCAACATCGAAACATGGTATACAAGAGGAATAGAACTCAAACTTGAAGTCAAATCCAACTCCTAGCCATATTTTTGACTTTTCTCAAAATATTGTATGGACCAACATAACAAGGACTGAGCTTTCCATTCTTTCAAAACTGCATCACTCTGTTGATGGGAGAACAAAGTCAGGATGATAAAACCTATTCTTTCCAACCTTGAACCACCCAATCGGAGACCTAGACCTCTTACCATACCAAGTCTCAAACGGAGCCATCCCAATACTAGAATGATAACTATTTTTATACAAAAACTAAATAAGAGGTAAATGTTCAACCCAACTACCCCAAAAATAAATCACACAAGACCTTAGCATAACCTTAAAAGCATGAATCGTCGTATCCACTTGTCCATCCGTCTAAAGGTGGAAAGCAGTGCTACTATTCCTTTAATGGCCAAACCTCTCTAAAAGGAATGCCAAAAGTCAAATAAAAACTAAGTACCTCATATATATATGATGGAAACTAGAGCACCATGAAACTTCAAGGTCTCCTCAATGAAAAGATTAGAACCATCCTCTGTCGAAAAAGTAATCTTCACTGGCAAGAAATGAGATGACTTAGTCATCCTATCCATGATGACCCAAATGGAATCAAACTGATAGTGAGATCGCGGAAGACCAGTGATGAAATCCATATTAATCACTTCCTATTTCCCCACAGGAAATTCAATCTCTTGAGACAACCCTCCTGGCCTCAAGTGTTCCACCTTCGCTTGCTGACGAACCAAGCACTTAGACATAAAATTTGCCACATCCTTCTTTATGTTTTTCCATCAATAAATATCTCTTAAGTCATATATTTGTCAAACTGGGATAAATAGTGTATCTCAACTTATGAGCTTCAGCCAAGATCCTCTCTCGCAGCCCATCTACATCAGGAACCCATAATCTACCTTGGTACTGCAATATACCATCACCACTAATCTCAAAAGCCATCACCTTATGGTGACCAAAAAATCCATAATCTGCACCAATATAAGGTTCAAGATCTATTTTCCTTCACCTTAGCATCAAGATAGAACTTCACCACCTCTTGCACAATCACACCATTATCCTTAGAGTCCAAGAGATGAATTTCAAAATTAGCCAAATAGTGAATATCCTTCCATAATTCTTGCTTCTTCTAATCCATATGAGATAAGCTTTAAATAGATAACCTACTAAGAGCATCAATAACATTATTAGCTTTAACTAGATGATAATAAAGACTTATGTCATAGTCCATGAGCAACTCAATCTATCCTTTTTAACTGAGATGCCACTCCTTCTAAGGGAACACATATAATAAACTCTTATGGTCTGAGAAGATGTCAACATGAACCCTATATAAATAGTGACACCAAATCTATAAAGAAATGACCATAACCAATAATTCCAAATCATGCATTGAATAGTTCTTTCATGTGCCTTAAATTGTCCAAAATCATATGAAACCACCTTACCATGCCTCATCAACTCACAATCTAGTCCCACTCGAGATGCATCATAATAAACAAAAAAATTATTGGTACCCTTGAGCAAGGTCAAAACCAGAGCCGAAGCCAACTTATCCTTCAACTTCTCAAAACTATCCTCACAAGCATCGGACTGTATAAACTCCACCTTCTTCTATGTCAACTTAGTCAATCAGGTAACAATAGAAGAGAAACTCTTCACAAACCTTCAATCATAATCTTCTAAATCAATGAAGATTCGAATATTGGTTGGAGTCATGGGTCTAGGCCACTTCTTAACCATTGCAACCTTTTATTGATCTACCATGATCACTTTACTAGCAACAACATGACCCAAATAGGTCCCAACATTCAGCCAGAACTCACACTTAGAGAACTTCACATACAACTACTAACCTTTCATAGTTTAAAATGCAAGATGGAGGGGATTGGCATAATCCTCCTCACTCTTAGAATACACCAAAATATCATCATTAAACACAATTATGAACAATTGAAAGAACTGATAGAAGACACAGTGCATAAGATCTATAAATAGCATCAAGGCATTAGTTAAACCAAAGGACATTACTAAAAATTAAAAATGACATTACTGGGTTCAGAAGACAGTCTTGGGGTTATCCACCTCCCTAGTCTTTAACTGATAGTAACCCAACCGAAGATCAATCTTAGAAAAGTACTTAGCACCCTGATACTTATCAAATAGACGATCAATCCCCATAAGTGGATTCATATTCTTCACAATCACTCTATTCAATTGGTGATACTCTATACATATTCGAAGGAATCCATCCTACTTACACATGAAGATAATTGGAGCACCCTAGGGTAAAATAGAAGGGCAGATAAAACCCTTCTTTAGAAGATCTTTCAAATTCTCCTTGAGTTCCTTCAATTTAGCTGAAGCCATTCTGTAAAGAGGAATAGAGATAGGATAAGTATCCAAAAAAAGATTAATCTAAAAATCAAACTGCCTATCGGGAGGAACACCGAGCAGACCATCAGGAAACACCATGAAAAACTCACAGACCATAGGGGCAGATTGCAAAGGACCTTCAAATCTAGAATCCTTAACATGCACCAAAATATAAAGACTTACCTTGGAAATCAATTTTTGGGCTTAAGTTAAGAAATGAACCTTTCCTTAGGCACTAGATATCTATCTACCACTCAATCATCAGATCATTTGGTAATTGGAAATTAACTCTTTGGGTTTGACAATTAAGAGATGTATATCACGAATGCAAATAATCCATCCCTAAAATCATATCAAAATCTAACATGTCCAACTCTATCAGGTCCACCTAGGACATCCTACCAAAGAGAGATACCAAACAACCGATATAGACTCTCCTAGCCATAATAAAGTCACCAATAGGGGTAGACATGGAAAAGGGATCCAGAATACTTTTAATATCAAAACAAAAATGAATAGACACATAATAGGTCACATAAGAGTGGGTAGACCTTGGATCAAGTAGACAGTATATATTACAAGAGAAGAGTTTTATCATATAGTAGCAACATCATGGGATGCCTTAGATTACTGGTAGGAGGAAAGAGCATAAGGACGATTCCGACCAGTTCTATAGCCAAAAGTAGGACCCTTCTATACAGAGACTTATGAAGTAGCAACAAGAACGTTATTTTCTCCATAAGTAACCCTAAAAGGACAATCCCCCTAAATATGACCAAACTAGCCACAACTAAAATACTGATTCCTACCCTGGTCACAAACCCCCTGATGCACCTTACCACAAAATTAAAAAAGGGTATAGGATGGAGCTGGCTTGGCCCCATTGGCTTGAGATTGGGCACCTTGTGCCTTAAATCCACTGTTACTACAAAAATAGCAATCACCGAATGACTTAGGATAAGGAGCACGCGACATAGAATAAGAACTAGAATTTCCCCATATCTTTGACCATTGCTTGCCATCTTTGCTACTAATCTGCTGGCCACCACCCTACTAAGGAAATCAAAATCTTTTACTCTATCTCTCCCTAATATCTACCTACTTTTACATTTTATCCTCCTCTTATTGCATATACACCACAATCCTAGAGATATCTATGTCATTATTCATCAAGCAGACCTTACACTCCAACACCAAGTCTAGATAAAACCTCGAAAAAAACTTCTTCATCTTAGCCCTCATACTAGATACTAGCTCAGGAGCATAGTGAGGTGCTATAGAAATATAGCCGCTCAGGAGAATAGTTATGTGCTATAGAAATATAGCCCTTTTATTGCTTAAAATAAAGAAAATATGATTGTTTTTGAGGCCTTTTATTAGGCATAATCTGTTTTGGGTATGCTATTCATGAAACCATATTTTGGATGCTAAGTTTATGAAAAATATGAAAAAAGGTGTTTTTCGCAACTTTTGGAGCTATTGTGGATGTTTTGGATATTTTTTGGCTTTATCGTGATCAATTCATGTTTGAGAGTTTAATAATAGCTAAAAAATTGACTCCCAACAATAACTAAGTTAACTTACGGACCTCATGTAGTCTTCTAGACTACATGTAGACAAAGAAGGTTCCAAAAATTCAAAATCCTCAGAGATGACTTGCAGGACTTTGTCCATTTGTAATCTGCGGTCTGCACCTATGCCCTGTGCCAGAACATAGGTACTACTTGTGCCTATACCAAACCACTGGTACAAAGTGCAAGTGGACACCGACCCGGTTTTGTCCTAGTTTGTGCGGGCTTTATTTTTAGGATTTCCTCATCTACTATAAATACCTCTTATGTACTTTTTAGTAGTAGTTATGCACTTTTGATACTTAGAAACATATTTTGATTTCAAGATCCATATTAGATCTTTTTATTTCCTTGTAATGACTTTGATTGATTATTTAGTTTATTGCTATGGGTTTTGATTTATCCTATATTGTGATTTCATCTATTCTTTCTGTTATGAATGTTATTGATTTCTTCATAATCGTGAAAAACTAAAACCCACATCTAGGGTTATGAAACCCTGGTGAATTGACGAATAGGGGAATTATGATTTTTTATCTAAACCAATACCAATGGCATGCATTGATTTATATTTACTATGATTGATTTCTTAATGGGTGCACAAGGGTTTCTTAGAACTTGATTTTGAGCTTGATGAACAAGGGTTTATTTCTTAAGAGGATTTTGTGAATAATGAATGTATTTTCCCTTTTGGAAGCTTAATTTTGTGTTTTGGCAGAATTGGGTGAGGGGAAAAGGACCTAATTGACTTTGGAAAGTTGGAATTAGGTGAGAAAAATATGCCCTGTGATTGAAAGGCAATGTGTTGTGTCAATGGTGTCGACGCGATGCCTGATGCACTGCGTTGATGTTGTCAATTTGATACCCAACATGATGTATCAAGATCTTATTGGATTTAGTTTTATTGATCCAAAGGCGACTCAAACAATGTTAAAAAATTCTACACTTACCCAAGATTACCTATTGACATCCCTGATCATGAATTAACTTCAAAACCAACAATCTAAGGTCGAAAGATTGTAAATGATACCATTGAAATAACGAGGCAAAAAATTAGACTAAGTGTCAACACTTGGCTGAAATTTTTTAAGTATGGGGCCCCATATTAAAAGCTACATGGGACTGAATTGAACTAGAACTTTTATGGGGTCTTAAAATATCTCCCCCTTGGGAACATTCATCCTCGAATGAGGCTGATTGAACTGAGAGGAACTATAATTACACTAAAATTCATAACTGAAGCATGACTGAATTCAGGAGACAAGAATTATGACTGAATTGTTTCATGAATTCATGAATGATATGAGAATGTTTTGCTGCTATAACTGACTATGGAATATAGTAATCTAAGGAAGGTCTTTACCTTAGGCTTAGTATGAGTTTGTAGAGAAGAGGTGAGTTAACTTGGTTCATATGTCTGCCTCTGCTTCCCACGTAACTCCCTCAACAGACTGATTTCGCCAAAGAAATTTAACCAAAGGAACTTCTTTGTTCCTTAGTCTGTGAATCTGATGATCAAGGATTTCAAATAGGACTTTCTCATTATAGATACTGTTCTTAAAATCTACACTCTCTATAGGGACTACAACTTTTGGGTCACCAATGCACTTCTTTAGCAAGGAGATGTAAAACACTAGGTACACTGATGCTAAGTCTATAGGTAACTCAAGCTCATAAGCTACCTTAATGAAATAACTTAGAATCCTATAAGGACCAACATATCGGGGACTAAGCTACCCCTTTTTACAAAATCTGTTCACCCCCTTCATGGGAGAGATTTTCAAATACATATAATCACCAATCTCAAATTCAAGATCTTTCCTTCTCACATATAAATAAGATTTCTATTGGCTTTGGGCTATCTTAAGCCTCTCCCTGATCAACAGTACTTTCTCTAACGTATTAAAAACCAAGTCAGGTCCCACTACCATGACCTCACCTACCTCAAAGAAACTAATGAGAGATCAATATCTTCTCCCATAAAGAGCCTTAAAAGGAGTCATCTGAATACTGGAATAATAGTTGTATTATACATGAGCGCATTCAAAGGTAAGTGGTCATCCCAGCTGCCCTTAAAATCAAGGACACACACTCTTAGCATATCTTCTAAAGTTTGAATGGTACTTTCTGCTTGACCATCTATTTGATGGTGAAAGGCTGTACTGAGGTGGACTTAAGTACCAAGACCCCTTTTGAAGGCTTTCCATAAGTTAAAGGTGAACTGCGTACCTCTATCTAAAATAATAGACAGCGGGACACTTGTAACCTAACCAGCTCCTTGATATAGAGCCTAGCATGGTCCTCAACAAAATAAGAGGTATGAACTGGAAAGAAATAGGGTTATTTGGTCATCCTGTCCATAATAATCCAAATCAAATTATGTTATCGACGAGTACGAGGAAAACCTTTCATGAAATCTAGGCTTTTGATTTTAAATTTTTACCTACTGACACGTAGAGCACTTAGCTAGAAACACTACAATATCTCTCTTCATCCTACTCCACCAATAGACTTCTCGCAAGTCATGATACATCTTAGTGGCCCCTGGATTAATAGAGTAGCGCGCACCATGCACTTCATAAAGAATTCATTGTCTTACACTATTCAAACATGGCACACATAGCCTACCCTTGCAATGCAACACACCATCTCCCTCTTAGGAGAAAACCTTTACTTTCTGGTCTCTAGATTACTCTTTCTGCTAAACTAAACTAGGATCTCTGTCCTTCATTTCATTCATATAAGACACTAAAGAAGATTCAAAACTATTCTGCACCGATCACTACCCTTAGTCGAATTAACCAAACGGACACATAGTATGGCAAGCTGATGAACTTCCTGAACTAACTTCTTCTTACCATCCTCAACATCACAAACACTACCCATAGACAACCTACTAAGGGCATCTGCCACTACGTTGGCCTTGACCGGATGATACAGAACACGTATGCCATAGTTTTTCATCAGCTCTAACTACCCATCTGATGAAACTTCAAGTCTTTCTAATAAAATTCATACTGTAGGATTTTGTGATCTTGGAATATATCAACATGCACCCTATATAAATAGTGCCTCCAAATCTATAAGGAAAACACAATAGTTACTAATTTAAGATCATGGGTGGGGTAATTCTTTTCATGGGACGTAAGATGTTTAGAGGTATAGGCCACAACCTTACCCCTCTGCATGAAAACACAACCCAAGCCAACTATGGAAGCAACACAATGTACAACAAATCCATCCAAATCGTTGGGTAAAGTCAAAACTAAGGCTATAGTGAGTCGAGTCTTCAACTCTCGAAAACTCTTCTTAAAAGAATATAACCACTAAAAATTAACTTTATTATGAGTTAATATAGACATGGGGGATGCAATAGATAAAAATCCTTTAAGAAACCATCGACAATAGCCATCAAAACCCAAGAAACTCCTAATATCTGATGGATAAATGGGCCTAGGCTAGTTTCTCGCTACTTTGGTCTTTTGAGGATCAAGTCTAATGCCATAATCAGAAATAATATAACCAAGGAAAACAATTGACCTTACCTAAATTTTTCATTTACTGAATTTCTTGAATAACTGATGGGCTCTGAGAGTCTAAAAGACTATTCTGAGATAGTCTGCATGGCCATTTTCAGCATGGGAGTAGTCAAGTATGTCAGCGATGAAGACTATGATTAACATGTCCAAGTACTACTTTAACACGTGTTCATCAAGTCCATGAAAGCAGATGGGGCATTAGTAAGACCAAATGACATGACTAGAAACTTGAAGTGAACATACCAGGTTCTGAAAGCTATTTTTAGAATGTCACATTCCCTGATTCTGAGATGATGATAGCTTGATCTGAGGTCTATCTTAGAAAATTAACTTCCACCCTTAACTTTGTCAAACAAGTCATCGATTCTAAGAAGTGGGTACTTATTATTGACTGTGACTTTGTTCAACAGATCATAGTCTACACACATTCTTAGAGAACCATCTTTCTTTCACACTAATAAAACTGGTGGACCCCAAGGGGATAGGCTGGGCCTAATGAACCTGTCTAAGAGGTCCTTTAAATGTTATTTAAACTCTTTAAGTTCAGTTGGACCTATTCTATATGATGAAATAGAGATGGGTTGAGTATCAAGAAGAAGGTCTATTCTGAAGTCAATTTCCCTTTCGGGAGAAATTATGAAGAGATCTTCGGGAAATATATCTGGAAACTCACATGCAACTGAAAGCAACTCAAGACTAAGAGTATTATATTTAGACTCTTTAAATCTCACCAAATGATAGACACACCCTTTGGATATCATTTTTATTACTCTAAGGTATGAAATAATTTGACCCTTAAGTGTTGTGGTACTACCCCTCGATTCTAGGATAGGTTCATTTGGGAACTAAAAATAGACAACTATGTTTCTACAATCAATTGAGGTATAGCATCAATGGATCCAATCCATACCGAGAATGATTTCAAAATCCATCATCTCTAACTCTACTACGTCAACTGAAGTAACTTTCTCAGATACCATAATCGGATAGTTCTTGTATACCCGCCGGGTTATGATAGACTTATCCACTGGGGTAGATACTGAGAAAGGCTCTGTTAGGATTTTTGGTCTGACTTCAAAGTGGACAACTATATAAGGAGTTACAATAGATAGACAAGCTCCTAGATCTAACAAAGCATAAACATGTAAATGGTAAACATGTAACGTACTAGTGACCACATCAGGAGAAATTTCTTGATCTTATTGGGACTAGAGTGCATAGAGTCTATTTGGGCATTTCCCACTGTTGGCACTAGAAATGGCACTCTGCTGAGATAACCAATCGGACTGAGCCAGGGGACTATTATGCTAACTCTATCAACTAACCTGAATACACTCTCTAATTCTATGACCTGGCTTAACACACTCAAAACACTTGTTGCTGCCAGCCCTAAAGATACCCTGATGATTTCTTCTATATTTCTAGCAAAGAAGATTTAGTTGAGCACTGCTAATACTACCCTGAGATTTAGAGCCAAGCACTCTATCCTTATTACCATTCCTGAATTTAGGCATCAGAGTACTAGCTGAGGCTACAGCTGGGACTAAATATTTTTGGTAGAACTGAGGATGATTACCACCCTCTGACTTAGGTTGAGTAAAGTTGAAGCTACCTGTTTTAGCCCTCTTGTTCTCCCTCTCTTTCTTCTTAGCCTTTAGCCTACCAGTATATTGATAATAGACCATTAACCTTGCTAAGTTTATCTCCTTAATCATCATTTCGGTCCTACACTCTTTGACAACTCTATCAGATACACCAGACATAAACTTGCTCATTTTAAAGTTGCTATCAGCTACCAAATGAGGAGCATATCTGGCCAACTGTTTAAATTTGAGAGAATTCTTTTTCACTATTATGTTCCTTTCTTTAAGTTAATAAACTCTAAAACCTTATCTTCCCTCAAGGCCAATGGGAAGAACCTATATAGAAAGGTAGTGGCAAACTTTTCCCATTCTATAGTCCTTACATCTGTGCCCCTATCTTCCTTCAACTTCTTAAACTATGTATGATCCACATCCTACAACTGATAGGAAGCTAACTCAGCACTCTCACCAGTGGTTACCCCCATAATTTTTATTACTTTCTGCACCATGTCAAGGAATTCATATGGGTCCTCTTCAGACAGAGACCTTGAACCTTCTGCACCATGTCAAGGAATTCATGTGGGTCCTCTTCGGACAGAAACCTTGAAAATAAAGGCATGTTCATTCAGGTGTAGTCCCAAATTCTAGCTGAAGGAGTATTAGCGACTGGGTTGGACTGACCAACAGCTGGGTGTTCATTCTGGGCTACTACAGAATGAGCTAGAGTGGTGAAAGTTGCTTTGAATTCTTCATGAGAAATATGCTCATTCAGGGGATCTTTCTGAATGGGCGGAGGTGCTAACTGGTTCCTATTTCTTCTTCTATTAGTCTTTATGGGAGGCATTTTCTGTAAACAGAAGAAAAGTTGGATTCGACATAGATTTTAACTTGAGATCATGTTCACTCGCACGATATGAACACTAAAAGAGGGGAACTTTTTCCTAAAATGCCTCATAGCCTCTTTTCCATAAGTGTGGCGTGCTATACACCCATGCATAAGACTCTACTTGACGTGGATTTCAGACTCCCTAGGGCTATTTATAACTGTAGACTCTGATACAATGTTTGTAAATCCCTGAGATGGAACCCTAGGCATCACATGGTACTTATGATAATAAATGACCACAAGCTAACCCATGACTGGTACCTGCTGCGAGCACTAAATAAAATACTTAAATATATATATGTAAGAAATCTGAAATGCCATAAGGTTCTTAGAAAACTATAATAACAGTAACTGATTATAACTGAGATAACATCTAAAAAATGAATAACTGTCTATGCTAGTCTTAAAGCCTCTAACTATTTGGATATGGAGTTGATGGGCCAAACCCCCAACTAACTCTGACTAAAATAAATACTGAACTGCTAAAATACTGTAATGGATAAACTCTATCCTTGAAATATGACATCTCAAAACTATAACTACTACTGGTATCCTGAGCAGCTAAGTACAACCAGGAACCTGATCGTCTAAACCTATGATATGAGACATTATAGTGCAAAAGAAAGTATGCGATCAGTTCATAAAATGTACTGGTATTGTAAGTGAGGTAAGGCTGATAAACATAGGTTCATTTGCATGAGTTGATAACTGAGTGAATGAACATCATGAAGTAACTGGATAAGAGTACATGCAAAACCATAACAACTGAATATACTAAACATACTATATACTACGCATATAGATATACATCATGTATATGAAATTATACTGAAATTAAGTAATGAATTTTTATGGTTGAGTAACTGATAACTTATAGCCATGGTTCTTTAGAACTATTTAAGTTCTTTACTTAATACTAAGACTGAAACTGTAACTAAGGGAGTTATCATCTAACCAATACATCCTGATTATAGACTGATTTGGGGTCTAACCTGTAACCCCAATTAGAAGGGTGTTAGCACCTTGCCATAGGATACTAACAATATTGTGTCAACCCTAATTTGGCAGGAAAAATCATGAAATATATATATGATTATGTCAACCCTAGTCTGGCAGAAAGATGACTTACCCGATTCTGGCTATGCAGTTCTATAATGCAGGGAATACTACTAAGGGTCAAACTCTCTGCTGGTAGAAATACCCCTATCCCTGGGTTCGCTTAGTGCTAAATCCTACTCCCAATTGAATTGATACTGAAATGATCACTATACTGTACTAGGCTTGACTGAACTGAGACTTATCGTGTTGACTAACTGAACTGGACTGAGTTCACTGAGTTCTGTTAACTGACTAATTTCTTTTATTCTTGACCTTAATTGGAATTAGTCTATAACTACTGTGACTAAGTAAACAACTAGATTTTAGGTAATAAATATCCCCATGACTCGATAGCATAATTGATAAACTTATATCACAACTTTAACAACACAATAATAGGTTATAATGGATGATTTACTCATATGGACATTTTATCAAGCACCTGCAAGGCATATTTTAAGCATGGAAATAGTTTAAACATGTAGTTATAGCATAATTTCAATACTAAGATCACCAAAAGATCACAATGCACTATTCATTCACTTACATATTTTGTCAAACACTTAAGAGGCATAACCTTGTACATGGTAATGAACAACATGTTAATGCATCATAACTATAACAATCAATTCTCAAATTAAGAGTTTGATATGAGATCTACAACAGACAACAAACCCATTGATCAATTTTACTTGAAACTTATATTTTCTTAACTTGAAACTAAAACCCATTAGATTCATAACATGGCAATCATAATTCAACCACTGAAAAGGGTTTTTGAACTCCAAGGGTGGAAAGAAACCCAAGGGTGAACACCTAACATACCTGAGTGACAGAATTCGTGAAGATTGTTGGGGATTTGTTGGAACTTGATAAATTAGGGTTAATTTGTTAAGAGGATTTTGTGAATAATGAATGTATTTTGCCCTTTTGGAAACTTAATTTTATGTTTTGGCTGAATTGGGCGAGGGGAAAGGACCAATTACCCTTGGAAAGTCAGAATTAAGTAAGCAAAATATGTCTTGTGATGCGGCAGGCGTCGCGCCGATTCGATGGTGTTGATGCGATGGTCGATATGCCATGTTGATATTATCAATGTGATAGCCAATGCAACACATCAAGATTGCATTGGCTTGCTATTTTGTTCATCCAAACGTGACTCAAACAATGTTTAAAAATTCCAAAACTCAATCAAGATGACCTATTGACATCCCTGATCATGAATCAACTTAAAAATCAACAATCTAAGGCTAGAAAGATCGTAAATAATGACATTGAAATATCGAGGAAAAAAATGAGACTATGATTCAATGCTTAGCTAAAATTTTCTAAGTCTAGTACCCTTTATTTCAAGCTATATGGGACTGAATTAAACTAGATCTTTTACGGGCTCTCAACGGAAGACACCATCTCTAAGGAGCTTTTATGAGACTACTTTGAGAGGCAGCATCAGAGATTTTAGATAAGATATCACTCACTCTCTGATGGTGTCAAACTCTAGAGGCTAAGAGGGGATCTGGTACTTAAGCTATTGGTGCCTCTTGCAACCAGAGAGCAGCTAATGATATAGTAGCACATGAATTTGCATTACTAAGGACTGATTTAGGGGTTCTAGCATAGCAATTTCCAGTAGTGACTTCTGAGAAAGTGAATGCAGTAATAGTACGGGGTTCAGCTTCCAAAGAAAATGAGTTCGAATTGAAAGAGAAAGCGAATTATCTGGAGCATCGATGATAGGTTTTTAAGCCCAAGGAAAAGAGAATCAAGTTTGGAACTACTATGACAGATACAGAGATGATACCAGAGAGAGATATGATGACTTAAGAAAGAAGGATGACTACAATGAGAAGGGAGAGAGCTACATTCCACCTGGTAGACATGATGTAGAATCCAAAAGGTAGGAGATGTTGGCTAAGCTGGTAAAGGGTGAAGAAAATCAAAAGGTTAGCCTTAAGGAGATTAAGGCTGATATTTCAGGGTTGATATAGAAGGTCGAGTTACGTACCACTGCTATCAATTAGTTAGAGAACTAATTTCGGAAGAGGTCAACAACTCTAAACCAGAGACAACAAGTATCTTTTCAAGCGACATAGTGAAAAATCCGAGAAATGATGGTCATGTACTTGTTATTACCATGAGGAAGTGTGTCACTACTAAGGATCCCCCACTACCTACTGTTAAAGATATTAATGATGAGACATCTGCTATTGAGTCTGAGATGGTAACAAGTGATAAAGATATAGTTTCAAAACATAAAGGTAAGGGTTCGGTGACTAAGCTAGAAGTTAGACAGATTTTGAGACCAGCCTCACCTTATCTACAGAGATTGGGATACAAGAAAGAGGAAGGTAATTTTAAGCAATTTATTGAGATGCTGAGAGAATTGAGCTTGAACATACCTTTCTTAGAGGCATTGGAGAAGATTCTTAGATAAGATAGGTTCATAAAATAATTAGTCACTTGGAAGAAAAAGAGCAATATTTGAGTATATTGATGGAGTGCACCACTGTAGTAGAATCACAACTAGGTCCTTGGTACCAAAAAAGGGTGATCCTAGAGCTTTAACTATACCATGCACTATTGGGTCATCCCAATTTTCTAGAGCCTTGGATGATTTATGGTCCAGTATTAATTTGATGTCACTGGCCATGTTTAAGCAATTGGTCTTGATCCCTTCGAAACCATCTTCGCTTTCTGCTTTTGATGGCTAGCCGTACAGTTAAGAAGCCTATGGGAATCTTATTTGATGTGATCGTAAGGGTAAATAGCTTCATATTCTTGGCTGACTTCATCATCTTGGACTATGAGGTTGATACAGAGATTCTCATTATCTTAGAAACACCATTTATATCCATAGATAGAGCTATGGTTGATATGGAAAAAGGTGACCTAAAATTCTAAGTCAACAGTAAAGAGGCAATATTCAATATCAAAAAGTCAATGAAGCATCCAAATGACAACAAGTAGTGTTGGTGATTTATTGTATTGAAGATCCTAGAGGATACTCCTATGGGAATATTTATGAATTTTGAGTAGTCAAGACAACCACGTCATATCGTGATGTTAAATCAATCACTGCATGAGGGCCAACCCATCAACTTATTGGTAAAGGCAGAGCAACCAACATAGCCATGTCTTGCCAGGACATAAAATCAAGCGTTGAGTGGGAGACAAATCACTATTTTAGTGTTCACGTTTTTGTTGTTTTTGACTTTTTTATAGGTTTTTAGATTTTGCTGGGGTGACAAATAGAGTTGTGAGAGGACAGACTCTCCAGGCTGCTAAGTCAGCTGTAGCCTAGCCATTGATGAAGACTGCATAATTATCACCCCACCTTCCTTCACTTGATGATAATTATGATAAGCAGATAGATTCTGAAACTACTCCACAGGTTGCTACTCAGGACCCCCAGTCTGAGGAGGGATCCAAGGATTCATTCTGATTTGGTTAAGTAGAAGCAGTCATTTATGGTAACCCAATTTGAGGAGAGTACAACTATTCATGTATAGGATATAGAGCTAACCAAGTTTGAAAAGGGTGCCAAGAAGCCTTCTCATGATACTTTAATATAGCAGAGCCCCACACCCACATATACCCCAGATGCACATCTTGAGAAGGGACATCTAGGGTGGTTTATTGATGGGATATAACATATATTTGATTTGGATATTTGTGTTTGGGAGCTAAGTATGCCTACTAGATGTATTTAAGAGGAGAGTAAAATTGATTTATCGAGGCTAGAGCGAGTACCATAGCTATGGGCAACATTTAACAAATATCAGCTAGAGTGGATGACTAGACCACTCAGTTCCTATACATTAGCTATAGTATTAAAGTTTTACGCATCCTATAAAGCTACCGTAGTCCTTTCTATATGCCATTATCCAATCTTTATCAGATTTGCACGGTATCTACAGCTTGATCACACACTGATTAGAAGGGCCAGAGTTGACATATCGATAGAGACTATCCACAGAGTTATCTTTGGTCAAGATTACATCACTCTTGCATTTATAGTTGAGTGCGACCACAAACTGAAGAACACACTAGATCGACATATCATACGAGATGCTGACCACCGTATAGAGAGGGTTGAGATGGATAGTCAATTATGATTCACTACTAGGTGAAATTACCTCATAGTTTGAGGGGCAAGATATAATCAAGAAAGGACTGTTGATAGTAGAGGCCATGTTTTAGAGGTTTTTATTTCGATATAGACTGATACCCATTGATTTTAATAATATATTTACATAGGAGGGAGAAGCACTAGATAATTGTCTTATGGCCGGTTATGATGTTTATTTTGTTTTAATTTAGAGACATGAGTTACATGACAAATCCTTTAGTGAGCTGACTAATCTGCCATTTTCATGCAAGATTTAGAGGCTATGTGATGAAGATGGTGTGACTGATTTACTAGGTATTTTTAAGAGGGTACCTACTAACATGATTGCACAAACAAGGACCATGAAGGGTCTTCCAACTCTAGGAACTTCTAGGAGATCAAGAGAGCAGGCAATAATACCACAGGCCAAGAATAAGGGACCAACAGTTTTCACAAAGCTTGATGAAACACATCATGATGATATGGGCATTGGTATCGACATGGCAATAGAGGAGCTAAGATATGATCCTTATTTGAGTACACAAGGATAGGGGACACAAGCTACTTCTTCTTTAGCCATGACTTTGACCTCAGAGATGGTTGGGGCATCTATAGAAAGATCTCGCTCATCCATTTCAGCTCCTGTATTAGGTATGATTATTGTATCCAGTGAGTTTTTGCAAAGCTTAGTAGACATCCTAAGGGCCATATATGTTCGGTTAAAGATTTTTAATATTGAGATGACTACTTTTTAGGGAGATAAGATCAGGGGTGAGGACTAAATTTGAGTAGGCCGAGGCTAGAGGGTATGCTACTTAGTAAGTTGCATTGTCAGAGCTGCATGCTAACTTTTAAACATAGATCGATTAGCTGGAGAGATTGGTTAAATACCAATAAACATATATAGGTACATCTGACTTAGTTTAGATGAGAGAGGATTTTAATATCCTACGTGTAGAGGTACACTCTCTTGTAGTGAGCCGTATTGTAGAAACTCCCTCAATTATACCCCTTGTAGTTTAGATATAACCTCCGCGTGCACTGAGATACTTTGATTTCCTTACGGAGGATGTTGAGGAGTTCCAAGCAGTTGGGGCCTAGAGAGGTCACTTAAATGAATTTTAGGATTCTTACATGATAGAGGAGAAGGTGGTTCAAAAGGTCAGGCATGATTCTTTAGAGACTACATTCATCAATAGGAAGAGGTGTGCATCTATCGCAGAGGGTTCATCCATAAGGAGTGCACCACCACCACCACCTACGCCAACTGATATGCCTCTATCTGGGGATACTCTTGATTTGGGCACCTAGTTTCTGGTATGTTTTCACTTCCTTATGTTTTTCTTTATTTTAGCATTGTGGACAATGTACAGTTTTCCATTGGGGGTAGGTATACTATTCCTCCATAGGTTTTTGTTGTCGTGCTTCTTTTCCTATCCCCATGGTATGTTTGTAGAACTAGCATGTCTAGGATAATTTTGTGTCATATTGTGCTTTTCTTTGTATCGTGTTGTTTTCGTGTAATTAGGATATTTTTAATCATATAGGGCAGTAGTCATCTTTTGACTAATTTTTTATAACCCTTCAAAAATTTGAGTTTTTGAACTATGTTGATTTATATATGTGTGAACTATGTGGATCTTGTTATGGCATTAGGATTAGGGATATGATAACTGTTTACTGGCAATTGCATGAACTGGATATGTTGTAGTTGGTAATATTGACTTTATGTTATGTGTGTGTGAGATACTACCTAGTTCCCTTTGTGTGGGGAATTCAGAACTTTCCTGATTAGTCTTACGTAAATTGATGGATAGTTAGTTAGGAAAGGATCATAGTCTATTTTTGGTATTAGTCCACTTGTATTCTAAATAACCTTCCATGTGTAAAGCTCTTGATCCCTGCTTTGATCCTCAGAGCCTATTTCTTTGTTTCCACCTTTCACCTCCCTCTTTGTATACCAATTTACCTATTTTGGCCCAGGTAGTCCTTAGACATTGTGCACCTCAACACAAGCAAAATGCCTAAGTTGAGAGTGGCTATTATAGGGGTGCATAGTGTAAAATGGGTATGAATAAGTGTAAAGAAAGAAAAAGTTAGTAGGGCTAGGTGTGGTAAGAAAAAAAAGACAAATTATGAAAAATAGAAGAAAGAATAAAAAAGATCACACCCAACCTGAATGTGCAATAAAGAATAAAAGCGAGAAATAAGGGTGACATAATAAAGTAATTGGCTAGTAACTGATACCCTAAGGTTAGTGTATTTCCAAGGAGGCTTAATGACTCTAAATTTCCATATGTATCACACCAGCCCCCAAGCTTACATTACAAGCTAAGCAAAGTCCTTTAGTGATCCTAACATGACAATTTGAATGCTATGGTAAAGAAAATAAGGGCAAGCCTATGGTATTTGACATACATTGAATGGAACTTCTTTGTTGAGGGTGGGTGTCTCGTGACTGTCCCTACATTGACATGCATTATTTCATATGAGTTAGTAGGACATATTTTTGTGAGGGAACTTAAGTCATATTTCCATCTATTTGCTTGTTCAGATAGTGTAATTTGTACATATGAGTGGTAATCTATTGATGATGTAATTTCCAGACCTTGAGTCCATTGTATCCCATTGCTGTGCTTCATATTCATACATATTTGGCTTTGAAAAGAGATATAGCAGGGATGTTGTGATTTTACCATAATGTGATGACTGACAGCCTTCGATAGCTTAGATTTCCTAGTTAAGTGTCGTTTTGTTTTTGTTGTGTTTTTGTTGCCTAAGGATATGCAAACATTCTAAGTTGAGCATGTTGATGTGCTATAGAAATATAACACTTTCAATGCTTAAAACAAGGAATATATGCAAGTTTCTAAGGCCTTTTTGTTAGATATGATCTATTTTAGGTATGTTTTACAGGAAACCAGGCTTTGGAAGCTAAGTTCGTGAAAAATGTGAAAAAAGTGTTTTTGGCCACTTTTGGAGATATTATGGGTGTTTTGGAAGTTTTCCGGCTTGATCATCATCAATGCATGTTTCAGAGTTGAAGAAGAACTAAAAATCTAACTCCTGACACATACTAAGTAAACCTACAAACTGAATGTAGACCTATGAACCACATGTAGACTAAGCAGGTGACAGAAATCCAAAACCACGAGAGCTGACTCGCAAGACTTTGTCTATACACAACCTTTGGTTTGTACCTGTGCCCTGTCTCAGACAACAGGTACACCTGCACCTGTGTCATACCGCAGGTACAGAGAGCAGGTGGCCACCGACCCAATTTTCTCCTAGTTCCTTCGAGCTTTGTTTTTATGGTTTCCTCATGTACTACAAATACTCCCGATTTACTTTTTAGTAGGAGTTACACACTTTTAATTCTCAAGAACATATTTTGATTTCAAGATCCATCTTTGATATTGGGATTTCCTTCTCTGACTTTGATTGATTATTTAGTTTATGAGTGTGGGTTTTATTCATCATATCATTGTGATTTCCTCTATGCTTTCTATTATGGATGTTATTGATTTCTTCACAATCATGAGAAGCTAAAACCCATAGCTAGGGTTGAAGAAACCCTGGTGAATTGATGAAGTAGGAGAAGTGATATTGTTGATCTGAACCAATACAAATGGAATGCATTGTTTTATATTCGTTTTGATTGATTTCTTAATGGGTGCACACATTAGGATCCCGCCTAGATATTGCAACCTACTCCAAAAGAAGAGTAGTGACTAGGAAAAGGTAAAGACAATAGCAATTTGAAGTTTAACTGTCGATCCACGCTTCTAGGTTTTATCTATGTAAGATGGTTAAGTTTCATCTAATAAATATAGAATAAAAGGTAACATGTAACTGGGATCAAGATAAGGGTGGGCAATGCGACACCCGAAGACTCAAATGGTAAAGGGTGAAATCCTTCTACTCTTCCAAAAGACTGTAGAAGGTACATAACTTATCAATTCTGTATTCAAGGTATCGGATTGGCTCAACAACGCATGACAAGCTTATAGAGTTAAGAAGCCAGGGGGAACACAATCCTAGGGTTCACTTACGACTGATTTCAACTAAGTTAATATTGTTCTTTGCTCAAGATTACTAGAAACAAAACCCCTATTTACTTTTCTTGTTTTTCCATTGACTACAATTACTGAGATCTGCTACGACAAGTGTTCCCTTGGGATTCGACCCCAACCTTATTTGGGTTACTATATCTTGACAACGACTGTATCAACATCTAAAAAGAGGTGTTGCTTGGATATCATCACATATAGGGACCATTATTGAAACATCATGGCATACACTTTAAAAATAATATTTCCTGGCTTCATGTTCCCAAACTCCTCAGCCTTCGCCTCCCTCACCTCCTGAGGAAAGAAGCAATTAAGAAAAGAACCCAGGAAATCCATCCACAATGCCAACTCTATATCATCACCCCTGGTCTGATCTCATTTCTCATACCATTGATATGTCACATCGTTCAGCCAGTATACATTGAATTCCACTCCCTTAGAGTGAGAAGCATGCATCACATGAAGAATCTTCTTTATCTAATCTATGAGCCCTCTAGGATCTTCCTCAACCTTAGAGCCCATAAAGGTCGGAGGATGCAGACTCATAAACTATGTAACTCTAGTGTCCTTAGAAGAACTCATAACAACACCAGTAGGAACGGACTGATATAACTGAGATGTTACAAACTAGGTCAACAGATAAATGGAATAGACGAACTCAACATTGGTAATATCTGTTGTAGTTATCCAATAAGGAGTCTTACCAATAGAATAAGGCTTGGGGGGGGGGGTTAGTGGAACTCCATTAGGGTAATTAGAAGCAATGAACCTCAACCAGTTCTGAACTCCATGAGTAGGATGAGCCCATCCATATTATCCTTAAGTGAGACAGAGGATTTTCAACAAGAATCAGATCTTCTGGAAGGCATGATCTGAACAAAGAACAAACGAGAATTAGAGGAGATTTCAATGCCCTAGGATCTACAACACAAAAATAGATCAAAAGAAAGGGAATAATCCTAAATAGCCAAATAGTCTTTCTCTTATAAGTATAGTATGCTACACACCCATAAAAAAACACTACTTGACATACATTTGTGGACACCCAATGAAACCAAAACTTTCTCTGATACAAACTTTGTCACGACTCAAACCAAGGCCAGGCCGTGATGAGTATATCAAGTCCACCGAGGACCAAGACTACCTCCCAATTTCCTGACCACACAAAACATAGCCACTTAGCAGCGACTAAAGTCTGAATATACAACAAGATAGAGAATAATATCTCAAGATAACTAATAGTGTCAATCATCATGACAATTGAATCTACAGTAATATCCATAGCCTCTAAACAATACCAAAAATATTCTAAGTCGGGATATGGCGCTGACTTTGACAATGACAATGACAATGATAATGTTAATTATAATGTAAAGTCTTTAATTCTACATGAAGGAATGAAACTGATTGAATGATCAATTCTTTCATAGAATTAAAGCGCACCACTTTACCATAACCAGACAATGAACCGTGTCGATCCACCTAACTCTGTGTAGGAAAAGTAGAAGAATCTCCGGTGTCTGCATCGCTTGGTGATACAACATCTGGAGATGGTTAGTTGGTTAAGAAAGAGCATGTAACTCAGGGATAGGGGATAAAATAATCCTAAGTTATGTCCAATTCAAAACAATGTGAACACCATCCTATATGATATATACATGAGTAATATGTCGAGATAGTGAGCAAGGCTTTCCATGTTCTTTAAAATCATTAAGCTGTACTATGTAACATAACTGTCATAACAAGGCACCCACGATATATATGGATCCAGCTCTTTTTTAGTGTAAAGAGCCCCAGTGTGTGTGGTTGCATGAACCAGAGAATGATCACATATATATGCATTGTGAGGGACTCAAACTTCTCAGCACATGCCAAAAGTGACTTAATCACTCTATCAATAACATGGGGGACTCAAACCTCACAATCATATAATATAGGAGAATCAAACCTCCTAGTTATTTATACCCCCGTGTTGGCAATAGAGGCTTCCAGTATTGATCATTTGTGACCTCCACTTCACAACACAGATACAGAAATCCTATTAATGCCCAATTAAAAATATTTCTCATAAATTCCATTCATTGACCAAAGAATTTATTGTTAAGGCACACGATGGGTATCTCCATACCCTAACACTTACAAACTTATCCATTTGCCATAACAATCAGATTAGCTTAAGGGGATACCTCGATCCCTTTTGCTCATTAAATCAAAGCTTAGTCAACAAGGCTTTCAAAATCCTTGTTCTTTGGTTTACCATTTATACAATGCATTAATATAGGTGAGTAAGTCAAACTAAGAGACTATTTCACAATTCAAAGTCATTTACATAAGTGGTCGAGGGAACATCATTAATCAAAACCAATTCCAATTTCAAAACATCAATTTGGGGGACACCATGGCCCCTAAGTTTATTCACCACACTCATGCACCCCATGAGTTCAAAAGCATTAATAAAGTATAAAAAAGGCATAATAAATCATGTAAAAGTAATTTGAGAAGCAACCATGTCAAAACCCTCAACCATAGCAAAACCCACATACAAATCTATAAAATTTAAATAATTAAATGCATGCTTTTCTAAAGGTAATACTTGTGAAAGAGGAATATGCCTGGAACACAAAGATTTATTGAGAGATATCAACCTTTGAGCCCTTGGAATACCTATTTCTTGGAAACCCTAAGTATCTTGACCTTGTGTTTCTTTTGGAGAGTTTTAGAGAGATCTCTGAGTGTTAAAGTGTTGAAAATAATGTCCTAAGGGTGTTTTATGGTTGGGGTTATTAAGTGGGTAAAAAAGGAAATGTCAAAAGTACCCTCAACTTAAAAGTTGAAAAATTATCGTCAGTCGTTATGGAACTCATGACTACTCGTTGAGACACTTTATGACTCATTACCATTAGTCGTAGTCAAGACAATATCATTAGGCACATATACTATTGACCCTCTGACTCACATCATACGAATCATATCGTTACCCTACGACTCATAGGGACCAATTCATAACTAAAATAGAACTATTTGGGCCTCACACAAGTCACCCTATGATTCATACTATGTGACTTATATAGTGTACTTGTAACTCATTAGAATCCACTCGTAATCAGGATAGGAAACTTATCTACACACACTAGTCAGGATATTATTAGGGTCCTATGAATCATTAGGACTCGTTGCGACTGATAAGGAGTAGTCGCAGTCTAAATAGTGAGGATAAAATTTCAAAATTTTAAAGAACTAGGAATTTGGGGTGTTGGAGTCAAACTATGTGAAAAAACCATAATCAATTCCAATTTCCCAATTTGGGTTGAGGGAATACAATTTCCAAAACCATATATTAAGGCAAAATCTTCTAATTGGGGATAACCATGACCCCTTAGTTTATTTATCATTCTCCTGCACCGCATGAGTTCAAAAACGTTAATACAGTATGAAGAATACAAAATAAATCATAGAAAATCAATTGAAGAGTCAATCATACCAATATCCTCAACCCATATCAAAACCGTTGTTCAAATCCACATAAACAACAATATATTTTCATGTTTTAAAAAAAAAGTTTAATGAAAGAGTCACATGCCTAAAATACCAAGAATTATGAAGAGAATTTGCCATTGGAAACTCTAACTGACAAACCTTTTGGAAACCCTAATGTTCTTGCTTGAGGGGATTTGAGAGAAAAGAGAGTGTATTTTATTGTGTTATGGGTGAGAATGTGGTGTCAATAATGTTTTGAGATCGTGGGTTGTGTTTTGGTAAAGAGGGACATGTCAAAAATACACTTAGTAAAAGACTGAAAATAAACTGCTAATCACTGTTGGTGACCTTGCGACATGTAGGGTCACTCTATGATCCATGGTACTCAATCGTAGGATGAACAGTGTATATGGCTAGTAACGCTGGCTTATTACAAAAGGACCATACGACTCCTGAAGAGTCCATACGACTCATTATGTTCCAGTGGTACTCAAAATAAAACACCTTGGACATATCACTAGGTACCTTACGAAAGAGACTATACTAGTCTTACAATGTCACTCTTAAATTCTATTTGTAGTCACATTAGAAACTTTGGATAATAGATTGCACACCTTATGACTATGATCATATGACTCGTCAAGACACCTTATGACTCGTAAGGAGAGTCATAGTCAATGGAGTTCGGTCAATTCTCAGAGATTTTCAAAGACCAACGCGTAGGGTGTTACAAACATGTTTATATTCTAGGGTGATAGGATCATATAGTCACAACATGATTTCATCTTAAGGGCCGATTCCCCTTCTATCCCCAAACTCCTAAATTAGGATAAGTAATGATATTAAAATTATACACATGTCCTTTGATACCCACAAGCATGCAATCTACACTACACACCATCTTATGAAAAAAAGTACACCAAAGCTTACCTCGATGCCGAAATCGCCAGTCTTGAATTGTCTATAAATCATTCACCTCTGGCCTATATCCTAAAATACCACCACACCATTAAAATAATAATCTACACATCATTCGGGGTAAAATGAGACCCATATTGCATTATAAAATGTAGGTTTGGAATTCGTTTCAAGAACGTATCCCTAGGACCTATAAACAAAACTCAAAATTGAATCTACACGAGGTCCTTTAAATGGCAAGGAATAGTGCTCTAATGTTGAGCACAAATGGTACAAAAATTGTTGCCCAAATCATCCCCTATGGCCTTAGGATTTAAAAACCTAATCTCTAAGAATCTATAATGAAATGAGATAAAATGAGATGGGGAAAATAATGGGAAGTAACCAGAGTGTATTAGGCTAACTTACCTTAGCTTTAATGGATGATTACCCATATTTTCTGATTTTTCATTGTCGCAAGATGGAGGAAAAAGGTTTCTAAAATGAGAGGAAAATTGGGTGAATGAGGGGAGTTTAACAATCCCCAAGTTCTACTAAGTGGCTCAAGTCCGCTATTGTGGTTGAGCACATGGATGTTAGCATGACTAAAGCAGATTCTTAGCCACTATAGTTGATAAGGATCACAAAAGTGGTCCTTTGCATAAGATCCGAGCTAAAATGACACCATACGCTAAAGTGACTACCATTTAAGAGATTGCATCAGATGGTGCCAGGCACCAGATTTCTCTAAGTCCAAATTGACTCCCATTAGGTGCTCGGGATTTGTTAGGAAACCCATGCACGTAAGCTAACTATACCACCATACAAAATTACATATTTTGAACACAATGGTTCTATAAAAACTTTAATTTAAGATTGTTTAGTCTAAATGTAGGGCCAACACCTAGAGTTTTATTTTCATAGAATCCACCCAATAGCGCAAAATGAGTTATAAATCCTTGGGACTTGAACCATGGGTCGTCCTAGCCCAAAATAAGTGTTCCAGAGCTGATGGTGCTGTCAAAATTCTCATCCAAGGTCTTTTACTAGGATTTTTAGTCTTAGACCAATTCCTTAACAACGGTAGCTCTAAAATAGAGAAATGAGTTTAAAATTGAAACATATTATTACAACAAAATTGACTATTTTAGGAAGTCATAAATGTCCTATAGCTGCTAGTGGGAAGGCTTGAAATGTCGAAAATACACAGAAATTGAGGAAATGACATAGTGGGTCATTAAAATATTCACTACCAAAAGGAATTTTATCTGCGAAAGTCAATGTTTAAGAAATGCACATAAGGTCAAAGTGATGACGTATTAGGTCTGCATGCTTGGAGCATGACTCCCTAGATAACCTCTACAAAGAGACAATGATCCTAAAGTATGTTGCTATAGGCATCTCTTTTTCAATAACCCTCCTTACTATACACTCAAAAAAGCCAAAACTCAAATTTAACAACTAACTAGCCTCCAACTGAATGGGGAGTGGTTGATACACACCAATCCAAACCACAACACACTGAAATCACACCAATACAAGAAGAATCAAGCTAAAAGCCCAATGCATGAATCATGTGACCAACTCTAATGTCCAAATATAACTTTCTTAAGCTCTTTGAACTTTCCATCTACTCCAAACCACCCAAACTATCATATGAGTTTTTTCTACATAACCCTATCATATTGACCTCAAATAACTGGAGTTTATCCATAAAAATTCATCATGGTAAGCATAAGGATAAGTCATAAGGTGCTACCTAGGAATAAAATAGTGATGAACAATGTCTGCAATGTATACCCGAGTCGCTAACTACCCCAGATAACCCTCAAAACTAATAGTTGGGAGTCTGAATCAAGATCACCAACAACTGAATGATTTTCTCCATAAAGTCCCACTAATAGAGGATGAAACCATGTTAGGGACAACCTGACCACACTACCTTTATTGAGCAGACAATACAAATTTTGGCAAAAACAAAGAACAAAGGCCAAAAATAGTAGAAAGCATCATCAAGCACTAACAAGATATTAGCTGAACATCTATCCTTCCTAATCTATATGAACTAAAAATAGATCCAATAGGTAGAAAAAGAGTAGGCATAGCCAGCGTATAGATGAATGCTCAACTGATATAATTTTGTAAATAGAGGTTGGACTTAATCAAAGCAGTCCATAGCTGAAATCCCAATAATAAAGTTGAATCGCTCAATCTCAATTGTCCGAACCAATCTTGTAGATGAGTAAGCATCCAAATGCCAAAATTTATCATAACCCTCAAGCCGCCATTCAAAAGAGTCAAAACCATAAAACTTGAGCCAACTAGTCTAAACAAAAGCAAACACCCAAATCGACCTCACAATAAAAGTCATGCAAATCTCCACAGGTTCCTACTAGAATAAAAATCAAAATATAGCTGATGACCAAAATCGCAATGGAGGAAAAACCACCGGCCGAAGACACAAGCAATCAAAAACGGAATAATATACTATGGCTTACCCAACAACTTACCAAGGTTCTAAATATCATCGATGATTACTAAACTTCTAGCAACTCAGAAAAATACAAGCTTAGCAAGAAACTAATCAACCTAATGCTCCATCTAAAGCAATGAATACCCATAGGGACATATCATAAATGAGAAGGACTCCACAAGATCACATTAGGCCAAGCAAATGCCAAAATAAGGATTTCTTTATTCCACCTATGTAAACAACCTTAGCCCAATTAACCATGAATTGCATTGCCGAAGAATAGAGCACCAATCATAACATCAATGGCGAGGTCAAGACCTTCACCCAAAAAATGAGTCAAGCAAATCAAGATAACAAATTCCCAATTGGACAACTTAGGAAGAAATTATATAAAAGGACCACCCATGTCAACTACCTTTAACTCAACTGGACCAAGAACCATATCACAACTTGAATGTAGTATCCAACTCCAAACCCATAACAAGATCAAAACTATCACAAGGAAACAAACCCAACAAACTAGAAGGACAAACCTAAGACATTCTAACATCAATATTCAAACCACTGCTAGATGGTAAACTAGACAAACTAGAAGAATGGATCCAAAACTGGTCAACCTCAGGAATAGGCTATAGAAAAATATAACAATTACTACTATCCTCTCAACTAGAAGGCACGTCCTAGAATCCCAAACTAAGAAAAGCCAATAAACCAAAATTTTAAATCTAGAACCATAATAGGACCATGCAAGGTTGACCAAGCTTTACTTTCATAGCCCACTTAACAACCTATCTAACCAGGCTAAAAGAAGTAAAAAATGAGAAACCTCACCTTGCTAAAAGAGGGAAAACTATCCAACCGCATTTGGTGCCTAGGCCATTGAACTAGAATCATGAGGAATAAAATCCTAACAAGATAATGCTACTCTAGATGTCAATCAAGTAAGAATTAATCAACATCAAAATAATGAAAATAATAACAACAGTAATTGAAATACTAGTATAAGGCGTAGGTGGTATCAAAAATGAAAATCAATAATAAGTACTACTCTAGGGCCTTAAGAAGGCTAATATGCCATAGTAAATGAGACTCAAACTAAATGCCACACCGCCAAGGAAATATCAATACGGGTACACTCTATCAACTATTAAAAATATCATATATGAGGGTAGTCATATATTTATAACTACACTTTAAGGCACACAACATACAATGTAAAAATACCCAGGCATATTATCATTGTTTGGAAAACCATAAATAATCAATAATAGCAACTAAAAGATATGAAATCAAGGGCACACCTATCACGATGCAAATCCAAAGTCATATGCTTGATGTACTTGAAGGAGCATAAATTTGAGCAGGTCTAAACTAGGACTGAGAGTCTGCTTTACTAACTGAGACACTATGCATTACTTCTAACTGAACGTGCCATTACACCATGAGGTTGATTTAGATTAGTTAAATGACTAATTATCCCATACTAGGAACACTCTCTAGACCACTGATCGTTCTTTCTACAGTGATAAAAAAACTTTAAATCCCTAACCTAGCAAGAAAGATGAGCTAACCCTAAAGGGTTGGCCAACGGATGCTAGGGACATGCCCCACTAAAAGAAAAATCGTACCCATAATCATAGAAAACCTTAGAATCCCTAAGTTATTGAGGAATACACGCTAATATATCTCAATAACCAATTCACATCTGGGGCACTCCCTAGACTAATGGCCAATCTTTCCACAATCAAAGGAAGCTCCTAGAATACTCTGAGGTACTACACCCACTGGTCCAGAATGGTTTCCACGGCCTAAAGATCTATGTGGCATACTTCACAAAGTATAGTAAAAACTCTAGCTTCTATGACCACTATGACATATATGAGAGCCATCTATAGTCAGCGATGCTACCTGTATGGAACTAATAGGATGCAAGTGAAGCTAACCTACTCCAAGAAGAACCCTACTCTTAGATGGAAAACTAATAACACTATACTTATGACATGGCTTCATATCACCACCTCCACATGTCCCAGCACATACTTGTTGTGGCCCTTATGAGATCAACAACCTAAGAGAAAGAAGAACCAACTACTATCAAATATTTGAATGCTTAAATAGAGTGGTAATGCTAATCCGACATTAAATCCATGCACCATCTTTTGTTCAGAAGGATATAAAAGAGTAGCATGTTAGGCCCATTGAGGAAACCCAATCTTATACTCTAAAACTGATAAGGAAACCTTCTAGATAACAATAAAAAATCTAGCCTAAGAACTACTCAATGAACTAAATATCATCTTCGGCTATGAGATATCAATAAAAAAGCTCTAAATCCCCAATGCTAAATTTTAAAAATCTTAGGTGGCCCCAAATCCTCTTACTAATGTTGAAGATATTTGATATTATTCTCCAACTCTCTAGTTTAATATTGCACTGAAACTCTAGAAACACACTCAAAAGTCTCATCAATAACTGTCAATAACCTTATATCATCCATGTAGAATATAATTTATTAAAAGAATATGCTACAGGTCATAGTGATATACACACCCTACAATAAGTCAAGAATAGAATTTCCTAAGAATTCCCCAAAGCCTCCCAAAGATATGATATAAATGTCTTTGTATCAATCAACAACATTCTAATGGACACTGAGATCATATACCAACATACTAGTAAACCTAAACTTTTATACTAATTTTTCAAGACCTAATTACTAAACTCAAGATGGCTCCTACTATAACCCACCAATAGGTAATCTATCCCCTAGTCTAGAATAGTTAGTAATGAACTACTAAAAGAAAGGAAAGAGAAGTGTAAAATAAATATAATAAAAGACTAATATCTATAAGGAAATTCCAAAACCTTATGAAATCAGTACAAGAGCTTCTACCACAATAAGAGTACTAAGTGACTAAAAAATAAATACAAGTATACTCTCTAAACACAGTGTAGTGTTTAGTCTAATCCATAAGAGGGTCATTTGTAATAATTCAGATGCCAGGAGCTCACCCCAAATCTCAAATCCATAGCTGCTCCACATGGTCTATACAATAATGGTGAGAACATATACTATGATTTGTAGGCTATAGAAGTGTAATATAATTTTTAAACATATGATACTCATTAGGCATCGGTCGATGAATCTCCAAGATAACACAAACATAACGATTATGTAAAGTAGAAATATAGACTATAGAAAACTATCCAGGAAGCTAAACATGATAAAACTAAGGGAATAATAAGGGTAAACTCTCCTATTATCATAGTAATCAAGGCCTAGAGTGCAATACATATATCACTAGTCAATATATAAAGAAAGAGTGAAAGAGGATTATATAATAGTAGATAAGGCCAAGAATACATATACGACATAAATAGGCAAGGAATAGAGGAATCTACGATAATACTATAAATTTATATAAATATATAGGACTACTCAAGGTAATGGCCTAACATCTTAAGGAATCCTAAACAATTCAGGAAAGATAGAGCGTACATTATTAGGGCTCCTAACTATAATGTCTAAGTATGAGGTAACTACCAATAATATAATTTACCATAAAAAGAAAAGGGATCAGAATCATACCTCTAGCCTTAGTACCAATCCATAATAAATCTACCACAAACTAATCATAATAATAATGATAAAGTAACCAATTAGTTCAGATCAAAATTATGTAATTGGGATCCCATAAGCCCACAAGGTTCAATACAACATTCAACAAAGAGAAATAATAGCTTATACTTATGCAACCCCTATAAAGCTAATAGATATAGGCATTAAATAAAATCTTGGTGATAGGCAATGCATACAAATGATATAGCCATCAGTCTCTAGGATTTTATAGACTAAAGCCACGTCCTAAATAAGGAAAGAATACTTACCTGGAGTCCCACTAGTATCATAATCATGGCCTCAGGACCAATAGTATATAACTAGTCATAACAATAATACCATAATTCACAAAACTACTATTATAACCCATTTTTTAGGTAATATTAACACCTACTATAACCCACTAGTAGGTAACCCAACTTGTACTACAAAACTGCTAGTAACGAACTACTAAGAGAAATAAATTAAGATAGTGGAATAGATTTAATAATACTAATACTTATAAGATAGTCCCAAAACCTAGCGGAATTATTACAAGAGCTTCTAATATAACAAGAATACCAGATGGAATACTAAATAGATATAATGATATAACCCATCTCTGAATATAAAATAGAGATCAGTCTAATCTATAAGAAAAAGAATAGTAACACTCCAAACGCCAGGAGCTCACCATAAATCACTGTTCCATAGCTACTACAGGATGCACACAACAACGGCGAGAACCAATATTATGATCTGTAGGCTACAGACATGTAATATGAGTACCAATATATGGTACTCAATAAGCAACTGCCATCTGAGATCCAAGATAAGTAAAATATAGATAACAAGCAAGAAAGAATGTTAAATATAACCAAATATCTATAAAACTAACATATTAAAACTAGGGAGGAAACAAGGATGAACTATACTATTCTAGTATACTCAAGCAATAAAGCATTATACTATATATCACTAGACAATATATAACATAGGGTATCAGAAGGACATATAGTAGTATACGAGGCCATGGAATGGATATACAACATGAATAAATAATAGCAGAGGGTGATATACGATAATATTATAGCTAGATACATACAAACATACATATATATATATATAACCCAAAAGTACAACCTAGGATGTCATACTCCTAATTATTATAGTAACTAGTGATGGCATAATTGGGGTCTTTAATCCTATGTTTAAACATAATATAATTATCCATAATATATCATAATCATACCTTAAATCTCGATATCAGTCCATAATCAGTCCACCACGAACTAACCATAATAATAATAAATTAATCGGTTAGTCCGAACAAACAATACATTAATTGGGCCCCATAAACCAAAAAGTTCAATCAACACACAACACACAACAAATAATACTCATAACCAATACCTATACAACCCCCCCCTATAAGGCTAATAGACATAGGGGTAAAAAAATATTGGTGATAGGCAATTCACACACAAGAACGAATGCAAAGTATATCCATAATACCGTAATGATTTAAGTTACATAACATAACCTAGTGTATACACCTCCTCCAACTTTATAACTTGTAAATGAAGGACCTGTAATAACCTCCCTAATCCAGCATGATAGCTCAAGGATAATGGGGCCCCTTGGGGATTTGGGAGCACCTGTATACACTAAACAGGTCTTGAACCAGCATTTCTAATCATCATCATCATCATCAATCTACTCTATAAAGTATAAGAGGGATGTATATATAATGATTGCATAGACTTAAATTGTGGCTAAAAAAGTGTAAGTTTGTATATAAATTACCAGGGTCAACTCTAAGACTACATCAGCATAAAATTATAGAAAGGGTAGTAATCTATCCCGACCAAAGTAAATAGAAGTGGTAACACCGTGGACCAGCATCTATCTCCGTCAATCTCAAAAAAAATTTTAGTTTCAAATCTCATAAATCACCATTAAGGTAGTAAGATTCCCATTATAAAGAATCTTTTTTAAAAATAAAAAAAGGGAATAAATCTCTTTTAAGGAAAATAGTATTAAAACCATATTTTTAGATGGAATCGTACCATTAAGTGAGTGCGAATGTATAAAATCTATGCATGCCATCACCAGTATCCAAATAATATATTCATAATTATCTTAACATCCATAGACTATGGGTATGTCCTTCACAAGGATAAAACACTCTCTTAGAGTCCAACTAAT
>JAPEIP010000012.1:85520957-85537380 GCA_026120095.1 Capsicum chinense | reverse complement strand
GCATTCCATGATGAGGGGTGTAGTGAGAATAGCATAGCATGAGTGTAATGAGCTACTTGTGGTAAGGACTAATCTTGAAGTCATTCTGATCTTTGAGGCATAAAGTTTGGGCATAGATAATTGTTGTCTCATAGTAAGAGGTAGTGTTTCTTAAGGACAAGGAAAAGCTTTAAGTTGGGGGTTTTGATGAGTGGTGATTTTACCATTCATTTTCACTCAACATTCGTGCACATTACTATGTTTTGAATGAATAAACGAGACATAATTGTGATTGAATGCACTAATATCCATATATTGCACGCACATAGTTTATGAGATAGAAAGATATGGATTTGAGCTTAAAATGATCAAAAAGAAGCAAGAAAGTGCAGCTAAAGACTTACAGAAGGACATAGCCTCAGGTACTATGGTCGTGGTCTAAGGACCGCGATCATGGTAGTCATACAAGCTAATAAGGTGAGATCGCGTGAGTCTTGCGCGGTCGCAATACCATTGTAGCAGCAAAGCAGGTGCGATCGCGGAATTGAGGAAAAATGCATCCCAAGGGAAAAGCTGTAAATGCATCTGGCTGATCCCAAATTAGACAAAAAGTAGAATCAAGCTATATTATTCATCATATTCTATCTTCCCCAATTTTGAACATTGTTCCAGGGTTTGTTGACTCAATTTTTGAATAAGAAAATATTGTATAAGTTTTAGGTGAAGAATATTTTGGAGTCACTTCAAAGTGATGAATTAGTGATCTCCTATTGAAATTTTGTTGGATCTCATAGTTTGAAGTAACATTCACTTAGATTTTCTCAAATCGTATAAATGAAGATTTTAGGTAAAATCTTTACTTATCTTATGAGTAGCTAGGTTTTCCTCTAAGGATTATGCTAGAATAGTGTGTAAATATGAGTGAGTGGTGATTTCTTTGTGCATTTACTAGTTTGTTATGTTTGATTATACTATACCTTGAGTGACTTGATAGGTATTTGTGGGTGAAAACCTCAAATACCCAAACGGGTTTGATGGATGAAAATCCTAAGCTCTTGAAAGCTCAATCCATCCTTGAAAGAGGGGCTTGGGTGAACTTTAGGAACTCACATCATCCTTGAAATAGGGATGTAGGGACCAAGGCAATAATCGACAATTATCAAGCACGGTCGACTAATTTTCACTATCTTAGACATATGGGTGATTGTGAAGTTGAATATACTTAGAGCACCATCCTAGAAATAGGGGTGTCTAATTGAGGTGTTACGTGGTTTTCATTGAAGCACTCATTAGGTGGTCAAAAGGGTCAATGAGTAACACCCTTAGGGTTTTGTTTATGAACTAGCCTCAAAAATTTCCAACCTTGCCTACCACATCACCAACATTTAGAATTTACATCAAACTATCTTACACAAATGCATATGTTTTTTCTTGGAAAACATGATCCCAATATCCATGCCTAATTGCCTAGACTCTAATTATTTGTAGCTCAGAATTTATACTAGAAAAAACACAAAAAAAATCATTAGTGTTGATACCCCTCTCACCCCTTCCCCTCATTTGTATCTCTTTGTACTATTGGTTTTGATTTAGTAATTATCAATTATTTTGAATTAATTTGATTGCCACTCACATTGTTCTCGTGGATTCGACCCCGACTCCAAAGTTGGGTAAATATATTGATGACGACCACTTTGAACTTAAATTAACATGTACGTTGAGCATTATCAGTTATATCATAGATAAGATTTTGATAAGTCCAAAATTAACCTATGATCTGGTGCTCAGGATTCATCCAGAACCCTATGCATGCAAACAAACTATGCTACCATACAAAATTCTACAATCCATACTAAATTGAACCATCAAAATGTTCGTCCAAGATCATTCCAACTAAATGGGGTTCACACCTATAGTTCTATTTATCATATAATCCATCCAATAACCCAAAATGAGTATTAAAGCGTCAGGACTTGAACTAAGGGTCCCTCTAGCCTAGAATTAATATTCCAATGCTGATGGCGATGTCAAAATTTTCTTCTGAGGTTGTCTACTAGGAATTTTTGTCTCAGAACAATTCCTAAACACCAAAAGATCCAAAAAATGTAAATGAACCTAAAACCCAAATAAATTACCCTATAACAGAAGTAAAAGTTCCAAAAAGTTATAAATTACTTGTAGTCATTGTGGAGTGGCTTAAAATCCTAAAAATTTACGTAAATTAAGGATATAATGTAGTGTGTCACTACAATGTACACTACTAAAAGGACTTTCATTTGCAAAATTTAATGGACAGGGGGGCGCTAAAGCTTAAAGAGATGAGGTATTGGGTTTACATGCTCTAAGCACGACTCCTCAAATTGACTCTATAGAGATATAATACTTCTGATAGATTTTGCTATATCTATTCCTTTTTCAACCAACTTCCTTACTGCACTTCTCGAACAACCCAAACTCAACCTCTATTACCAACTAGCCTTCAATTGAACAACCGAAGGCTAGTGCATAAAAATTTGAACCACAACAAACTGACACCACATCGGTACCAGCACAACCAAATGAAAACTCAACCAAGCCAATGTAAAACCAAGGCATGAATTATTTAACCAACTCCAAAATCCAAAATTTCAACAAAACTAAATGTCAAGGTCAGGCACGGAAGAAACCATCATCAAGTGCCAACGGGCTATCATCTGAACATCTATCATCCATTATCTATCTAAACTGAAGAAGAACAAAAAAAATAGAAAGGAGTACACTTTGATAACCTATAGATATAACCACAACTAAAACAAATAAAAAACTGAAGGCTACAGCCAAACTCTACAAGTCCTAGCTGAAGTCTAAACACAAAGGTTGAAATATATATGAAACAAAAACTAGTACTGTGTCCTCCCTAACTTCCTAACTCTGTAGAATTATCATGCTTTTCAAACTATCTCAATGCCTTGCTTGCAAAATCTAACAAGTTGTGTATCACCAGCCATCTCTAGTGAATTTCACTTATCTCTTATAGGTCAAAGAGTCTCATGATACTAACCCTTGTCCTGGATCTTAAATTAACTATCTCCTCTCAGTCTTAATTTAATTAGATGAAGGTTGGTAGATTCAAATTATTATTGTGATCTTCTTTTCCTAATCTCAACCTCTCTCTCTTGAGTTAGTATCGAATACAGGCAGGTTCTTAGCATCTACAGTTACTAATAAAGGAATCAATATAAAGAAAATTACAATACATACAAGAACACCAATGAAGAAAGACTTTACAGTTCATCTACATTGTTATTCTGTCAAGGTTCCCACAACCCTAGTTAAGAGGTTTAGCCACTCATGTTTGGCAGAACACCCATAAAATAAATAATATAAAGCATATGAATAATCTAACAATAAAGTAAGAAAGAAAACCAAAATCTCAAATTAATCTCAAATCATAAAAGTCAAAAACGAGAATTCCACGTTCAAAAGTGTATCTCTAAACTCAATTTAATATTGTAAGTACGTAAACTAATAATAAAACATCAATGGGGTATTTATATGTTACATCCGAAAACCTAAAAAATTCTAACCAAAACAAAATAGGAAAACTAAGCCAGCAACTACCTGCGACCCTACTTATGGGTCATTGGTACAACCTACGGACCCTAGGTTGGTTCATAGGTTTTAGAAGCAATCAATAGGCTACAGATGCATACTTATGAGGGTTAATTACAGAGGATGCAGGTAGCACTTATGCCCCATATGTAGGCCTTTGTAGGTTCTAGAACAGCTTATCAATCTATAAAATTTTCTATTGTACTTTATAGGCCCACTTATGATGGGCGTTAGTATGACTTACGACCTGTAAGTGGGTCTGTAAGTAGCCTTCCAAACTATATTTCATCTTTTTTTTTCTCCTGCTCTGCTCTAGGACCTTTTTCCTTGCAAAACCAACACAAACACACATCACATCTAACAAAAAGAACTTGCATAATTTTTTATTTTAAGCATCGAAACTGCCATGAAACCATGCCACATCAGCACCCTCAACTGAGAATATTTGCATGTCCTTAGGAAACTGCCACATAACAAAGAACACATAATACTTAATTATAAGAAACCTAAGACATCTATGGTTGTCAACTAAACTTTATCTCAAGATGTCTCACCCCTTATACTTTCAACTTTTCAAAACCATTGTATGTATCTATATAAAACAACAATATGACATAAAGGAATTAAGTAATGTTATTAGCACAATTAACCAAGCGTATATGCAATTTACACTACCCGAATAGAAAAGTAGTTAACAACACAACCCACGTACCCTCACAGAAAATAAGTGTCAACTTCTATAATATCATCATGTTAATGTATGGGATAATGTCAAGACACTTACACTCAAAAATGAAGTTCCAATCAATCTACATAGAATACCATAGGCTTGCCCATATTTTTCATAGCTTATTTTGTGGACAGTTGGACTAGGATCACTGTAGGACTTTTCTCGACATAAAATATAGGCTTGGGATAGAAATGGAAAATTTGGAAAATAGGGACTCGCCCTTTTTAATAAACACATTTATCTCCACTTCTTAATCATTTTCCTCTTATTTCTTCCTTTTTCTCCTTTACTAATTTTTAAGATCCGGAGTGGTTATTCTTTTTGCTTATCATTTAGTCATTTTTATCATTTTTTCCTTTTCAAGTTTTCAAATTTTTCTTTCTTATCTTTTTTGTCTACAACACCCAACCTTACATTATTTTTTTCATTAAGAACCATCTACATACCTAATTTTAACTATGCACCCCTATGATAGCCTCCCTAAACTTACGAAATTTACCTGGGTTGAGGTGCACAGGGTCCAAAGTGGAACCAAGGCTTAAATAGGTTCATTGTAATCAATTGGGGAGGTGAAAAGATGAAAACAAAAAAATATACCAATATAGGCTCAAATCAGGGATCAAGGGATACTTATTGATTTTTAGATGATTATTTATGCTAAGAATCGAAGAAATAAAAAACGGCCTATGATCAAGTTCTAACTAGCTATCCTACAACTTAGACAAGACTAACTGGATAAGCTCTTGATTAAATGTACTAAGGGAACTAGGTAGAGGCCTCACACATACATGGTACAATGTTATATCATCCACTACTACCAATCTAGTTCATACAATGCTAAGCTATGATTATATTTTCCCTAATCCTAATTCCACGACAATATTCACACAATGGTCACATAGATATTTACATCACACAGTTCAAGAAAACATTGGAAAAGTATAATTTTCTCAAAACAGTTAAGAACAAACAAAATACCTTAACTTCCCATATGTTTCTTATGTTTCATCTAATTAAATAAAAATAAAAGAAAGAACATATATTGTTGCATCCAAATGCACACGCATGTGCACACGGTCATACAAGTAATATAGGATTGAGAGTTCAAATATAGTACCCACAGGGATTTGTAAATTAACTATGTTTCTAAATTAAACTATTCCTTATTATTTATTCAAGAAGTAAATCCCAAAATATGTATTAGTGAATTAACTAATCTAAAAGTAATGATAAAAAAAGAAAATAACTAATGAATAATTAACTAAGATGTAGAGTAGATTTTCATGTAATCAATGAATGAACCGATCTAGGATTACAGATTCGCTAACAATCATGTAAAGTATCAATTTCATCAACTTTATTGATTATCTAGTTGTTGATTTACTGGGTTGATTATAAGATCATGGGCTTTCGAGCCTCTAATCATCTATTTGAATTGACCTCACAACTACATCGTTAAGTAGGGATATGATAACCTAATTCAAATGTATTTATATATCTTCACATTTTGTAAGAAAGTAAGGTGATCTAGGTATATTCCTATCCTAGTCAAAAATCAAATCTTTATTTTACTAAATCAAAGATCTTGCTCCCTATATTCTTTTTTATCTCATTCATTCTTCTTCTAAGTTCACAATAAGAATATAGATTTATTTTAATGGTAGCTACGAATTAAAATAGTAAGTGCGAGAATTTAAGAACAACTATGATGACAACTAAATAAATCAAATCAAAAGGAACTAAATAATCATTTATTTAGCTACCAGAATTCTAGAACGAGAAGTTTAACAGCACATAAATATAGAGAAATTGCAATAAATCATCTGAAGAAAAATGTGAAAATAAATAATGAAGGAGAAGAAAAGATGAAACAAATTTTATTTGGCCTCCGTGGCGGCTTGTAGCTCTCTCTAGGTCAATAGTTATGTAAAAACTGATTTTATGGAATATTTATAGGTGTAGTATAAGGCCCCAAATAAAATAACTGTTTTCAAAATGGATAGGGATAAATAAAAGTGGATAATAAGGAGACTTGTGTTTCACGCTGCAAATGCAAACATCCACAAACAGTAAATATCAATTGAAATTGAAAATGGTCACTTTCCAATATTTTATTAAATTTATTCCATTAAGTTGTCTGCTTGATATTCTTCTATAATATTTCATCTTTAATTTGTTTTAGCTCCAAATATTTTCATCTTTATGTCATTTTAATCCTACACATTAATATATAATATTAGGCACAATCAATAAAATTAATGCTCAAAAATGACAAATAAGAATACTAAGGCAAATAATGTCTAAAAAATATAATTTTGGCCTAACATCACCACCCCACACTTAGAATCTTGCTCGTCCTCGAGAAATAATCAAGGTCATCACAACAAATCAAGCTAGGAATGCCACTAGTTTGGTTGATACAAATAATTAGACCATATCATAACTCAAAACATCAATTAAAATTTCCAATCATTATTCAAGAAATACAACAAACAAAAAGCTTCTAACCTCCTAACCTCAACTACGGACTCTAACTCATCAAATTGAACCTTTTTCACCTACTTATGTCAAAGAAAGTTTATAACATCACATATCTATCATGAATTAAGTGTCCTCACAAGAAAAAAATAGTCATCAAACTCAATTCAAAAAATTAAATATAATTTAAGGACTTAGCATCAAAGAAGAACTTTCACACGCAAAAGGATTTCACATATATGCACAAAGAGCGATATGTTTTCCGATTATGTGCATCTCCACTAATTAAGCATGCTCGAATAGTATCAAACAGAAGTTTTAACAAGTTTTAATGTTGGCTAGGGGACGGGTAGGAAAATGATGTAATAGTGGCTTACACTTCCCTAAGCACTTTGCTCTTTTAGAATTCATCACCCATTATTTTCTTTACGTTATTTTAAGCCCTCTCTTAAACTATTATTTTCACTAGTATTCTCATCTAATACAGAATGCTTCAATTATTTTTTTCTCAAATATTTTTTTTCTCAGGTCAGATTCTTTCAAAGAGGTTATTTTCATCACTTTGTAGCTATCATTGATTACATTTTTAACACTCGGCCACTATTTTCTCCATATTTATCAACTTTACCATAGTGTACGGTGTAGTACTCAAGGAAACAGGGTGCAAGAACTAGGGACTCAACAAAAGGGTCCAAGGCAACAATATCACTACCAAAAAAAGGCTACAGACTGAAAAAGGCTAGCTATTGGTATAATATCTGAAAAGTCTAAAATTCAATAGGTTAAGGCAAATAAAACCTATTATCATCTTTTAAACAAAACAAAACTTTTATTTCACTTCAATAACATTTAGGGCAAGTTCTAGAGAAAGATACAAAACTTGAAATATGTATATCCTCACCACACGTGGCAGAAATATCAATCAAGTTGGATCAATTCCACTTCTAAGATAGACAAAGTCATAACAAACTACAAAATAAAATAAGCTATATATAGAGTCACAACTATGATCCTAGGTGCCAAAATATTTGTTATTTTATTTAAATTTAAGAACTCATAGGAAAGTACTATTCAAGCTCAAACCTAAATTGCTTGTATCTCACAAGTAAACAAATGTGTTTTTTTCTTTCATCTCTTAAAATGATAATAATAATACTAATAATAATAATAATAATTAAATTTAATCCTAAAAAATTAAATATATGTTGTTCAAAGTGACCTCTCGGAAGAGAATCGAAAAGAAAAATCAAGAGGTGGGCAAAGTAAGCTTTAATAAAAACTAAAAAGCTAAAAAAACAACAAAAATTTATCTAATCTAAAGAGTAAAATAAAAATATGTTTATGTTTTAAAATTTTTTAATCTTTTTCCCATTATTTTCTTTACCCTAAAACAAGCAACTAAAAATAATAATAATAAAAGAAAAAGCTAGAGCATACTTCGCCCTAAACATAAATTGGAAGACATCCCACCCAGCACTTAAAATCAGATTTTGTCTCCTAAGCAATAAATAAAGTAAATCAAGGGTTAAAGATACTCTCTGAGGCCATCCAGGGCCTAGAAAGAAGCATAATATCCATTAAAAGGTCATGCGCACACCACACTTTAGCTTAAATGTGCTTCTTAACTTTAAATTTTGGATACTCATACTTTCCCTGAATCCAGAAAAATAAAAATAGCACAAAAAGTGACACCAAAATATAAAAGAAAAAAAAATAAAAGCTACTTATTACATATTGGGTCGCCTCCCAAAAATACACTAATTTAAAGTCACGAAATGATACATCAAGTTTTTCCTCCACCTTGAGGATATGAATTTTACCCTCAAAATTGCATTCATCTTTTTTCTTTTCTCATAGGGTGGTGGTACAAAGATAAAGGAACCAAGTAATGGACGGTGCATGTTCAACCGCTTGGCCCTGAACTGAGACATCTTTTTGTGTTGCTTGTCTGGTTTAAATTTTAAAATATAGGATTATTGTTCCGCATCTTCACACTTTTCCACTATTTAAGATAACTCAAAAGACATGTCATCATCTGAACATAATGTAGAAAAGTTCTTTGAATATGACCCAAATAAAAACATAATGGTTGTGAGACCGTGGAGGACCCATATTGAAATCCATATTAATCATCTTCTACTTCTACATAGGCAATTTTATCTCTTGGGACATGCGACTAGGCCTCAAATGTTCAACCTTGACTTGATGAAAAACCATAAACTTAGCTACAAATTTTTTCCACATCTATCTTCATATTATTCCACCAGTAGATTTCCTTCAAGTCATGATATATCTTTGTCAAACCCAGATGAACTATATATCTACACTCATGATCGTTGGTCAAAATCCTTTCCTATATCCCATTAACATCAGGAACACACAATATTTCTTGATACCTCAATATGTCATCTTCCCTAATCTTGAAAGCCCTAACCTTTTTTTGGCCCACATCATCCTTAATTTCCATATGTATGGGATCCAAAACCTATTTCTCCTTAACCTTAGCACTAAGAGATGGCATAACCATTTCCTCCACAATCACTCCTTCATTTGCAGAGTCTAAGAGATGAACTCCTAAATTAGCTAGCCTATGAATATCCTTCACCAACCCTCTTTTCTCATAATCAATATGAGATAAGATTCCCATAAACAACCTAGATAGTAGTGAAGACTTATGTCATTCCTTAAGTAGCTCGAGCCACCGCTTCTACCTGAAGTTCAATTCCTTCTTCATAAACACATAATCCAAGATTTTATTGTATGAATAAATATCCACATAGACCCCATACATAAAATGGAGCTACATTTTTTAAGCAAAGACCATAGCCAACAACTCTAGGTTGCGAGTTGGGTAATTCCTTTCATGAACCTTAAGTTATCTAGAAGCATATGCTAAAACCTTATCATTATGCATTAAAACATATCTTATTCCCACACGGGATTTATCACAATACACAACAAACCCATCAGTACCCTCGGTCTGGGTCAAAATTGGCAAATAAGTCAACTTATCATTCAACTTCTCAAAACTACCCTCACAAGCACTAGACCACAAAAGATAAACCTTTTTATGAGTTAACCTCATCAACTGAGTAGTATAAATTACAAACTCTCCATAAACCTCCTATAGTACCCTACCAACCGTATGAAGCTCCTAATGGCAGTTAGAGTTGTGGTTTTTGGTCGCATCTTAACTGACTCAACATTTATGGATCCACCTTGAATCCCTCACAAGAAATAACATGCCCAAGAAAGGTCACAACACAACAAAATCTCATACTTTAAAAATTTTACATACAATTTTTGGCCTTTAAGAGTCTACAACATAATTTGAAGGTATTGGCATGATTTTTCTCACTCTTAGAGTCGACTAAAATGTCATCAACTAAGACTGTAGCAAACAAATCTAGAAACTACATAAACACTCAATTCATAAGATCCATGAAAGTAACCAAAGTATTAGTCAACCCAAATGACATAACCAAAATCTTACGTGAGTCTCTTATTACATCATCCATATTTTTCTATGAATATTTATGATATAGGACTTTTATGAAAACTTGCATACACCCTCATATACTCGGTCCATATTCCATGGTACTAACCCATGTATTTATATATGGGATACATTTTCCCTATAATGTAGGTTTAGGTGCTCATTCCCAGGCTTGACGTGATTCTCCGAGCACATTGGTTTACATTTTTTGTAGTGGTGAGTCCTCATGGTTTGAGGACTGGTTATTTCAGATTTCACTCTTGTATTTTGGGTTATCATTTTATTCCCTGATGTTAGGGTCAGTTGGGGTCTGTCCTAATGGCTCAGTGTTATACAGTTTAGTAGAGGCTTATCAGACTAGATGGTTAGATTGATCAGTCTTGTGGAGAGGTTGTATTTTGTTACTTTTCACATCTCTTTCATTTTGAATTATGTTATTATAGAAAATATCTTGATGTTTGATTATAGTAATCCTATCGATGAGTGTTGAATGGTATGAAAATGGCTCAAAGGTTTATCTTGGGGCTACTTTTAGCCTTAAGCATCGTGTAACTCTTCGGGACATATTTTTGGGGTGTTACAAAATTGGTATCAGAGCCTATGGTTATTGGAGTGCTAGGGAGTCTGGAAAGCCACATTAAGTAGAGTCTTGATCATCGGTGTGTAGCGCGCCATATCTATGAGCAAGAGGCTACGAGATATTTTAGGAAAAAGTGTTATTTCTTTCTTTCAGAAGTCCATCATGCTTACAGTTGTTTTCTTTTAGCTATTAATTCATGCCCTCCTCTTTTAGAATATGCCTTCTTGCTGAGATGGAAGAAATAATGATGGTCAGCAACCTCAGCCTGCTGACCCACTGAATGAAAATATGTCCCATGCCGAATTTCAGGCAGCCTTTTAGGCACTGGCCTAAGTTGTTACGATAAATGTTTAGGCCAATCTAGCCCCGACTCCATAGCAGCAGGGAGGTAAATTAGCTGCTGCCAGGATTCGTGACTTTATGCGGATAAATCCTTCAGAATTTGATGGGTCCAGGCCATATGAGTATCTACAGTTGTACTTGGAGGAGGTCCGAAAGATTACTCAAGTGATGCATGTCCCTGAGGAGCATAGTGTGGAGTTGGCAGTATATTAGTTGAAAGACCTTGCTTATGATTGGGTAGTTGCTTGGAGGAAGGGTAGAGGTGAGGGTGCCACCCCTACGTCTTGGCAGGAGTTTCAGGATGCATTCCTGGATAAGTTTTTCCCTTTAGAGATGAGAGAGGCAAAGGTAGAGGAGTTCATGAACTTACAACAGAGCTCTATAAATGTTGAAGAGTACTGTCTAAAGTTCAATCAGTTGGCCAAATATGTTCCTGGCTTAGTAGCTGATAATCAGGCTAGTATGAGTAAATTTGTGACAGGAGTGTCTAGCTATATTGTTAGGGAGTGCAGGTCTGCTATGTTAAATAGTGAGACAAATCTTTCCATACCTATGACTCATGCCAAACAAATTAAAGTAGACAAGATCAAGGAGAGGGATAGAATGAGAGGGAATAAGAGAGCTAGGTTCGAGCAACACGGACAGGTTCAGACTAGATTGTAGGGAAAGAATCGCCCTTTGTTTTAGAACTATTCATCTACACCAGCACCATTGTTAGCTAGTGCTCCCGTACCTATGGATGGGCAGGATCAAGGCAGTAGGTCATATACAGCCAGGTCCTAGTACAGTATTGGTAGTAAGCCAAATTATCCTACGTGTCCTAAGTGTGGTAAAACCCACCCGGGTGAGTTTTAGGATGAGAAGAAAGGTTATTTCGGGTGTGGTTACTTGGGTCACAAGCTTATGGAGTTCCCTCATGCCAGGTAAGGGCGTCGTGATAATTGCCCTCAGACTTAAACTCAGACTGCTAGTGCTCCAGTTCAGGTGACTCGCGCAGCCCCAGCTCAAGGCACATCTTCTAGCACTACTGGCGGTCAGCGCTAGAATAGGTTCTATGCTTTTCCATCTCACCAAGAGCAGGAGGACTCTCCTGATATTGTTACTGGTATGCTCCGTATACTTCAGTTTGATGTCTATGATTTGTTGGACCCTGGGTCCAGTTTTTCATATGTTACACCTCTGGTTGCTGTGAATTTTTAAATGAGTCCTGAAAATATTTCTGAGCCTATCTTAGTTTCTACCCCAATGGGTGATTCAATTGTTCCCCAGAAAGTGTATAAAAAATGTCTTGTTATAGTCCTTCATAGAGATATGTTGGTTGATCTGCTTGAGTTAGACATGGTGGATTTCGATGTTATTCTGGGTATGGAATGGCTTCATTGTTGTTATGCCTCTATAGATTGTCGTACCCTAGTGGTCAAGTTTCAGTTTCTTGATAAACCTGTGTTTGAGTGGTCTAGGAGTTCTGTATCTTCCAAGAGTTATTTTCTCATATATTAAAGATAGAAAACTTATTTCCAAGGGGTTCATTTATCATCTGGTTAGAGTCAAGAACACTAAGTCTGAGACTCCAACTCTCTAGTTAGTTAGCATAGTCAATGAGTTTTCTAATGTCTTTTCAGAAAATCTCCCAAGGATACCTCCTAATAGAGAGATAGAGTTCAGGATCGATATTCTTCTTGATATTCAGCCCATTTTTATTCCTCATTATGTATGACACCTGCAAAACTTAAGGAGTTGAAAGAGCAACTCAAAGATCTGTTAGATAAGGGTTTCATAAGGCCCAGTGTTTCTCCTTGGGGTACTCCTGTGTTATTTGTGAGAAAGAAAGATGGTTCCTGCATATGTGTATTAACTATCGCCAGTTGAATAAAGTCACTGTCAAAAATAAGTATCCTCTTCCTAGAATAGACGATTTGTTTGACCAATTGCAAGGTGCAAGTTATTTCTCAAAGATAGACCTTCGATCCGGCTATTATCAACTCAAAGTTAGGGAGTGTGACACCCCAAAACAACTTTCCGAACTTGCTATGGTCATTTTGAGTTTCTTTTTATGTCCTTCGGGTTAACTAATGCCCCGGCATCTTTCATGGACCTCATGAAGTGAGTGTTCAGACCATATCTTGACATGTTTGTTATCGTATTTATAGATGATATTCTGGTTTACTCCCGTAGTGAGAATGAACATGCAAATCATCTCCGAATTGTCTTGCAAACTCTTAGAAACCATCAATTGTTTTCTAAATTCAGCAAGTGTGAGTTTTTGTTGAGGTCAGTTGCTTTTCTTGGTCATATCATTTCTTTCGATGGTATTAGAGTTGATCCCCAAAAGACAGAAGTTGTTAGGAACTGGCCTAGACCTATCTCTCCGACTAACATCTAAAGTTTCTTGGGTCTAGCTGGCTATTACCATCATTTTTTTGAAGGTTTCTCCTCTCTAGCATCTCCTATGACCCGGTTAACCCAAAATAAAGTGAAGTTCTTGTGGTCCGATTCTTGTGAGAAGAGTTTTAAGGAGTTGAAGACTCGACTCACTACAGCCCCTATTTTGACTTGGCCTGATGGTGTTGAGGGTTTTCTAGTGTATTGTGATTCTTCTAGAGTTGTTTTAGGTTGTGTATTGATGCATAAAGGTAAGGTGATAGCTTATGCTTCTAGATAGTTGAAACCCCATGAGAAGAGTTACCCCACCTATGATCTTGAATATATAAAGTTAGAATATAAAGACATACTGAATAAAATCCTCTAATTATTTATCTTCAGTGTAGAAAAAAACATATTGATGTGCTTTACTTGACAACTATTGATCAATATTCCAATCCACTCCTTTTATTTTCTTTTTTTTCCCGATTATATGACTTATCTTAGGGAATATAGTTGGTAGATCACTAGCTCTTGTTAATCATCCTCGATTTGGTAGCTACTTAGTCTTGTCTTCGCTCCATCATATAGGTATCTTGAGCAAAATATCGAGAACTTGTGGCCAATGAATCCCTCTATAATTGAAGCTTCCAGATAAAATCGTTTATAAGTAAAGTCATTAAACTCACACAACTTTGTCCAAAATTAGATACATAGAACAAAGATGATTTGGACACCCCAAAATAAATTTCATCTACCAAATGGATAAAAAATGTTCCATTATATCAAAAAAAAGTTGGAGGAAAAAGTTTTTCAAGCTCACGTACAACTTCTTTGATTTCATTCTATAATCCCTCTAGATCTGATTGCTTTATAACCTTACTATATATGGCTTTAAATAAGTCCCCCAACCTAATCAAGACTACTTCCACATTCTTGGGAAACATTTTTCAAACTTCAATTTAGAGCACGTAATTCATCATGATATAAATATCATGGCTCGTATATCTTGATATTTTATTCTGTTCCATATCCACACACTTTGATATGTTTGAGGCGCACCATTTTTATAATATGACATTCTTAAAGACACTACTTAACAAATTTTTTCTTTTGGGATGATGGAAAATAAGTTTTAGCTAAATAAGCTTTTCCCCTTGTATTATGTTTTATTGTATGAATCCCCTTCCTTATACCCATTTCTTGAAAGTCTCATGAAGAATTAATATGATCCTTTGACTTGCCTAATATATCTAGTAAAGTAGCAAGCTAACTATCAAAAAATTTCTTCTCAATAATGTATCACATCTAGATTATGCCTTAAAAAATTTATAGGAAAATATGGTAACTAGATGAAAATTGATATTTTCTTCCATGGTTCATCAGTAGTCTGATGCCTTTTCTTTTCTAAAGACATCAAATCTTATAACATTTAATGCACTTTTGTGCCCGACAGGGTTGTAGGTGCAAGTGTATGATCCTCTACACCATTAAAATATTTTTTTATCTCTTCTAAATGGATTATTAGGAGGCAAAAATGACCAATGACCTAAGTAACACATCTTACAACTATGCTTGAGGTATTGAGAACATGTGTTATAGATATACTTTGGGCATTCCAATAACCCCTTTTTCTTTATTCGGACAATATTTCTAGTGGTGAAAAATCTATAAATCTCTATAATAAGATCGCACACATTTGAAACATTTTCTATGATTCCCATAGCTTATATTTATACCCCAAATTGCCATAGCTTATTTAATTCATCAACTAATGGTTGTAGGTACACATCAATATCATTTCCTGGAAAATATGGACCTGGAATGATTATTGACAATATTAAGTACTTTGGTTTCAAGCAAATCCATGGTGACAAATTATATTTGATCAACATAATAGACCGTGTGATATAGGATCAAGGTATGGAATGGATTGAACCCATAATTTTAAAGACTCAATCTAATGTTTTGAGGACCAATCGAAATGGTTGGATGAAAAGAATCAAATGCTTCCAAGCTTGTCCATTAGCAGGGTGTTTTAAATTCGTATAATTACATCATTCAGTAGCATTCATCTCATTGCAGCTGCGATTTTAGCAAACATAAACATTCTCTGAATCCTAGGATTTAAAGGACAATATCTCAACAACTTTATGGAAATTTTAGAGATTACAGTAGTCAAACTGTCACCAGTATTCATCCATCTAGAAGACCCACATATAGTTAAATTATCTATCTCTACCTTATCTTTAATAAATAGCATGAAACCATTAGGTCATGCATGTATTTAATCATAATCGAGACCCATAACTTTTATCATTTTTTTAGCCTTATAGAAAGACTCAAGTAACTAAGCAAAGGGAAAGCTTCTTTTAACTAGTCTAACAAATCAGAAAATTCCACATTACTCAACCCATGCAAGCTTTTAAGCAATCACAATTGAACATGCAAGCTTTTAAGCAAACATAATTAAATGAGAAAGCTAAACATTCTAAACTTCTCACACCCTAACCCTTTTTCTATCCATATCAGTATTTCGTATGAAAGTTATTATCTCAGCAATAGTGTCCCTACCCATGATGAACTAAAACTATTGTGTTCTCCAAATTTGATATAATCAATGGGTTTTTTACTTATTTGGTTTTGGATATGATATGAATTATTAACGATATATGTGTGAAACAAAATCTACTAATTAATCTATTTCTTTCAAATACCCTAAAAGAAAAGAAACATATCATAATTTCATTTTATAATACCTCAGGGTCTAATGAAATTATTTTAGTAAAATTTAATTCTCTCAATTTTTCATTATTTGACTAATTTAAGAAACCTTTATGAATCTCCAAATAGTCATTCTCTCATT
>JAPEIP010000012.1:85507760-85520857 GCA_026120095.1 Capsicum chinense | reverse complement strand
TAATATATCTAGTAAAGTAGCAAGCTAACTATCAAAAAATTTCTTCTCAATAATGTATCACATCTAGATTATGCCTTAAAAAATTTATAGGAAAATATGGTAACTAGATGAAAATTGATATTTTCTTCCATGGTTCATCAGTAGTCTGATGCCTTTTCTTTTCTAAAGACATCAAATCTTATAACATTTAATGCACTTTTGTGCCCGACAGGGTTGTAGGTGCAAGTGTATGATCCTCTACACCATTAAAATATTTTTTTATCTCTTCTAAATGGATTATTAGGAGGCAAAAATGACCAATGACCTAAGTAACACATCTTACAACTATGCTTGAGGTATTGAGAACATGTGTTATAGATATACTTTGGGCATTCCAATAACCCCTTTTTCTTTATTCGGACAATATTTCTAGTGGTGAAAAATCTATAAATCTCTATAATAAGATCGCACACATTTGAAACATTTTCTATGATTCCCATAGCTTATATTTATACCCCAAATTGCCATAGCTTATTTAATTCATCAACTAATGGTTGTAGGTACACATCAATATCATTTCCTGGAAAATATGGACCTGGAATGATTATTGACAATATTAAGTACTTTGGTTTCAAGCAAATCCATGGTGACAAATTATATTTGATCAACATAATAGACCGTGTGATATAGGATCAAGGTATGGAATGGATTGAACCCATAATTTTAAAGACTCAATCTAATGTTTTGAGGACCAATCGAAATGGTTGGATGAAAAGAATCAAATGCTTCCAAGCTTGTCCATTAGCAGGGTGTTTTAAATTCGTATAATTACATCATTCAGTAGCATTCATCTCATTGCAGCTGCGATTTTAGCAAACATAAACATTCTCTGAATCCTAGGATTTAAAGGACAATATCTCAACAACTTTATGGAAATTTTAGAGATTACAGTAGTCAAACTGTCACCAGTATTCATCCATCTAGAAGACCCACATATAGTTAAATTATCTATCTCTACCTTATCTTTAATAAATAGCATGAAACCATTAGGTCATGCATGTATTTAATCATAATCGAGACCCATAACTTTTATCATTTTTTTAGCCTTATAGAAAGACTCAAGTAACTAAGCAAAGGGAAAGCTTCTTTTAACTAGTCTAACAAATCAGAAAATTCCACATTACTCAACCCATGCAAGCTTTTAAGCAATCACAATTGAACATGCAAGCTTTTAAGCAAACATAATTAAATGAGAAAGCTAAACATTCTAAACTTCTCACACCCTAACCCTTTTTCTATCCATATCAGTATTTCGTATGAAAGTTATTATCTCAGCAATAGTGTCCCTACCCATGATGAACTAAAACTATTGTGTTCTCCAAATTTGATATAATCAATGGGTTTTTTACTTATTTGGTTTTGGATATGATATGAATTATTAACGATATATGTGTGAAACAAAATCTACTAATTAATCTATTTCTTTCAAATACCCTAAAAGAAAAGAAACATATCATAATTTCATTTTATAATACCTCAGGGTCTAATGAAATTATTTTAGTAAAATTTAATTCTCTCAATTTTTCATTATTTGACTAATTTAAGAAACCTTTATGAATCTCCAAATAGTCATTCTCTCATTCCATCTTCATGCCTACATTATCTTTTATATTTATAAATATATCATGAAGTAGACCATCACTATTATCATGATTGTTACAATCTTCACCATTACTGATTGGATGTGGTGTCCTGGAGGAAGCTATTTTACTGTGAGAAATTCACCTATCATATCGTTCAACAAATCTTTTTGCAAACAAGTGATCCTCTACAACCTTTTTGTAATGCCAATAAAAATTCATGTAATCATCACAAGGGCATTATTTTTCATTTCCTTTCGAAGAATATTAAAATACCTTATTACAGAAATCCTTCACTCTATTTATGAACTCATCGAACCTTCTTCTTAGACTCATCCGACTTCTATCTAAATTATTCATTGTAATCTATGTGACACAAGAAATCAAACAATTTAAGATTCTTAATAAACTATGAAACATAATAGGCAATAATGTTTAGCAAGCACAATATCATTTTTAGCAACCACTTCATAGTATTACACATTGTTAACTCAAAGCTAAGACACACTAAAAACTTGAAAAACAATAACTTAATTTTTTACAGATGACACACTAGAAAACCAATAGTTCTACAAATGTTCGCACACTTCACGAAAAGACATTTTCAGACTTACGTTTTTTCAACAAACAATGGTGGTCATTTTCTTAGTTTGAAACATATACATTTTGACCCAATTTATTATCAACACATGACTAGGATTCTACACTTTCTTATAATAGAAATGTGAATTCTAGTAGCTAAACTACAAACTTTTTGTCATAATAACTTCAAAATTAATTAATCCAAAAATTATAAAAAAAAAAAAACTATCAAGGTAATAACTAATTATATTAAAATATCCTTAAGTTTCTTATAATTACTTCAAAAAGTTTATCATGCTTCAAAAATTTATGTTCTCAATGACTATTGGAAAATGGATAAAGGTGAGATAGTAACACAAACTATCATCAGAAATAAAAAAGATCCAAGTTTAATTCACACTACCTAACTTAATAGCTAAAGGAATAGAAAACCCAACATAAATGGCATGAGGGATATGGTCTATAGTAAATAATTTCACCATAGCCACCATTAAAATTTAGTCAAGAAAACCAATTATCACTAAACAAAAAGAAATAAAGATAAACCACACTACCAAATTTATTAAAAGCTCATGCAATAGAAAGTCCAACATTAATGACCAGAGAAATATGGTTTAGAGTAAACAATTTTTGCACAGCTACCAACAAAATTATGACATGCAATAGCAACACTATAATAAAATATAGACATATATACATTGAGAATTCATAGATTTCTATAGGGAAGAACTAAGGGTTCAACTTACCAGATCAAGAATTCGTTAGATTAGTGGACAAAAGTTACTTGTAGACCTCCGACAGCTGAAAGTACTTCGAAAATTAATAGGCAAATTATGAATAAGAAATATGAGTTCTTTCGCTACAAACAAGAAATAGCTAAGAATAATGATTAAAATTACCATGTCAAAGTCCAAATTACAATACTTGTGGCATGCAAATAGTAAGCAAAAGCTTTATACAATCAAAATAAGAATAAAGTCTATCTATCCCGAACTCTTCTAAAATATCACTATATATAAGTGAAGATTCTCCCCAACAAGTACACTTTTAAAGGATTGAACACAAGTATAGTAAGGTTTTGGGAAAGTTCGACCAACGGAGAACAAACACTTTCCATGTGTAGCTTTTCATTATAATAAGCATCCAAATTACATTCAACTGACAATAAGAATCTTTAAATCCCCACCAAGCCACAAATACATTACGCATGAACTTTGTTAAAAGAACAAACTAGCTTGACATTTTGTCATGACCCTATTACTCAAGTAATGATGACACCTACTATAATCCACCAGTAGGTAAGCCTACCCCTAGTCCAAAACAACTTGTAATAGACTATCAAAAGAAATAAAATGAAATTACGAAATAAATATGATAAAAGAACATTATATATAAGATAATCCCAAAACCTGGTAAAATTAATACAAGAGGATATACTTCAATAAGAGTACTAAGTGAAATACAAAATAAATACACGTATAAGCCATCTCTAAATATTATGTATAGACTAGTCTAATCCATAAGAGGGAGAGTAGTAATAATGCAGATGCTAAAAGCTCACCCTAAATATTTGAACCATAGATTCTTTGTACGATCCATACAATAATGGCGAGAAATTACACTATAATCTGTAGGCTGCAAAAGTGTAGTATGAATACCAAACACATGCTAGTCAGCAAGCATCAGCCGACTAAGCTCTAGGATAATGCAAGAATAAAAAAAATGTAAAGTAGGAATCAAAACTCAAAGCAACTAACAAGGAAGTTAAACATGATAATGCTAAGGGAGCAAAAAAGGTAAACAATCATATTATTATATTAATTAGATTTAGAGTGTAATACTGAATATCACTAGTCATATATAAAGAAAGAGTGAAAGAAAATAATATTATAGTATACAAGGCCAAGAATATATATAAAAAATGAGTAGGCAAGGGAGAAAGGAAATATATGGTAATACCATAAATGTATATAAATATATAGGAATACTTAATGAAATGACCTACCATCTCAAGGCATCCTAACAAAGTAGGGAAGCTAGATCTAGCTTGATCTGGCTCCCTAAACATAATGTCTAAGAATGAGGTAACTATCTAAAATATAATTTACCATAACAAGAAAAAGGATTAGAATGAAACCTCTAACATCAACCCTAGTCTATAATCAGTCTGGCATAAACAAATAATAATAAAAATAATAAACTATCATCTTGTCCAGAAAAAAAAAATACCTAATTGGCCCTCATAAGGACAAAAGGTTCGGTCCAACCCTCATCAAACAAAAATAATAGCATATACCTATGGAACCCCCATAAGGCTGGTAAATTTAAGCACAAAATATTATACTAGCGATAAGGAATATATATGAATGAATAAATGCAAAGTAAATCTATATTACCATATTTGATCCAAGTGTCATAACATACTAAGTATATACACCTACCCCAGCTCATCAACTCATAAAGTTAGGACCTATGGTGACCTCTCTTCTCTGGCACAATGACTTATGGAAGAATGGGCCCCTAGGGTAAAATAATAAGGATCTTGTCCTTGCAAAAAATTTTGATTTTAGGAAAGATGTCCAAGGTATGATTATATAAGCCAATTTTACCCTTTGGATATGGGTCAGATCCATTTCTCATTCCCCTTTCATAGCTTATACAACCTAGGAAGGATAGTGTACTATTCCATATATGAATGGCCCTCCCCTCAATTATAGGCAACTATATGAGTCATACTCAACATGATCGTATGGAGTGAACTTTTAACTTGAGTGGATTATTTTGTATACAGTTGGTATGTAAGAGTTAGGGGTTGAGTTACACTATTTGGATACAACTCAAGGGTATATACTAGTACCCATAAAAGTATGTGATACCTAGAAGGAGCCTAGGGTATTAGTCAGGGTACCACTCATACCCTAGGGTATGATTCCTTTAATGAGTCATATGGTGAGTCGTTCCCCTGGACTGATCTATTTTTCACCTTTTAACTAAGGGCTATGTGGTCATTTTCTACAGTTTAAACCCTAAGTCCATTTACTATATAAATGTATATGGCCTCCTTAAACACATTTTTTTATGGATAATACATCCTAAACTCTCTAAAACACCCTCAATGTTTCTTGAATCAATAATGGAGGCTAGGATTACGAAGGGTACACATATAAAAGACAAAGAGGAGTCAAGTTATTGGTGGATAATATTAATTAAGACATGTAAACACATTTATTTTACACTTTTATTAGTAAGTGTACATGGTGATTTTGAAATCAAATAAAAAGGGTTTTGCTGCCTAGTGATGAATACTGTTATTTTTTATTTAGACTTGTGTTTATATATGTTATTGATGGTGAATTATATATATGGGTACTTGTTTTATGTGATGTAACATAAGGTTCTTGAGTAACCCTAATCTTGATGATTTCTACCTTGAGAATAGCCTTGTTAAATGTATTCACATAAGGTGTTTGTGAAATGTCTAAATAAATTATCTAGTCACATATTTGTGATTTTTTGAACTAGCCCAATGGTCCAATAAGCTTGAATGATTTATAATTGGTATTGTGATTATGTTTTTATCCATTTAATTGGTTGAATTGTGATCATGTTGGTTTAATGGCTAAGAAAGGGATTTAATTCCCTAACCTTGAACTTTAAATTATAAGCAGGACTAAAGTGTGGTATAGCAATGTTAGTGAAGAATAATTCGTATATAGAGGTCTTGCTGACCATAAATAAACTTTCATTATGTTGTGAAATAAGTCTTTTTTCCTATCTATATGATTAATGGCTAATTGGGTCGGCAGAGACCATATGGTTGTCAATGGTGTTGATTTGTAGCCTTGGTGGTCAGAATTACCTAAATGGGATCAATCCCATAAATGTCTAAATGATCTGTATTAACATTAATGAATAAAATAATGGATTAAGAGATTAAATGCTAACTAATGATAGTAATAAGATGACTTATGGTTAAATTTTCTCATCTAATGACTTTTGGTTAAAGTCCCTCATCTAAGGACTTGTGGTTAACATCCCTCGTCTAAGCATTTATGGTTAAAGTACGTCATCTAATGACTTGTGGTTAAAGACCCTTATCTAAGGGCCTAGGGATAAGGTCCATTATCTAATGGCTTGTGGTGGAAGTTCCTTTCTTAAAAAGATCTAAGGTTAAAATACCTCACCTTATGAATCAAAATATGAGTAGAGCTCCATGTGTGATTGAATATGGGATCATGTGATTAGAGTTCTATGCCTGACTGATAGTGTGAGCATGTGATTAGAGTTCCATGCCAAAGTAAATGTGTGAGCATGTGATTAGAGTTCCATGTCGGATTAAATATGTAAGCATGTGGTAGAGTCCAATGCTTAATTGAATGTGTATCGATGTGATAGAGTCCCATGCCTAATGAACTAATTAAATTGCTTGAGTAGGTATGAGGTTCAAATCCTCTTGACTAATGGAACAAAGAAGTTTAAAGTTATAAAATTTGTAATGTAAGAGATTGAAAGTACTTTACTCCATGTCCCATGATTGAACAATTTGAGAATGCATGTTGTAGCTCATTCCATGGTTTGGCACATTATGCAACTATATGTACATGTATCTTTTTTTATGCCTATACATGTGTAAATATGATTGCATATGATAATTTGATGTACTGAACAAGTGTACTATTTTATCCTTATCCTTGAGTTACATATTAGTGCTCCAAATGCTAACCATCTCCAGATTCTATGTATCCACAAAACATAGAGGTCGAAGAATTATTTTCTTATTTTATACAGTGATCGACTGTTCGAGCGGTGCGGGCATTGACCTTGAAGTAGTTAGATTCCATACTCTAAAAGACCTACCTTTTATAGTCACTTTATCCTATGTCATAGACTTGTATAGGTTTGGTACTTGTCTATTATTAGGGGCATGTCTCGACATATTATTGACTCAATTTGGTAGAGGTTTTATAGATGATTGTGGACTTAGGTATATTGGCTAAACTATTGAACTTAATGGAATATTAGATATTGTCCATGTATTGCCTATTATCCTTAAATTTTTGCTATCTTATTATATAGACTGGATTCACCCGACCCTTGTGGTTGTTGTGATAATTATTAGGTTCGGTTATCGAGGCAACCTCTGGTTTATGTGGGCTTGAGGTACCCAGACAATATGGCTCAATTTTGGGGCATGTCAACTTTGCATCAGAGCCTAGGTTCATGGTCAGTTGGGAGACCACAAAGTCATGTCAAGTAGAGTCTCTTTTATGGGTATGAAGTATGCCATACTTATAACAGAGAGAATATGAGACATTTGAAAATTTTTCTCTTTCTTGTGTTTTATTCTCAAGCTATATAGAGTTTAAGGTCTTGTATTCCTCTGATTTCTACTTCATCATCTTTCAAATCATGTATCCAAGAAATTCTTATGTCCAAGAAAGCTTTTTTTTCCTAGCTTGGGGCAATATGGACAAAGTTTGTCCAACTTCTGGGATTCAGACTTGGTCAAGGGCCATGTCATCTAACTTTCCTCATGGGGTTCACCTTGTTCCCACTAACCCTACTACTAGGGGTGACATTTCTCCTTAGTTAACTCAAAATGCTGGGTTCCATCACTCTTTTGCTCTGTTGGCTAAAATTGGTGGGAAGTGGTCCAAAAGAAAGTATTGGGTAGGTCCTAGCCTACATTCACCACTAGTGCTCCCTATTTAAACCCATTGGGAGGCGGGTATTTTCAAATTGGTAATTCTCATAGGGCATAATATGCCCAACATCAAGATAGTGGGGCCCAATTAGCATTCACCTATTCTCCTTATCGATTTTATGATCGATCACATAATGGTTTGTCCAAGGAAGGAAAGAAATGGTGATTCAAATATGGTCATTTGGGTCACATGCAATGGGAGTTTCCTATAATGACCGTTTCTTAGGTCGGAAGGATATCGATTGTAACTTCTATAGATTGTGCACAAAGGGGTGCCACTTCTAGCTCAATTATTGATGGAGGCCATCTCAATGCTCTTAGTATCCCTTGAGGGTCGAGGCATCTTATAATGCTTACGTAGGTATGTTTAAGCTTTTTTCTCGTGATGAGTATTTTTAGCATGATCCAGGGTCTACTCTTTCTTATATTACCCCATATGTAGATGTGTATCTTGATTGTGGTCGTGAGTCTATTTGTTCCTTTTTCTATTTCTACCTTGATAAGAGACTTCGTGTTTATTAAAAGAGTTTATAAGGGGTGTGTGATATTTATTTGTGGTAGAGATACTCTGGTAGACTTGACAAAATTGGTCATGGTTGATTCTGATGTCATCGTAAGGATAGATTGGTTGCACTTTTTTAATGCTTCCTTAGATCGTTGAAGCCGTAGGGTCATGTTCAAATTCCTTAATAGCCGATCATTGTATGGGAAGGATATTATTTAGTGCCTAGGGAGAGATTTATTTCTTATCTTAAGGCCCAAAAATTGATTTCAAGGGGGTGCTCCGATGTTGTTTGTGTGAAAGAAGGATGGTTCCTTTCGTATGTGCATTGATTATTTCTAGTTGAACTAATTGACCTTAATGAATAAGTTTCTTCTCCCTAGAGTGTTGATCAACTTAAGGGTACAAAGTCTTTCTAAAAAAATTAATCTTAGGTTGTGTTTTAACCAGTTTCAAAATAAGGGATGTGGATATCCCTAAGACTGCCTTTATAACCTGGTATGGTCACTATGAGTTTCTCATCATGTCTTTTAGGTTGACCAATGCCCTAATGACATTTATGGACTTGATAAGTAGGGTCTTCTATCTCTTTTTGGACATGTTTTTCATTGTAATCATTCATGATAGCTTAGTCTATTCTAAAAGTGAGCTGGATTATTTAGATCACCTCCATTCTATGTTGTAAACTTTAAAGGATCATCATTTGTATTACAAGTTCTCCAAGTAAGAGTTTTGGTTTAAAGTCATAGCTTTTCTTGGTCCTGTTATCTATATCTAGTGGAGGGATCATGGTAGGTTTCTAAAAGGTATGCAATGGTGTGTGTTCTGATGCCCATTCCTAAGGATTCCTCCTTTGGTATAGCGTATCGAGATTGGTCTTAATTGTGACCAAGGTGGTTACTATGAAGTACTTTATACCTATAGTGTTGTGTCTCTGTTGAAGGTCTTGCCTTGAGTGGCATACATGGTTTTATTATTGTATCTCCTGCTTGACCCTCCTTGGGTTAAATAGTGGCTTGCGGAGTATAGTTATGTTTTGAAATGGAAAATGGATAAGTCCCTAAGTGGTGGACATTCTAGGGCTCTTTTTTCAGGCATTGTATGGTAGTAGATGTCGTCCTCCTATTTGATGGTGTGAAGTTAGTAAAGGGTAAGTTTCTTGACCCCGATTTAGTTCCCCAAGCCTTAGTAAAAGGTGAAGGTGATTCGTGAGTAGGCTAAAGCTGCTAAAAGTCACCAAAAGTTCTGTGCGGATGTATGGCATACGAGTTTAGAGTTTAATGTTGGCGAGTGGGTATTCTTCATGGTGTCTCCCATGAATAGAGTGATGTAAGTTGGTAAAAAGGGAAAGCTTAGTCCCTGTTATATTGGTCCCTTTCTGGTCTTGAGAAGAGTTGTCAACTTTGCCTATGAGTCGAAGTTTCCTTCTAGGTTGACCTCTTTTTCTCCTGATTTTTCCATGTTTCTATGTTGCGGAAATGTATGGGTAATCCTTCATCAATTGTTCCCTTGAGGGATATAGATATGTTGAACTCTTTTTCCTATGAGGAGATCCCGATGAGGATCTTGGATCAGAAAGTTCTCTGTTGTAAATGATAGAAGTGGCTTCATTGAAGGTTCTATGGGGAAACCAATAGTTTGAGAAATCCACTTAGGAGGTAGAGAGGGACATGAAGTCCAAGTACCCACATTTGTCTTTCGTCCTAGAAACTCATGATTAAAGTATGTGTTAATTTTCTAGATTTTACTTATATCCTAGATTGATAATGGGTTCGAGTCCCTAAACTATCAGGGAGCTAAGTGGCTTTGATAAATGATGGGTTTGAGTCCCAAGGATCAATAAAATCAAATGGTTGATTGATGATGGTCATGATATGTGTGGTGAAGTATCCTTGTTCTGTGCTTTGTCCAAATTTTCTTGAGGTTTATTTTGATAGGTGCTAACATGTTAACTTGGGTTGATTCTTTCCTTACCCATCATTTGAGGACGAATGATCCTAAGTGAGGGAGAATGAAACACCTAAGATCTTGGTCTTGCAAAACTTTTTAGTTTTGAGCAAGATGACCAAGATATGATTGGAAAAGCCAATCGTAACCTTTGGTTATGGGTCATATCCAAACCCCCTTCCCATATAGTACATTAAACATCCTAGGAAGGATAGTGTAATATCCCCTATATGAGTGGACCTCCCCTCAATTGTACCTTAACTATACGATTCGTACTCAACATGATTATATGGAGTGAACTCTTAACTTGAGTGGACTGTTTTGTGTACATATGGTGTATACGAGTTAGGGGTTGATTCTTACCCAATGGATACAACTCAAGGGTGTACAGTCATACCCCTAACAGTGTTCGAGACCTTGGAGGAGCCTAGGGTACGAGTCAGGATACCACCAATACCCTAGGGTACGATTCCCTTAATGAGTCATATGGTAAGTCGTACCCCTGGACGGGTCCATTTTCCATTTACTATCTAAGGGCCTTGTGGTCATTTCCTACACCCTAAAAAATAATTACTTTTACAATATAAGTGTATATGGCCTCCTTAAATACATTTTTGTGTAGATCTAACATCCTAAACTCCCTCTCAAACACTTTCAAAGTTTCTTGAAAAAAGGTTGGAGGCAAGGTTTGAAGGGTGCTCATCTAGAAGACAAAGAGGAGTCATGTTCTTGGTGGATCATATTGTAGTCATGTAACCCTTCCCCTTATCAAATAACTCTAAGCCCATGTATTTTACACTTGGATTAGTAAGTGTACATAGTGTTTTTTAAATCTAATGAAAAGGGTTTTGTTGCCTCGTGATGAATAATGTTATTTCTTGCTTAGACTTGTGTTTATACATGTTATTAATGATGAATTTCATATGTGGGTGCTTGTTGTATGTGGAATAACATGACGGTCTTGAGTAACCCTAATCTTGACGATTTCTACCATGAGAATAGCCTTGTTAAAGGTATGCACATAAGGTATTTATGAAAATATCTAAATGAATTATCTAGTAACATGTTGTGATGTTTTAAACTAGGGCAATGTCCCAATAAGCTTGAATTATTTATAATTGGTATTGTGATTATGTTTTGAGTGATGTAATTAGTTGAATTGTGATCATGTTGTTTGATGGCTAAGAAAGGGATTCAATTCCCTAAGCTTGAACTTGAAATTATGAGCGGGACTAAATTGTGGTATAGCAATGTTAGTGAAGAATGATTGGTGTGTCAAGATCTTGATGACCATTAAATGAACTTACATCGTGTTATGAACTAAGGCCTTGGGCCTATCTTTATGATTAATGGCTAATTGGGTTGACAAAGACCATGTGGTTGTCTATGGTGTTGATATGTAGTCTTGGTGGCCAGAATTACCTAAATAAGTTCAATCCCTTAAATATTATAATGAATTATGTGGATGCTAGCGCATGAACTAATTGTTTAAAAGTTTGAATGTCGACTAATGATGGAATTAAGATGACTTGCGGTTAAAGTCTCTTGCCAATGACTTGTGTTTAAAGTCCCTCATCTAAGAACTTGTGGTTAAAGTCCCTCGTGAAGTGGCTTGTGGTTGGAGTCCTTTGCTTAAAGAGATCTCTTGAGGTTAAAATACCCCGCCTAATGAATCAGCATGTGATTAAAGTTCTATGCCCAATTGAATGTGGGAGCTTGTGATTAAAGTTCCATGCCCAAGTGAAAGTGTAAGTATGTGATTAGAGTTCCATGACCAAGTGAATGTGTGAGAATTTGGTAGAGTCCCATGCCTAATTGAATGTGTATGCATGTGATAAGAGTCCCATGCCTATTTAATTGATTAAATTAGAGAAATTGGTTGAGTAGGTTTGAGGTTCCGATCCTCTTGACTAATGCAATGAAGAAGTTCAAGAAAATAAAAATGGTAATGTGGGAGATTGAATGTTCTTCACTCCATGTCTCATGAATGAATGATTTGAGAATGCATGTTGTAGCTCGTTCCATGGTTTGGCACATTGTGTAAATATATGCACATGTATCTTCTTGTATTCCTATACTTTTGTAAATATGATTGCATATTATTATTTGATTGGATTGAAAAAATGCACTATTTTATCCCTATCCTTAAGTTACATGCTAGCGCTCCTACCGCTAACCGTCTTCGGATGATATGTCCCTATGCGACATAGGGGCCGGAGCATCCTCCTCTTCTTCATGCAATGATTGGGTATTCGAGTGGTGTGAGCATTAACCTTGAAGTGGTGAACTTCCATACTCCGGAAGACCTACCTTTCATAGTCACTTTATCCTATGACATAGACTTGTATAGGTTTCGTACTTGGCTATTGTCAGGGGCATATCCCGACATATTATTTACTTGGTCTGGTAGAGGTTTTGTGGATGACTGTGGACTTGGGTATATTGTCTAGACTATATACCTTAATGGAATGCTAGATATTGTCTAAGTATTGCTTATTAGCCTTATATTTTTGCTATCTTATTTTAAGGTCGGGATTCACCGGACCCTTGTAGTTGTTGTGATGATGATTAGGTTAGGTTATCGGGGAGACCTCCGACTCAACTGGGCTTGAGGTGCCCATACGACATGGCCCTATTTTTGGGACTTGTCATAGGGGATTCAAGAATATTCGTATACACTTAACTAGTCCCTATCCAGGATTTCCAATCACCATCTTTATCAATCTACTTCATCCAGCACCGG
>JAPEIP010000012.1:85479325-85498614 GCA_026120095.1 Capsicum chinense | reverse complement strand
CATCGATAACAAGGCCCCTAAAAGGTTTGAAAGCACCTATATACACCAATCTACTCCTGATGCAGGATTTCCAATCATCATCATTATCAATCTACTCCACACAATAAGGGATTATATCATATATCAAATTTTTCTAAGTCTAAAATTAATCTTTTATTGGGTGAGCGAGATTCATCCAGAACCCTGTGCGTGCAAAAAAAACTATGCTACCATACAGAATTTAACAATCCATACTCAGTGGAACCATCAAAATGTTCATCTGAGTTCATTTCAACTAAATGTAGGATCTATACTTATAGTTCTATTTATCATATAATCCACCCAATAACCCAAAATAAGTTTAAAAGTCTCAGTAATTGAACCAAGGGTCCCTCAAGACTAAAATTAACATTTCCATGTTAATGGCAGTGTCAAAATTCTCTTCCAAGGTTATCTACTTAGACTTTTGGTACGAGACAAATCCTAAACAGCAAAGGCTCCAAAAAAGGTAAATGGACTTAAAACCAAAATAAACTATCTGATGACCAAACTAATAGTTTTGGTAAGTTATAAATGACTTGTACTCATTGTGGGATGGATCAAAATAGAAAAATATACGTAAATAAAGGAAATAAGGTAGAGGGTCATTACAGTATCTATTACTAAAAGTACTTTTACTCTCAAAAGTTAATGGATAGGAGGAGCACGAAAGCTCAAAGGGACGAGGTACTGGATGTGCATCGTCTAAGCACGAATCCCCAAATAACCTCTATGGAGAGACATGATTCCAAGGGATTTTGACATAAGTATTATTTTTCAACCACCATCTCTACTGTACTTCTCAAACAACCCAAACTCAACCTCTAACTCCAACTAGCCTCCAACTGAACCAATAAAGGTTAATGCATAAAAATTTGAACCATAATACACTAATACCCATTTGTACCAACACAACCAAATGAAGACTCATTCAAAGTAAAGGCAAACTAAGTCATGAATTATGTGACCACCTCTGAAATCCAATATTTCAACATAACTAAAAGTCAAGTTCAAGAGCGGAAGAAACCATCATTAAGTGCCAATGGGCTATCATCTAAACATCTATCATCCATAATTCATCTGAGGGAAAGAAGAAGAAATAGATTAAAAAGAGTAGGGCTAGCTAGCCTATAGATAAAACCATAACTAAGACAAATATGAAACCAAAGGCTACACCCAATCTCTATAACTCCCAGCTGAAATCTCAATACCATGGTTGAACAACTCGATCTCAACTATCCAAACCAATCATGTATAACGATAATCATCCACACTACAAATCTATAATAACCCTAAAGTCGGCATTATAATGTCCCTCATATTACACCTCCCAAAAAGTATAATGTGGTTGTTGTCAAATAAAGAACCTAGAAATTATTTGGGTTAAACCCACAAGGATTAAAATGAATCTCTGTCAAGAACATGTTGACATAGTTAGAAAGTATAGAAAGTAAATGGGGGGAGGGTTGTGTAGGAACAATAGTAGTAGTAGTACTAGTAACAATATTTTATCACTGTAGGTTGAAACATATATATGAGACAAACACTAGTACTTTGTCCCCCTGACTTCATAACTATGTAGACTGATCATGCTTGCCAAACTATCTTGATGACTTAATTGCAAAATCTAACAAGTTATGTATTACCAACCATCTCTGGTGAATTTCACTAATCTCCTCTCGGTATAAGAGTTTCGTGATACTAACCCTTGACCTAGATCTTGAATTAACTATCTCCTCTCGGTCTCAATTAATTAGATGAAAGTTGGTCACTTTAAATTATTGTTGTGATCTTTTTTTCCCAATCTCAACCTCTCTCTCAAGTTTGTATCAAATATAGGTGGGTTCTTAGGATCTACAGTAGCTAATAAAGCTTTCAAAATGAAGAAAATCACAATACATGCAAAAACATCTATTAAGAAAGACTTTCCACTTCCTCTAATTATTATTCCATCAGGGTTCCTACAACCCTAGTTAAGAGGTTTATCTGCTCATGTTTGCAAGAACACCCATAGAATTTATAATAGAAAGAATATGAATAATCTCTTAATAAATTAATAATGAACACAAAAATCTCAAACTAATCTCAAACCGTAAAAGTCAGAAACAAGGATTCCACGATCAAAAGTGTATCTCAGAACTCAATATAATGTTGTAAGTATGTAACTAATAACAAAACATCAATGGGGTACTTATATTTTACATCAAAAAACCTAAATGTTCTCACCAAAACAAAATGGGAAAACTAAGTCAGCAATTATCTACGACCCAACTTATGGATCATAGGTATTACCTACAGACCTTAGGTGTGTTCGTAGGTGTTAAAAGCAATCAATAGGCTACAGATACCTACTTATGTGGGGTACTTATGGGGGCCATAGGCACAACTTATGCCCCATAATTAGACCTTTTTAGGTCCTAAATCAACTCATCAATCATCATAATTTTCTTCTGCAACTTATGGGCCCACTTATGATGGGCGTAGGTACAACTTAAGACCCATAAGTAGGTTTGTAAGTAGACTTCTAAACTAAATTTCATCACTTTTTCTCCTTCTCTGCTCCAAGACCTATTTTCCTGCAAAACCAACACAAAAACACATCACATCTAACAAAAAATAACATACAAACTTGCATAATTTTTTATTTTAAGCATCGAAAGTGCCATGAAACCATGCCACATCAACACCCTAAACTTAGAACATTTGCATTTCCTCATGTAACCGGTACAAAAAAAAGAACACACAATGCTTAATTAAAAGAAACTTAACAGCTACCATAATCAACTCAACTTTAGCTCAAAAAACTCTTACCCCCTCCAATTCTGAACTTTTCAAAACCATTGTGTGGATCTATATAGCTTAAAAATATGACACAAATGAATCAACTGATGGCATTACATTTGCACAAATGACTAAGCGTATATATAATTTACACTGCCCAAACAAATAAGCAGTTAAAAACATGACCCATGTACCCTTACAAAAAAAAGTCCTAACTCCAACAATATCATCATGTCAATGCATGGGACAATGTCAAGACACTTACACTCACAAAAGAAGTTCCAATAAATATGCATAGAATACCATAGGCTTGCCCTTATTTTCTATAATTTACTTTTTGGATAGTTAGTCTAGGATCACTCTAGAACTTTTCTCGGCTTGTAATATAGGCTTAGGGAAAGGTATGGTACATTTTGGGATATATTTACTCACCCTCGTTGAAACTACATATACATATTTTTCTCCTCTTCTCAACTATTTTCCTCTTGTTTCTTCCTTTTTCTCCTTTATTGATTTTTCGGATAGGGTGTTTTTTTTTTTTGCTTTTCATTTAGTCATTTTTATATTTTTTCTTTTTCTTTTCAAGTATTCCCTTTTTTTAACTTATTATCATATTTCTCTTTTTTTACCATACCCAACCTTACTTTTCTTTTCTTTTTTATCAAGCACCATTCTACATTCCTAATTTTAACTATGCACACCTATGATAGCAAACCTCAACTTAAGCAATTTACCTGAGTTAAGATGCACATAGTCTAAATAAGGACCAGGGCCAAATAGGTTCATTGTAATCAATTTGGGAGGTGAAATGGTGAAAACCAGAAAATAGGTCAATATAGGCTTAAATGGGGGATCAAAGGATATTATTTATTTTTGGATGATTATTTAGTCTAAGAGTGGACTAAATCAGAAATGGCCTATGATCATGTTCTAAAAATCTATGCTACAACCTAGGAAAGACTAACCTGAAAAGTTCTAGATTAAAATGAATAAAGGGAACTAGGCAGAGGCCTCTCACACACACGGTACATTGTTATATCATCAACTACTACAAATCCAGTTCATTCAATGCTAAGTTATGATTATATTATCCCTAATCCTAATTCTATGAAAATATTCATACAATGGTCATACGGATATTTACATCATAAAGTTCACAACAACTTTTGAAAGGTATCATTTTTTTCAAAACACTTAAGAACAAAAAATATATGTCAACTGCCCTTATGTTTTTATGTTTCTCATAATTAAATACTAACAAAACATAACACATATAATGTTGCATCCAAATGCACACGCTTGTGTACACAGTTTTAGAAGTAATATAGGATTGATAGTTCAGATATCGTACCCACAAGGAATTGTCGATTAACTATTTTTCTAAATTAAATTAATCCTTATTATTTATTCAAGAAATAAATCCCAAAAGTTGTATTAAAGAATTAATTAAACTAATAATAATAATAATAATAATAATAATAATAATAATAATAATAAAAATAATAATAAATAATTAACCAAGATGTAGAGAAGATTTTTATGAAATAAATAAATGAATAAATCTAGGATTATGAATTTGCTAACAATCATGTAGAGTATCAATTTCATCAACTTTATTGATTATCTATATGTTGATTTACTGGGTTGATTATATGATCATGGTATTTCGAGCCTCTAATCATATATCTGAATTGACCTCACAACTACATAATTGAGCAGGGATGTTATAACCCAATCCGAATGCATTTATATATGTTTCCATTTTGTAACAAAGTTAGGCGATCTAGGTATATTCATATTCTAGCCACAAATTAATTCTTTATTTTACTAAAGTAAGGAGTTTACTCCGTCTATTCTTTTTTATCTCTTTGATTCTTCTTCTGAGTTCACAATAAAGATATATATTTATTTTAATGGTAGCTACACATTAAAATAGTAAGCACAAGAATCTAAGAACAACTATGATGACAACCAAATAAATCAAATCAAGAGGCACCATACAATCATTTAATTAGCTACCATAATCCTAGAATGAGAAGTTTAAATCCACATAGACATGGAGCAATTGCAATAAACCATCATAAGAAAAACGTAAAAATAAATAATAAAGGAGAAGAAAAGATGAAACCAATTTTTTTCTAGCCTACAAGGCGGCTTCTAGCTCTCTAGGTCAAAAGCTACTCTCTAGGTCAAAAGCTATGTAAAAACTAATTTTATGGAATATAAATAGTTGTTGTAAAAGCCCAAAATAAAATAATTTAGTTAAAAATTGAAAAGGATAAATAAAAGCAGACTAGATGGAGTCTTATGTGTCAAACCACAAATGCGAATGTCCAGTAGAAGAAAATATCAATTGAAATTGAAAATGACCACTTTTCAATATTTTATTAAATTTATTCCATTAAGTTGTCTGTTGATTTTCTTCTGTAATCTTTTGTCTTTAATTCGTTTTAGCTCCAAATCTTTTTATCTTCATGTTATTTTAATCATACATATTAAATTATAATACTAGGCATAATCTATAAAATTAATGCTACAAAAAATAAGAATGCTAAATATGAGGCAAATAATGACTAAAAATATATAATTTTCGCATAACATCACCACTTCACATTTAGAATCTTGCTCGTCCTCGAGCAACAATAAATGTCATCACAACAAATCAAGCTAAAAGTGCCACCACTTTGGTTGATACCTACAATTACACCTTATAATAATTTAAAATGTCAAATAAACTTTCTGGTTATTATGCAAGAAATACAAGAAACAACAAACTTCTAACCTCCTAACCTTAATGACGGACTGTAACTCATAAAATTTAAGCTCACTCACCTACTCATGTCGAATAAAGCTAATAACATCACCTATCTATTCTGAAATGAATGTCGTCATAAGAAAAAAAATAGTCCACATGTACAATTCAAAAGATTGAATGTAATTTAAGGGCTTAGCATCAAAGAACAACTCGCACACTCAAAAAGAATTCACATGTATGCACAAGGAATGACATGCCTTCCCATTATGTACTTCTCCACTAATTAAGCATGCTCAAATAGAATTAAATAGGACTTTTAATAGGGTATAATGTCGGCTAGGGGATTGGTAGAAAAATTATTTAATAGTGCCTTACACTTCCTTAAGAACTTTGCACTTTTAGATTTCAATCATCCATTATTTTCTTTACTTTATTTTAAGCCCTCTCTTTAACTATTATTATTATTATTATTATTATTCTCATCTTATCACGAATGCTTCAATTATTTTGTTGTCAAATATTTTTTTTACATGTCACATTCTTTTAAAGAAGTCCTTTTCATCACTTTGTAGCTATCATTGATTATATTTTTAACACTCAACTACTTTTTTTTCCAGATTTGTCAACTTTACCATAGTCCATCCGACAATGCTCAAGGATATAGGGTGCAAAAATTAGGGACTCAATTAAAGGGTCAAGGCAAAAGTATGGCTACCAACTAAAGGTTACAAGCTCAAAGGGGCTAACTAGTGGTATAATATCTAAAAAGGATAAAATTAAAAAGTTAAATCAAAGAAAACCTATTATCATCTTCTAAACAAAACAACACTTTTATTTCACTTTAATAACATTCAAGGTAAGTTCTAGACTAGGATGAAAAACATGAAATATGTAAGTCCTCACCATACCTGGCAAAAATATCAATCAAATTGGATCAATTAAACTTCTAAGACAGACCAAGTCATAACAAACTATAAAATAAAATAAGCTATATATAGTCACAACTATGAGCCTAGGTGTCAACAGATCTATTATTTTATTTACATTCAAGCGCATGCCTAAATTGCTTGTATCACACTAGTAAACAAATGTGATTTTTTTCTTTTCTCCCTAATAATAATAAAAATAATAGATAAATTAATAAATAATAATAAAATTTACTCCTAAAAAATAAAAGATACTCTAGTCAAAGAGACACCTCTTGGAAAAGAAATGAAATGAAAAATAAAGGGGTGGACAAAGTATACCCCAATAAATACTAAAACTCTAAAAACCAAAAAAAAAATCTAATTTAAAGAATAAAATAAAAATCTTTTCATGTTTTTAAAATTTTTCAATTATTTTTCTTAAACCTAAAGCAACCAACTAAAACTACTAATAATAAAAGAAAATCCTATAGCATGCCTTACCCGAAACATAAATCGAAAGACAATCCACCCCGCACTTAAAATCATCCTTTGTCTCCAAAGAAATAAATAAAGTAAAACAAGGGTTAAAGATACTCCGTGAGGCCCTCTAGGGCCTAGCTAGAATCATAGTATCCATTGAAAGGTCGCGTGCACGCCACACTTAAGCTCAAAATATGCTTATTAACTTCAAATTTGGGATACTCAGACTTTCCCAAAATCTGCAAAAATAAAAATAGCACAAGAAGTGACACTAAAATAAAAATTACTTACTACATATAGGGTTTCCTCCCAACAAGTGCCTAATTTAATGTCGTGTCCCGACCCATCAAATTTTTCCTCCACTTTGCAGATATGAATTTTACCCTTAAAATTTCATCTATCTTTTTGCTTTGCTTATAGGGTGGTGGTACAAATATTAAGGAACCAAGTAATGGATGGTGCCTGTTAAACCTATTGGCCCTGAAGTGAGACATACTTTTGTGTTGGTTAACTGGTATAAATTTAAGAATATAGTATTGTTTTTACTTATCTTCACATTTTCCACTATTTTAAATGACTCCAGAGACATGTCATCATCTGAACATAGTAAAGAAAAGTTCTTTGAATGTGATTCAACAAACCCCTCTTTCAAATTTACACCATCCACAACATGCTCACTTTTATTCACCTTCTCAATGTCATTCTAAAAATATGATAGTGAATCATCTTTTGTCTGCTCCACTGGTAGGCTAGTATCCACGACAATTGGTAAAGGTACAAACCACTCGCTTTTCTAAAAAAATTTACAAATACTATCTCGGTAGAGGCCTCCAAAATAACAAAATGAATTATCATCATTTGACCTCCATCTATCCTAAGCTGACATATCAAGAAGAGTGATAGAAAAGTAAAAGAAAAAAAGAAATTATGAACAAAAAACTATTTATAACTTAAATAAATAAAAATAAAAAGTTTAATATAGATAAATAATTAGTTTCAAAGTCCTCGGCAATAGTTCCATAAATGTGTTGCATCCAAACGCACCTGCAAATGTATGTGGGCTTACAAGTAATATATGATTGAGAGTCTAGATATCGTACCTACAGCAAATTTTTTATTAACTATTGTAAATTAAGCTAATCATTATTATGTATTTAAGAAGTAAATCTCAAAAGATGTATTAGTGAATTACTAAACTAAAAATAATAATTACAAAAGAAAATAACTAATGAATAAATAACCAAGATGTAGAGAAATTTTTTATGCAATCAATGAATGAATCGATCAAGGATTACAAATTCGCTTACAACCATGTAGAGTATCAATTTCATCAACATTATTAATTATCTAGTTATTGATTTATGTGGTTGATTATATGATCATAGTCTTCCAAGCCTTTAATTATCAATCTGATTTGACCTCACAACTATATTATTGAGCGGGGATATGATAAGCCAATCTGAATGCATTTATATATCTTTCCACTTTGTAACCAAGTAAGGCGATCTAGGTATATTCCTATCCTAGCGATAAATCAATGCTTTATTTTATTATAGTAAAGATCTTACTTTCTATATTCTTTGTTCTATCTCACTGATTCTTCTTTTGAGTTTAAATATAGAATATAAATTTATTTTAATGGTAGCTAAGCATTAAAATATTAAGCACAAGAATATAAGAAGAACTATGATGAAAACCAAATAAATCAAATCATGAGGCACTAAACAATCATTTAATTAGTGGCCATGATCCTAGACCAAGAAGTTTAATACCACATAGGACTAGAGAAATTACAAAAAATCTCCCAAATAAAAATGTAAATATAAATAATAATGAAGAAGAAAAAATGAAGCCAATTTTCTTCGATCTCTACCGGGACTTGTAGCTCTCTCTAGGTCAAAAGTTATGTATTAATATATTTTATGAAATATTTATAGGTGTAGGAAAAATCTCCAAGTAAAATAATGGTGTCCAAAAGGACTAAGATAAATAAAAGCAGACTAGAGAGAGTCTTGCGTGTCACGCCACAAATGCAAACGACCATTAGCAGTGAATGACAATTGTAATTGAAAATGGTTTCTTTTTAGTAGTTTGATAAATTTATTTCCTTAAGTTGCCTACATGATTTTCTTCTACAATATTTCATCTTTAATTTGTTTTAGCTCCAAATCTATTAATCTTCATGCCATTTTAACCATATAAATCAAAATATAATATTAGGCACAATCCATAAAATTAATGCTCAAAAAATACAAATAAAATTACTAAATATAAGGCAAATAATGAATAGAAAAATATAATTTTTTCCTAATCTCATATAATGACACAAATAAAACGTAAACATGTCGGTTCTACTAGGATAACATAGCCAACGAGAAAATAAATATGGCAAAAAATACCTCGAATATGGTACACCCCCATCCCATCTAAAATTTGATGCACTATCACCATTGCATGATCCAAATAAACACATACCTAGGTTACTCTACGCATCCGAATCGGACTCGCCTATATCTAGGCATTTCATGGCTCAACTGGAGGAGGTAGTGGTGGTGGTGACTAGACAAGGCATCTATTGTCATCTCTACATGTATTTTCTCATCAACTAAATGTTGGATAACTGAATCATGAGTGCCCTTTTTCAAGTTCTATTTATAGCCCATTTGTCTGCCAAAACATGACGATGAGGCTGACGACTTATCAGCTGTGTGACAGCCTGTCAAACCTAGTCATCAGCCTAAGGCAGTGAATGGTGAAAACCAGCCCAAAAGTAACGACCTTTGTGACAACTTATCACTTGAGTAATGGCCATCAACCCTAGTCGTCAACTGATGCAATTATGCAATTGTTTGGGGTTCCTTAGGGGTATTTTGGTCTTTTCTTCACTCCAAAAACCTTTCACACGAATTAAATCACCCCTTAAGTATTATGAATCAATCATTATCATTTTTACAACATCAAAAACTTCCTCTTCACTCTCAAAATAAGATCAATTAAGGTTTTCTCCAAGAACAAGAAATTCAAGAAAATCAAGCCTTAAGTTCAAGATCTTCAAGTAACAAATCAAGATCCGGGTTTCATCTATCAAGATCTAGGTTCCATCTTTTAGATATTATAATTTAAGGTACATGGGGTTTATTCTAAAAACTACATGGTCTTGGAAACACTTGAACATGATTTAAAGATTTTCAAGCATGATTTTAGAAAGGGGTTTTGAAATACATGATTTTATTATGCAATACAAATGTTGAAATGCATTGTTGATTTAGCCCTTAGGACTTTCCCATTAAATTGATTTACATGTATATGTATATGTATGAAAATTTCAGATTTGAAGATTGTTTGAGAGCATAAATTATGAAATCCCTCTCTTGTGATGACTTGAAATTTGTGATCTTATTGTGAATGATTTGATATGCATGATTTATGGCTTGAAATTAGTTTACTCAAATACCATAGTATTTTGAGCATGTTTTAGAGATTTTGAGAGGGAGTTTCTTGATATAAATGTTTTTTGTTAAAGAGAGAAAGATTTGCATAAGATTAAGAATTTTGACATGACCACCTTGTCTCATTTGAAATATTGTCAAATAGAGTTGCATACATGTGTTTACATGAGTATTTAAGTAAAGGGTGCTTCGAACTGAATTATTGATATTATGGTCCCAAATTTATGTTTTGAAAGCAGAGATTCCAATATGCTAATATTGGCTCAGAGATGTGACTTGCAAGTCAATGGTATGACGATACCATAAGTATGTATGTCATAACAGAGTATGTTTTCAGAGTATGTTTTCATAGTATGTCTTCTGAGAATGTTTTCAGAATATCTTTTCAGAGAATGCATGTTTTAAAGAGCTAAAAATGGGCATAAAGAGGGTTAGGTGGTTACCCGAAGAAGGCTTGAGTTCAAGTAACTCTTAGCCTAAAACTGTATTTGTCGATACGGGCAGTTATTATTGTACGTTGGCAACGATCGTGTGGCGTAGTAGATTCAGAGACTCCGACCCTTGTGGCACCCTTGGGTTGGGGGCTTGGCTACCGAGTTAATGAAAGATTTCATATAGCCCGTGGAATGACAGGATTGTAGGATATACCACCTAGCGCAGAAGTAAAATAAAGAGTGTCACAGAGTTCAGATGATTTTACAGAGTCTTTCGAAAATGCCCATGAGATTTCTTACTATATGATATGTTTATGAACTATTTTAAATTGCTCTCATATATGTTGAATACAAATTATTATTTTGGATTTGATCTACATACTAGTACATTTATATTGACCTCCCCCTACCTCCCAGGGTCTAAAGTTCAGTTCAGAGGTCTGGCTAAACCATAGAGTTTTCAGACAACACTAATGTGTGCAGTTGGTGAGCCTTCTTTATTTCAGAAGGCCTATGTCTTTCAGATTATGTTACTGATTATGGTTTTGGTCTACTGGGGTCCTTGTCCCAGTTTTCAAAGAGTTGATATTTTCAGATGTAGTAGAGATTTTGCAGACTGGTTCAGATGTTGTTTTGTTGATATTGGGGTTTTATCCTTCAATGTTAAATTAAATTCAGAGTATGACCATGTTTCCATATTTGGTTATATTTTTGTATTTTCTTTTATTATATGAATGTTGTGCATGATTACCAGATAGAGAAGGACATTTCAAGCCTTCATGGTTCAGGATGTACGTCACGACCAGACCCCAGTTCAGGTCGTAGCAACAACACTATTGATCAATGTTTTCTTTGTTGTTCCATCATAGTGTTAAGCAGTATCGGTCATGGTTAAAAAAATTAAAATTTGAAACAAGGTGGTTGAAAATAAAGAGCTAAGATGAAAATTTGAGACAAGATGACTTACATCAACCTTAATCTGATACCATGTAAGAATTGTAAAAAAAATAATGAATAATATATAATAAGAGTAGCAAAAAATTTTCTTCTCCTTTTTTTGAATGAATAATTAATTTGAACAATGTCCTATATAGACAAGTAAAGGAACCAAACAACCTAAGACAAAGTCATTACTAAACTGACTTAGGAATTTCTAAATAAGGTCTAAAATAATAAATAGATATTCTAAATAAGGTAGGATACAGTCCTAAATAATGTACAAGATACTAGAGAATATAAAATAATATCTTTAGAGATATATACAAGAGATTTACCTACGGCATAAATAGGGAATAATATATACAAGGGTTTTTACTGAATATGGGCCAAACTAATATGTTAAGGTTGACCCAAAGTCGTGTACTACAATAACAAAACCATCGGTGAAATGAAATAGATAAACCAACCCAGTCTAATGAACCAACCCAGTATTATCATCAACAACTACAACATTAATGTGTGAATTTTTTAAGTGTTGTTAACTAGAGCCACCACTTATGAATGATATCAAATTTATGATTTCTATAATATGTGAACGTCTACCAAAGTATTTTGAATTTTAATTGTCGTTATTGAAATGTTTTCAAATTTATATTTAAGAAATAATTTAAATATGCACAAAAAAATTACCTAAAACTCTTAAACATTTTTAATATAAGTTACTAAATGTTCATTTAAAATTTAAATATGCAAATTTTTAAATTTACAAATCTTAAATATTTTTATTTTAACTATATTGTGCTCCTTTAAGCATAAAAATAAAATAAATTGATGTAGAACTTTTTCCCAACAAAGAAGGTTATTGTTATTGTAATATAGGGTCATTTGGTTACTAGATAACAATATAGTTATTCATTTATTATATTATGTGTAACTTTTACAACATTAGGTAGGTCGATAGAAAGTAAGTTATTCATGTATAAAACTAACACAATATTTGTTTACAGTTTAAAATTTTGCATCACTAATACATTTATATGTTATGAAAAAATTTATGTGTTATTTTATGCATGATAGAATATGAAATGAGTTATACATGAATAAGAAATATATGAATAACTAAAACCTATATGACTAGTGTCTGCATAAAATAATAGATTCTCTCATAACTAATTCTTGTATTATTAAGGGGTTGTTTGGTTGGAAAAGAGTTATCCCAGAATAATTAATATTGAAATTAGTTACCCCACCATGTATATAGGATAATTTATCTCATCGCTATGGTGTAAATAATGGGATAAATAATTTTGGTACTAACTAATACCTCACACCAAATATGAGAAAAAATAGTCCTTTATTTTATCTTGAGATAATTTATCCCTTATACCTCATAACAAATGACCCCTTAAGAGTAAATGCACAACTCTAAACAGCTACAAAATAACCCATACCTAATCAAGTATAACATTTTGGTTATATGTCCATTTCCCACAACTTGGTACTTTCCCATATATTAAGAAATGTAATTAATAAATTACACCTTCCATCCAACACTACTTGTTCACTATACTTAAAATAGATGTCCAACATTACTTATTCAGTTTGAAAAATTAATGAATAATTATCCATTTTGTCCATTTTACTCTAGGTATTAAATATAATTCTTTATTCAAAACATTTTTCAAAGCAACAAGTTAATTATATTCAAAGGGTATTATGATAAATAATACATTTATTATTTATTATTTTTTAACTTGTGTGCCAAGTTAATAATGGACAACTATTAATGTACGAAGAAAGTAATTAATGAGATAGTCTTAAATTTGAAATGGTAGAGATAAAAATGTCAAGAAAATCAGTCATTATTATAGAATTTAGGCCTTGGCTAAAGGTGTTTACTCCCTATGATACCCTAAGTTTTTGGGATCTAGACCCATCAAAAGATATGCCATTGAATTAGCTTTTTAATGACACTAGTTTTGTAATGACCCTTCTAGTCATTTTCCATATTTCCACTTATCTTTGCTGTTAGGGCTTCTCTATAGCTATCCTAAGTCATTTACAACTTGTAGAAACTGATCATTCGGTTACTGGTTAGTTCATTTAGATTTTAGAGCCAATTTCTTATTTAGTAGTCTTCATTGGTTTCAAATAGCCCTTGGACAAAGACTTTAATAAAATGATCCCGGATGCAAATTTTGACAATATAAGTAGGTCGAAGATATCGATTTTAGACTGGGTAGACCTTTGATTTAGGTCTCATTACACCCGAACTCATTCTGACCTATTGGTAGGAAAGTTAAAAAAAATAAGAAATATGGGTATGGGACCAATATTTGGTCTAAACGACCTTGGATTGAAAATCCAACTATGCCACTGCATCCAGAACATCGAATTTAGTTCGGTTATATAGTTTATTTATGAAAATTGGATTTCAAATGAATCTCGAGGCATCGTTGCAAACTTGGAAAATTTCCAAGTTTGTTGGTGTTGATGCTATGACAATTGCGCAAGGTGGATAGCGAGCATCCCATGGCTATTGCGGGGAGATAAGTACGATCACTTTAGCACGATAGCGACCTTACTGATGCAATTATGACACCTCTTCACCTGGTGGGGGTATTTAAAGTCTTCCAAGCTGTGATTTTGGTCATTTTTTCTTTACCCTTGAGAGCCAAAAGACCTTAATAGGTGATATAATTCAAAATTATGTTGTGTGGGTGAAGTGGAAGCTTGATTATCATCTATTAACATGAATATCTTTGAATCTAAGGTAAGAATCCTTTGAATTTATGGTTGAGTTTCTTAGTTTAGACTCAAAACCTCAATTTAGCTTTGGGCTTGATTTTATCCCAAAGTTTGATTGGTTTGCACCAAATTCTTGAGGGTTATGATTCTTTGTTCATGTGTGAACATTGGTCGACCTCAAAAATACAATTTTCATAAGTGTGACCCACTTGGCGATTTTGGTGTCGATTTTGGACCTAAAGCACAATAGTACAATATGAGTATCATTAGACTCATATTAATGATTAGATTATATTTTTGATAGCATGATGGCAATTTGGACTTGTGGAAAAAAGATGAGACTTTGGTGAATGATGTGAAGTTTTACGGTTCGTCTTTGAGATAGACTTCTATCTACTCTTCTTCGTAGATAATGTGTGATATATATTGCATCTGAATGTGATGATAAGATTAGTTATGGATAGAATGAATTAGTACAGAACATTGAATTTTGGGGAATAGATGGGGGTTTTGACTTATAAGTTGAATTGCTTAGTACCCTTTTCAACTCGATTTCCTTCTTCCTAGATTGAACTAATCCATAGATTAGATATCATAAAATGCTATGTGTGGGATGTTGTTTTAGTGTTGGAATCATTATTATTATAATTAATCTTGTTGGGCTAGTTTGGTGATGTTGGAATCATAATTTAGGTAGAGTTGACTTAAATGCCCTTGATTCTAGACAGAGTTCCTATTATAGGATTAGTTATGGCTTACTTGATATCTAGAAGTTGAATTAGACACCTTAGCCTAGTTTGGGGCATAGTTTTCCTAAATAAGGAAATTGAGGGTTAGAAGTGGGATTGTTCGACCCACTTAGGCCAAGACTTGTGTTAGCCATTGTGGACTTAGAGACAGATATTAGACCTAGTTAAGACTAGCAAGTCTTTATAATAAGCTTACCTCATTACTTGGTAAATTATGGTGATGTTCCCTGGATTATGACATGACTTGTGGCCATGATATTCCTTTTGGAAGTAATAATGGGCCCTTAGAGATGTTATTCTTCTTAGATATCATATTTAGCCTTTTAGAGATGATTTTTCCCTCTTGGACTTAATGTTGGGCCTTTAGAGTTGTTAGTTCCTCTTAAATATGTTATTTGGCCTATAGAGAAGATATTTATCTTAAATGTGATGTTTGACCTATAGAGACAATTTAATATACAACCTTAGAGTTGGCATTTCTTTAAGATATGATAATTGTCCTAGAAAGGTGATATTCCTCATAGTCGTGATGTATGACCTACCGACATGAGATGTATTATAGATGTAATAGGCCTCATAGTTACGAGTTATGACTTACTGATATATTATGTCTCCTAGATGTGAGATGCCTCCTAGATATGAGATTCCTCCTATATGTAAGATAATTATAGCTATGCTATGACTTATAAATATATTTATAGATACGAGTTCTGGATATGTATATGGGCCTAAGGTCGTGATTATGACATTCTTATTATTTCGGATACATTATTGTGCCAAAGGTCATGTTATGATATGAGTTGGATATTCGAAAAGTGATTATCCTTATAAATGATACGGTTGTAGTTTATGAATAATTATATTTATATTTATATGTATATACCCATATCTACGGTATGGGATGGAGGAAGATATTGTATGATGTTTATAATTCCAATGATTGAAGAATGATGATGGAATGCATAGATTCGGTACATTCAGGAGTATTGTATTAGTGATTGATACGATTCCGATTAGATTATAATCTTATTATTGTTATCACTGACTAAGGGCTAAAGCCCACTTTCGACCTTAAAATGGATTTCTCCATAATAATAGTTGTCTAACTTAATGAATAAGCCATATGTGTAAAAGAGGTTCATAATGATGTTTTGAAGATTTGATTGAGGTATATTCCATTACTAAATTTGATAATACTCTTTACTCCAATCGTAAGATATTCTGACCTTTTCTATACTTTTATAGAGATTTAGTCCTGACGTTCAATCCGAGCAATAAACTTAAAGATTTACACTCTTTAGCCATGACTTGAGTCCGTGAACCTATTATATAGCTATTTTTATGTGTTGATATTATGATGATGATGATATTGATACCCAATAAGGATTGATGATATTATGATGATGTGATGATACTCGACAAGGCCAGAGGATATTATGATGATGATATTGATACCCGATAAGGTTGGAAGATATTATGATGATGTGATGATGCCCGACAAGGCTAGAGGATATTGTGATGATGATGTTAATGCCCACCAAGGCCGGAGGACGTTGTGATGATTATATACCCGGTAAGGCCAGAAGTTGATTGTGATAATGATGGCTATGATGTTGATCATTATGATATTGTGAATTTTGTTGCATTCATTCTTATATATTTACTCCCTATCACTGTTATGCACCTATGTCTATCAACCGATATGGGATGGTTTCATAGATATGGGTTATGCCTATTCCTTTTGTTTTTGTATATGATTGAACCTTTTAATCCTGGAGAACTGGGGGTACGCATGGGTTCGGCTATGTATTTGGTTGTCTGAAATAGCCGGTTACTCATGTTGTTGTTGATATTGTTATTATCATTGTTATAATCATTATTATGGCTAGTTATGACAGATTGGTCATTGATTCGGTATTGAGATTTGAGGTATGTTTTTGGTCTCTTCTATCTTATGATTGCATTATTATGCATGTTTATCTCACATTTAGATATATGAATTAGAAACCTTGTGTATGATAATACTAGATCTTACTTAGATTATAATAAGGCCTTAAAGTGAAGATATGATGATTTAGTATATAGTTTGAGTTGACCTTATGTTTATACATAAATAATACATATATATATATATATATATATATATATACCTAGCTATACATAGTTATGGTACTATCCTATATCCTTCTTTCATTTGTTCACATTGTATATTTATTTCTTAGTCTCATATATTGTTATATATTCTTCTTTTTTCTCTATTTATTCATATATTGGCCTGGGATATACGGTATAGTGTTGACATTTATGAATGTGGCTGGAATAAGATAGTGCATCCTTAATATTTCCTTAGTCTTATTATATTAGACTCTTGGACATAGATAGGGTAGTTGTTTCTTATTATCTTGTTTGCTCGTTATTTAATTACTGAACCTTTGGGTGCAGTTTCCATTCTATTTATATGTTGTATATATCTGCTTTATCTTTGGAGTTAAGTTGGTTGTTGCTTACTGAGTACTATTCATTTGGTACTCATACTACACTTCTGCAGCCTGCAGATCATAGTATGGGTTATCGACATTGATATGTGCGCCGTGCTTAGCAACTGTGGTTCAAATACTTAGAGTGAGCTTCTGATGTTTGGAGTATTACTTATCTCTCTCTCATGTATTAGACTAGTCTCTATCACTACAAGAAAAATGCTTATTACCTAGGGATTTTCATAGGGATAATGTGGTAAAATCCCCAAATAATTGGATTACCTGCGGATTTTCTTACCAATTAGAATCCAAAGGAAATACCTTCGTAGGTAATTATTACCTGCGGATTTATAAAATCCCTAGGTAATTTAGCTGCGAAAATAAATTCGCAGGTAATTATTACCTGCAGATTTATAAAATTCTTAGGTAATTTAATTGCGAAAATAAATCTGCAGGTACGTTATTTGCGGATTTATTTGCGATTAACTATCAAAATTTCACATGAATTTTTTGGTAAATTTTCATAAAAAGAATTTTACCTACAGATTTTCAGAAAAAACTCATAAATTATTCCCCAGGAAGATTTCCAAGTAAATCCGAAGGAAATTTAGAGGTGAAAATTCCTAATTAACAAAATAAAATTTCTTGCAGATATTTATGAAACCATTTCGCAAGAAAATTCGTATGAAATGCCCCAAGTAAATTTGCAAGAAAAAATTTTCTCAAAAAAGAAATCATAAATATTTAGCATGTACATCCCTATGGAAATTCCCAAGTAATAATTCACACATAAATTATTGGAAATATTTCACAATTAGTCAAAAATCTATTCAAAACTTCCAATAATTTTCAAAAAAACATCATTCAATACAAGTCAAATATAAACCATTACAGCTAACAAAAAAACATAATTCGTAACATCCACATCAATAATGTATGATTCTTAAATGGTCCAAAATAAAATATTTCAAACTTGAATCCTCAATAAAACTATCAAGCATCATGGTTAGAATAACTTTCATTCTCATAAGCTTGGTTGTCTTCTTGAGATTGGCGTTCATCATTTGAAGATGATTTCTTGTATACATGTTTCATTAATAAGTCCAGTTCCTTTATCATCCTCCTTCCACAATTGATGCACTTTGAGCAGTTAATATTTCTTGTTTCTTTATTTCAAACTTATTTTGCATAAGAATATGTTAATTCAATCCATAAAAAGTGCTAAAAATACATTATTAGCATAAATTATATGACATTATAGTATCAAATAAAATTATAACAATCAACAAATATAAAAATGTATATATTAGCATATAAAGCATCATAAACTCAAAGTTGATTTTTCAAATTATTGTGACTTTTGTTATTACTTGTCTTATTAAGATAACAGAGGATGAAATTAGAAGAATAAGAGAACAAGAGGAAAGGTTCAAGTGGTGCCATGTATTTAACACTTAATGTGAAGAAAACTCTTTTCTTATTTGTTAAAACTCCGAACCCGGTCAAATGGATTATACAAGATACACTGCAATAGATTATACATTGTCAGGT
>JAPEIP010000012.1:85405320-85468945 GCA_026120095.1 Capsicum chinense | reverse complement strand
TCTTGCATTCAGAGTACATGTTCATGCATTCATGTTCAAATTATACTAAATAGTTGCCCATCTCGGGCGCGCATTACATTCAAAGTACTGATCACATATATTTTTACGCCATATTGTATCATAAAATAGGTTTGGATACTTAGTACCTAGATAGCACTTAGTATATTCTCGTACTACTCGAAGGCAGTTTTAGTGAGTTCTCATCATTTGATGACTATTTATAAGTTATTTATTTTTAGTCTAGTTTATTTTAGTCAGTTGGTGTTAGTTAGGGTCTTTTCCCAACAGCTCATTATGATTTAGAAGCTTTCAAACAAATCTTTAGATTATCAGCATGTTGGTTGTCAGATAGTTCTACTTTCAGTTTTGGTTGATATTCAGTATTTCATTATTTTTATTTCCATCAGTTATTTAAGTGTAGCTTCTACCCAGTATTTTATTATTTCTTCTATATTCTTAGAGTTATGCCAAGCCATGGGTTAGTTAAGTTTAGACCATGTTACAACTAGGGGCGGTCTCGGTTCATGACAAACTTAGTATTAGAGCAGCAATTTTAAAGTGTCCTAGGGTGTATGAAAGTTGTGTTAAGTAGAGTCTTATTCATGGGTGTGAATTACATCATACTTATGAGCAAGAGGATATGAAATTTTTTAGGAAAGTATCACTTCTTTCATAATTCAGGTCGAGCGAAAGAGTGTGAACTATATTAAACTTCTTCTTTTAACTAGTCCTCTATCCACTTATAGATAGTGCTTTCTAAGAGAACTAACGGAAGGAGAAATGGGAATCGGTCAGAACCACCACCAATTCTAGAAGACCTTTTGAATAAGAAGGTCTCTCATATTGAGTTCAGGTTGCTTTCACAGATTGAGTACCACAACTGAGGATAATTTACTGAGTTTTAACTGAGTGGCCCTATTTACGGGCATCATGGAGGGCTAAGAGATAGATGTAGCCATGTGGATAGCAAGGGCAATCTACGATCTCGTGGTGAGAACAGAAAAAACCCTTGCATTACCATGCTTACTGATACTGATATGCTTGGATTAGGGATTTCCAGATATCTCAGGAGTTGATTAGTTCTTCTAGGTGTAGAGAACTACTAATTTGGGGTTTGTATGAGATGTTTCTAACCCTATCTCCAAGGTAATGAAGGTAAGGGACACTTTACTATTATAGGAATTTTAGGCCAGAAGGCATGGTATTGATACTTTGAAGTTTATGATATTGGTGATACCCATGCTGAGGTTGACTAGTCTGAGCCTCTAGCCTCAGATCCAGTACACACTTCTCAGATTCCCACCCCGCTCTAGTAACATGACCATTAACTTCTTGGCTATCTCCTGCTGGATATGCTTTAGTCCTATATACTTTCTTGACTGATGTTCTAAAAAGGTTGAGCATAGTTGAGTAAAAAGTAAAGAATATAAAGAATGAGATGCAATCTTGGTTCAAGTAGGAAATACAGGGTGAGATGAGAGACAGGCAGACCCATTTTGTTAGATCAATAGAAATTTGGCAAATGGCCAAGGATCATATTTTACGGGCATACATAAGAACTTGACCGTGCTTTGGGATTCCATAGAAGACATGAATGCCATACCTTCCCTACTATGCCCATCATTGAGGAGATTTCCATAGAAGAGGTGTCTGATATATAGGGAGTTGGAAGGACAAACACTACTATTGGATTTAATAAATATGAGTGATCTAGGAAGAAGAAAAGGATAAGAAGACAAGTAAAAGATGTGGTAGAGACTGCGAAGATAGACAATGTTCAGAATAAGCAGGACCGTCAGACAAATGTCTGTGAGATGACGGCAGGAGCTGGTAGCTCCCGAGTTATTGATGTGATAGATATAGATGGAGTAGAGTTTGGTAGTATCACTACTCTGCCATAAGAGGCATTATTGTACATACCAAACACTGTTGATTTGAGTATCCTGGCCACCACCGAGACCACTACTAATAGGAGTGGGGCCCATTCCGATGCCCCCCATATTGAGACGTCTTGAGATGGTGCTTAGTACTCCCCAATATGTCCTTATTCCCTTTGATCAATATTGTAATAATGTAATGGGGATAGTGTACTATATTTTAGTTGGCGGTGGGGGTGTATCACAGTCTCTATATTTTTTGTTATCATGTTTTTTTTTGTATCAACAATAGTTTGATTATAGAATCGACATGCCTAGGTATAATTGTGTTGTGTTGTGTTTTTCTTTTTATTTTGTTTTATTATGTGATGTGTATTTATGTGTGACCATTGTGAATCTCATTATGGCATTGGGATTAGGGACAAAATAATCATAGCTAATAGCTGCATGAATCGGATAGGCAACATCTTGTGATGCAACGTGTGCCATGTGTGGATGAGATGCTACTTAGTTCCATTTGTGTATTGAATCCAGAACATGCCAGATTGTTATTTCCTAGGTTGCAGGATAATCAGTTAAGAAAGGATCATAGGTCATTCTTGAATTAGTCCATTCTTAGCCTAAACAGACCTTCCAAATGCAAATAAGTATCTCTTAACCCTTATTTTAAACATGATAGAGTATTTTCTTATTTTCCCCTTCCACCTTCCCATTTGTATTACAATGAATGTATTTTATACCTGGGCCTCCTTGGATGTTGTACACCTCAACTCAATTAAATAGCCTAAGTTGAGAGTGGCTATCATATGGGTGCATAATTTGAAATGGTTCTAAAGAAAGGTGTAAAATAAGAGAAAAAAGAGAGCAAGGCTGGGTGTGGTAGAAAAATAAAAATAGAAAAAAACAAAAATAAAATAAAAAAGAAAACAAATTGAAAAAGAAAAAAAAAGAAAGAAAAAAAGAAACCACACCAAACTCGAATGAGAAATAAAAGAATAAAAATAGAGAAATAAGGGCGGAATAAAAAAAATGATAAGTGGATCCCAAAATGTAATTTTAGTGACAAGGAGGCTTAGTCAATAAAATTTCCAAATATACCACACCAGCCCCCAAACCTACATTACAAGCGTAGTAAATGCCTATAGTGATCCTAACCTGATTGTCTGAAAACTAAGGTAATAAAAATAAGGGCAAGCTATGGTATTATGTGCAAATTATTCGAACTTCTTTGTTAGTATGAGCTTCTCATTATTTCCTATGTATTAACATGCATGATTTATTTGAGTGAGTGGGGCTTCTTTGTTGTTAGGGCTTATGGGCTATGTTGCTAGCTGTTTATTTGTTCGGGTAGTGTAGCTTGTAAATATATGTGATTGTTTGTTGCTAATGTAATGCAACAGCTTGATTCCCTTGTGTTATATTGTTGTGTTACATTAATACACAAAATTGGTTTTGAAATTGTTAATATAAGAGTAGGTAATGTTCTAAAGCTTAAATTGGAATTGACTACCACAGGTATCTTAGGTTTGTATTAGTTAAGACTTATGTTTGTTTTGTTTTTGTTTCTTAAGGACGTGCAAACACTCTATGTTGAGGGTGTTGATATGCCATGGTTACATGGCATTTTTGATGCTTAAAACAGTGAAAATATACAAATACTTAAGCGATTTTGTTAGATATGATGTGTATTTTTTGTGTGTTGTAGGTTAAGTAGGTTGGAAATGGCATGGAACAGCATTTGATGCAAAAGCTTTGGAAAATCAAGGTACTAAATGGACCATGAAACGTTATGACACCATACAACTCGTAGCCCAAGGCGTGATGTTAATAGTGAATGATGTTGATTTTAGGAGTAAAGTTAAAGGCTGACCACGACTCATTATGAGTAACAATGAGTTATGGTGTGAGTTGTTCTGAGCATATGATAAAAGTTCCTAAAGTTTGAGAAGTTGAAACCCCAGTGGGAATGGATGAAAACCACGAGTCTTAGGACATACATCGACTCATGGTGAGGAGTCGTTCTGAGAACAGAAGAAAAATGTTGAAAGATAAAAGTTCACTAGAGTGTTAATGAGTCCCAGCCAATGAGTCATAAGGTATGGCAATGAGTCGTTACCACTAAGTTTAGAAGAGGACAACGATAGCAGATAATGAGTCGTTATCAGTTTAGACGACTCATTATCAATCTAGACGACTCATTATCAGTCTAGACGACTCGTTATCAGAGGTGTGACCACTATCGACTTAGTTTTCATACTTTATTTTACTTAGTTTTTCTTTGTTATTTTGAGAAACTATAAATACCTTTGAGCACTTTTGTATTAGGTTATGCACTTTATACTCTTACAAACACATATTTATTTCAAGACTGACTTTTGATCTTGAAATCTTCTTGTTCTTTTTTTTAATTTTATTATTCAATTTAAGACTTTGGGTTTTCTTTGTCCATTATTATGAGATTAATCATATGCATTCTTTATTAATTCCATGGATCGTTTCACAACTATGAGCAGCTAACTCCCTTAGCTAGGGTTGTGGGAGCCCATGCAGAATAACAAAATAGGGGAAGTGTAAGGTCATTCTAGATCATTATTTACACGAAGGTTCTTCTAGATCATTATTTACACGTTTATTGTGATCTTCTTTAGTTTAATTGATTTCTTAGTGGTGTCCAACTCTAACAAACTGCCTGTGTTTGAGATCATCTTCACAAGAGAGATTGACATTGGGAATATATGATTATGACAGTGATTAGAGGCTATCAACTCTCATCTAATAAATTTAGACTGACAAGGATATAGTTTTATTGGGATCAATGGTAAGGGTTAGTAAGTAGACATCCTGAGACTCACAAGGTAAAGAGTGAAATTTCTGAACGAGTTCACAAGATAAGTTGTTATACATATCTTGTTATATTCTACATGTGTGGCAGTAAGATAGTTATATTGAGCATGATAAACCTATGGAGCTAGAATCCAAGGGGAACATAAGCCTAGTGTTCATTACAGATTGTTTACAACCAAAATCATTCAAATCCTGTTAACTTTACTATTACTGTAAACCCCTCATTTACTTTCCTGCAATTCCAGTAATTTCAGCAAGATAGAAAGATGATTTTGACCTATTCCCTATAGTATCGACCCAAACCTAGTTGGGTTACTATAATTTGATTGCGACCGCATTTTATCTTCAAGGAGGGTATAGTTTGGGCGACATCAGACACCATATCCAAATAACTATATTGATTTACACTTGATCAAACATACATTCAATATATATACACCTCAAATCCAATGCTCAATTCATGATACTAACTAACAATCACAAGTAATGCTTGAAATCTAATCACATACATTTATCTTATATATAAGCACTTAGTCATATAAAATTTACACTACCATTTAACCACAACATAAATTAATTCCTTGCTTGAAAACACTATTCACCATAGTATTGCAATTTCTTATTGATTCCATTGTTGATCTATAACAATAAATAAATGTGTTTTAACACAATAATCCACACTTCTGAGCATAATAAACCCAAAACTATCAACTTCAAACTATGAGCTTTACTTTTTCATCATTCTAGGGTTTTCTACAGTTTAACCTCTTTGAATTCTCAATATTGTGAGCTTACAAAGACAAAATCTACCCTAAGAAGTGTTTTATAACATACTAGGATCAATAACAATTGAAATACAACCATATGCTACCAATTTCTACTAGTTCATGAACTTGAGGCTAAAGATCATTTTCAACTAAGGCCATGCTTATTTCAACCCTAAGAATTAAAGGGAATCATTTCAAGTTTGAAGAGTGGAGAACTTACATCCAAGATGGAAGACCCCTATTATGGGGCCAAATCACCTTCGACTTGCCATGGAATGAGTTTCTAAAATTATGGGAATGAAAATGCTATTTTTTTAACTTAAACTATTTTTTCTACATTTTTCATCATTGTATTAAAGGATCTATTAATGCCACGATACCTCACAAAATGTTCTATTGATATGGTCACACTTCTATTGCTGCAGCAACACTGTTGCAACAACACATTTAGTGTCGTAGGGACACAAATATTGTGGTTTGAGATTTATTTCCATCTACAAAAATTTCACAAAATACGTTTAGGTTATCAACACTATGAACTAACCCTTTCAAATAAATCATTATAAACAAAGTTTTACTAATACACTTTACACAATAAAAGTTTTTTTGATGTCCTTAACCCATTCCTTTATAAAAAATCAACTAAAAAGCACTAATAAACAATGAAGTAACTCTAAGGTTTCCTAGTCCACCATACACTAAAAAATAGCCTCAAACTAGGCAAGCTCTGAATTAAAAAAATTTAGTCTAAGGAAGAATTAAGTTGAGGTTTTACTTTCTATTTTATCTTAACAAAATTTTGGGTTTTTAAACTATGCCGGCAGGTTTGTTGGAAGTTCATCCCATATTTCATGCATCCATGCTCAAAGAAGTATGATAGTGATAGGAATTACATAATTTGCTAGGATTAAATCATTTTTATGGGAATCTATCTTATGAAAAGGAATCATCTTAGATAATGAGGTCCCCAACTTGATGTTGATAGAAATTCAGTCGGTGAAGGTTAGTGGAAAAACCATTCAATTTAAGAAGCCACTTAGGAGACCAAAGCAGGCATGTTCTGAAATTACCTTAGCTCTTCCCTAATTCAGGTATATCACAATATATTAAGCCTCAGTACATTAGAAAAAGTTTTCTTAGCAAGAAATGGATCACCAAAACAAAAGATATGAGGCAGAATGCTTGTCTAAGTGTTATATTCCAAGTTTAAACACATTAACTTCCAATCTTTGTTTTAGAGCTCCAGAGAGGCAATTTTCCCTAGGCTAGGGTTATTTTTTCCATTAAAGTAAGTAATTCCACTATTCTTTCCACCAAATATTATGGTCCTATCATAGAACTTTTAAGAATATTGTCAATGATAGAATTGCAAGATTGAATCTAAGGTTCATGAAAACTAAGGGAAAACCTATGATTAGATGTAAAATCATCTAAAATTTATTTTAGGATGTTAAATAACACTTTCTAGTGTGAGATTATTATGTTTGAACATGAATTGTGGTAGTTGGAACCTCAAATTACATAAAGGTGGTACCTTTAGCCTAAAAACTTATTATAAGAGTGTAATAAGAGTAAAAGATTATTTTCTCTTAAATTATTATTTTACACTTTGAGCATTCCGAGGCCCTAAGGAAATGCAAAACCTGTGTGATGGGATTCTTTAGTTGAGGTAGATTACAATTTATAGTTCCATATTGTGGCATATTGATTGTTCTTCCAATATTCTTATGGTGGATGGTCTTTTTTGGTTTGATAATGCTTGAATGAACAAGTTGATGATCGTTTAATCTTGTTTGAATATAAGATATAATTATAAATTGCATGTAACTCCGTGGAAGTACCCCCTAGACGTCACATGGTACTTAAGACTACGAATATCCCTAAGCTAACCCATGATACCTATTAATCTTGAACCTTACATGAAAAGTGAACTAACATTCATAGAAACTGAAGGTAAACAATTCCATAGCTTAATGTAAATTATTAACTGGGAAGCCTTAAAATAAACTCCTTGAACTTAGAACATACACAGTCTGACAAGTCTCTACTACTGACTAGAGATCCACTGGGACAGACCCCAGCTGACCCAAATATAAACAAAATTAAGTAACCAAAACACTTTCATCAATGAACGAAAGTCTGATAAGCTAGGTCCTCGGTCTATGAGGACTTATAAAAAGTCGGGATGTAGGTTTTGATGCTTGTAGTCAATCATGCTGCTGGAGACAAACACCAGAGCCTAGATTATAAAACGATGTAGCATATAGACATATATGTGGGTCAGTACCTCTGGAATGTACCGAGTATGTGAGTGTTAATGCTTAAATAAAACAAGAGTTGTATATAAATGTGAACTTTCAAATAATGCATGCTAAGCGTAAGTGACTTACCTTGGACTTGAGTTAATCAACAAAGACTTCAAGGTCATAAATCTTGGATAATGAAATATATGAATAAGCTTAGTGAGCAACAACACTTAGTTTCTTAAATCTTTACTTTTATTCATTCTTTTGAGAGATTCTTCTAAACAACTTAAACCATGTGAGCTATCATGGAGTCCAACAACTTACCCACGTTGGGGAGAGCTGTTTTACCCTTGCCATCAGAATAGTAACTTAACTTAAGTGATCACTATCCTTTATCCATATTGGGAAAAAGCTTAATCTACGATGGCTCATAGTTTCCAGGAATTTTTGGATACACTCATCCACATTCCCTTCTCAGTACTAAATACTACTCGCACAATATATATATATACATATATATATATATATATGTATGTGTATATATATATATATGTATGTGTATATATATATATGTATATATGCTCATACTTAAGGAATCCACCTTAAAATAGCATAAGGGTTTATTCAATAAAAATGAGTTATGGTTTTCTTTACTTTAAATCATAATCAAGATGAACACTTGTGGATTTCATGTCTTATCTTTAGATCAAATGATCAAGCTTTCTTGAATCATGCCATATTGCATATGAACTAAAATTTAAATGCATTATACATTCTTGTTAGCTTAATAATTCTTCTTAATTCTTGAAACTCTTACTTTTTGTTAACTTAATACTTCTTCTTAACTCTTGAAACTCTTACTTTTTTTCATAGCATTTATAATAAAATAGAAGGCTCAACACCCATATAGAAATCTTTCATCAGAATCTATATCAAAGTAATGAAACTCAAATCACAATATCAATCATAAAGTTCAAAACATGAATATATGAAACTTTTAAGCATCTTTAGCCTTAAAATCACAAGATAATGATATTCTTTAATAGATGAGAATTTGAGGGATAAAATCTAGTATAAAAAATGTAAATTCAACCTTAAAATCATGTTTTTGGCCATAAGGATGGAAGATTATCCTGTTCATAAAACCCCACAGACCTTGAATAGCTTGACTTAAGAAGAGAACTTGTAAGATGACTTAATGAGAGAAATGATAATCTTGATGTTCTTAAAGATGGGAGGAGGAAAGTGGTGTTAATTAATTGAAAGCGGAGGAAAATATTTCTCAATTTTAGGTTATAAGTTGTGGGTTGGGAGTTAATAGAGGGGAAAATACCAAAAGGCCCTTTAACTGAATACTACTAAAATTGATCGCCAGTCTTCACAATTCAACCGTACGACTCATATGGTGAAGGTACGAGTTTGCCTCAAGACTCATAAGGTTGTCAAGATGAAGATGATATACACTAGTCAACATACGAGTCTAAACCTATGACTGGTATCATGTTAATTCAACTTGAAGTCCCCCATTCATAACTTGGATTACAGCTTGGAGAACCTAGGCTATTACCTTTATGAGTCAACTTCATATGACTCATACCATGTCTTGATGACTTCTAGGATCAGCTCGTATCTACAATCGACTTCAACTATTCTACACTTCCATAGGTATGAATCCAACATACGACTCGTATGTTATTTATACAACTTAAGAAGATAAGTCCTATGTTATACAATAGATTATAGACACTGGGTATAACAATATCTCTCCCTTGGAAGAATTCGTCCTTGAATGTGATTCGTCTAGGATTTGGAAAAGAATCAATACCTCTACATCAAACTTACAGCCAAACTTATATCTATTATAAGGATCCAATTACTAACCATCTAAGGTATGACTTAAGAATATTTAAACAGACTCAAACAGAAAGGGTTTTGGCTGAAAATAACTATTAACATTCGAGAGGAACTGAGTTGGAAGAAAAGAGATGAGGATACTTGGTCATCATGTCTGCTTCAGTTTCCTAACTGGCCTATTCAACCAATTAATTTCTCCAAAGAACCTTCACTAAGGCTACTTTCTTATTCCTTAGCTTTCGAAGATGCCTATCAAGAATTTCCATAGGAATCTACTCATATGACAAGTTATATTTGACCCCAATACCCTCTAGGGGAACTACTAAGGATGGATCTCCAATGCACTTCCTAATCATTGAAACATAGAACACTGGGTGAACCATAGATAACTCTGATGGTAGATTCAATTCGTAAGCAATCTCTACTATATGCTTCACTATCTCATAGGGGATAATAAATTAGGGAGAAAGAGAGAGAGAATAAGAAGGCCTAAACACGTAGTTTTATCTTTTCTCAGCTAAGGTCAGAGGATGGTAACCGTTCTCAATTTTATTATAAGTCTTCAGCCCTAGCCCCATCTTTAGCTAGTGTACTAGTACGTAAGTTTAGGCAATATAGTCGGGATAGAGGAATAAGGGGGAGGAATCTTTGGTGTAGGAATAGGAATAGGGTCTAGTGAAGGATCCTTATTTAGACTCCTAATTGGGCTGCAACTCTCACTTATCCCCGACCACTAGGTATACCATGACCTTCAATAAGATCCTAGAGGATGGTTGTATATAACATCAGTACAACTCTTAGCTATTGAGTATTGAGCTTATTAGAAGAGGGTTGATAGCCTCGAATCGCTATTGTAAGCTTTTTTCACAATCATAAACTTCCTTGTAAGTATGTTCTCGAATGCATGCAATTCCCAAGCTTTGGCAGTAGTTTGGGTTATGATTAATATGAAGAAGATTCCAATACACACAACTAAAATAGAATAGATAAATCTCCCACTTCCCTTACATAGCTAATCTACTAGGGTTCCCACAACCCTAGTCAAGGAAATTAGCCGCTTATGATTATTCAACAATCCATGAAAATCAATAAAGAAGACAATTAATTTATTGTACAATAATGAAAGACTAAAATCCAAAATCTGTAATTGAATACAAAACCAAAAATTCAAGAACAATTGAATCAATGATCAAAGTATGTGAAAGTGTGAAAAAATTTGTAAAAAGTGTGTGCCATAATAAAATACCAACCCTAGGGTATTTATAGTATGTCAAAATAACAATGGAAACCTAATCAAAACAAAACAGGGAAACTTTGTCTGCAGTGGTTACGCCTCTAGAAATGAGTAGTTAAGTATGGTTACGACTCGTTGCCTGCACTTGTGGATTTCTTTAGTATTAAGTGGTTACGACTCATAGTGTCTACTTACAAGTTGTATTATGATAGTCTTTGGCACTCAAGTGAAATTTCATCTTTAAAGATTCAGATTTTATTGTCCAAACGACTCCTCGCCATGAGCTATAGTCAGTTCTTATGACTCGTGGCCTTCACTCATTACCACTAAGGCATCAAACATTAGGACTTCACATACTGTTCTCAATGCGAATTTACACTATGAATAGTTGCATGACCCTATCACTCGTAGCCTTCTATGACTTAACTTCTAGAAGTTTGCTTATCCCATTGTTATTTTTACAATTGTATGCCTTGATTCGTAGTCACTCATTACGAGTCGTGATCAGTCTTTACTTGGTTTATTAGTTCTCCCTTCTGTTTACTTTTCAAGTTTATCTTTTAATAATGACAAACTCACAAGTGTATCTCTACAGCTAGTAATAATGGAATGATAAAGAAAGGCAACTTCAGAAATACAAGGACATCAAGAATGGAAAGACATTCACCGTATCCAAGTAGCATCCAAGTAAAATCAATCATGAGAAGACAAATGAAAGGAGAATCATAGTCCCAAATATTACAGAAAATCATGACACAATGATATATAGGACCTCGGCATGGCAAGTAGATCAATCAAGCATAACAAAAATTAAAGAAGGATCAACCCTCCCACAATCATGGTTACAATCCCAAGATTCATGAAAGAACGAACCAATCAAGAAGAGAAGATATCACAAGTACATCGGCAAGGCATCAAGATCAAAAAGGAAATATGGATCAAGGACATCTCTAATATGGATGTGATTCAAATTTGTATATGGGAAAATATGATATGGACATTATACACGGCTACATCCCTTAATCAAGTAATCAATTCATATCCTTGATTGAGAAAAAATCTCTTGAGTTTCCTTATGAAGGGTAGCATCCGAAGATTATAAAAGGAGAAGACGAAAGACAGACATTTTTCATGCAACTTTAAGGAAAAATTCAAAATGTCTCATTCTTAGTCTCACAAAGATCCATAACATTAGTTTACAATTTTTACATAAAGAATAGGATCGAGTCATCTTTGTAACATCAACTAAAGCTGTGTCACAAGATTTGAAGAGAAAAATAAGTCTTCATAACTTATTTCCTATCATTGTCCTCAAACCAAACCTTTAACGATCTAAAGGAAACTTGAAACCCAAGGGGACTGGATGTAGGCACTGGATTAGTGTGTCGAGAAAGGATAAATCTTTGTGTTGTTTAATTTATGCTCTATTATTTACATACTTAACTATTTAAGTTTAATTTGTTTGTGATGTTTTTTCATCTACAGGAAAGTTGACTGTGAGGAGTCAGCAGTCAACTCACAGAAGAAAATTTCAATTGGGATCAGAGCAGGTCTCATAGATTGATTGCCTAACCGCAAGTGAGCAAAGATCAAATGGCCAATTACCAAATTCCCAGTGCTCATCACTCCTCCACAGTACCACCATAATTCAATGGAAAACACTGCTTATACTGGAAAAATAAATTCACTATCTTTGTCAAATCAAATGACTACCAAGCCTGGGTTGTCATCAAAAAGGGTCCTAAGCAAATTCCAGGGCTCAAAGTGAAATAAAAGGACAAAGATAAAGAATCCAAAAGTATTAATATGGAAGATCTTGAATATTTTGATATTACCAAAGAATAACAGGAGGCAACCCAAACAAACTCATCTGCTATAAGCTTACTTTTGTGTGCAGTTAGCGAAAAAAAATACGATAAGATCTCAATGTGTGAGATAACAAAAGAAATGTAGGACAAACTAGAGATAACCTATGAAGGAACCACCAAAGTCAAGAAGTCAAAAAATGTTGCTTTGGTTAATAGATATGAATTATTCAAAATGGAGAAAAATGAAGATATCAAAACAATGTTCACCAGATTCAGCAAAATCCTGTGCGAACTAAAGTCACTAGGGATGATCTATCCTCATAGGCCACAAGTCCAAAAGTTGGTCCAAAGACTCCCAAAGACTTAGGTAACCAAAGCTACTATTTTGGAAGATGGAGACCTTTACAACATGAAAAATGTTGAACTGTGAGGTAACCTTATTTCATTTGAGAAAAATTATATCAACATGTTTCAAAAAGATAGAAAAAGGAAAATAGTAACCTTTAATGCTACTCCAACCGGAGAAAAGGACATTCTAGAAAATTCTGATAGCGAAAGATTATCCTTCATCAACCGTGGAGTAAGGCAAATCATGAGACAGAGCCAACAGATCCCAGGAAGGCAAAAACAATGACTCCACCAGAAATAATAATCTCTGTTACTATTGTGGAAGACCTAGACACTTCAAACAAAATTCTCCAGAATTGAGACAATGATCGTCTATAAAGAATCAAAATTTTAGGGTCTGGAGCGATGAAGATGAAACTGAAGGAGAAATAAAGGCTGCAAACACGTGGTTTATGGCAATAGTTGGAGCTAAAGAGGTAAGGCCACATAACTATCATAACTATAATACTCTTGAATGTAATTTGGATATGCTAACCAATGAAATTCAAAAAATCATAGATGAATATAATAAGCTTTCTCAAGAAAAGAAAAGTTCTGAAGTTCATTTTAAACAAAAAATCCTAGAAGAACAACGAAATTCAAAAATAGAAATTGATGTATATCAAGTTTAAAATGACTTACTTCATGAAGAGATTGGTGAGGTAAAAACCAAATTAAAAAGGAACAAACTCGTTAGAAAGGAATTCGAGTTTTTTCTCAGGGTGGCTTAAATCATATAAGACCTCCTTTTCTTTTTGAGGACCCATCTTATTTACATGTGGATAGAGAGGGCACAAATCCTACAAATTAGGCATAAGACTCAAAGTGTGTGGGTTTGGAAGCCCAAAAAAGCACATCTAACCTGGAAGGGCCCAAGATCACTTGGGTACCTAAACAAAATTAATCTTCTTATTTTGCGGGAACAGATTTGCAAGAGCTATAAATAAAGAATATGTGTCATTGATAGTGGATGTTCCAGACATATGACTGGAAAGAAGGAGAACTTTTCTTCCCTAAAGAAAGTAGATGGGGGTCAGTCAGATTTAGTGATAATTCCAAAGGCAACGTCATTTGAGTTAGCTCAGTAAGACTCATATCATAATGAAAATTCACCGAGGTATATCTACTAGATGGTCTCAAGCACAACCTGCTCATCATCAGTCAACTATGTGACACTGGATTTGGAGTGCTCTTCAAATCTGAAAAATGTTCAATTAAATACAACAAAAGAAATATCTCCCTTATCGATGAACCATTGATATCATTTATGGTTTAAATATTCCATACTTTGCCACCTTGACCTACCTCATTGTGCAAGATAATGAAACATGGTTGTGGTACAGGAAGCTTGGGTTATGCCAGCATAAACATTATTGAAAAATATCTAGGCTTGATTTGGTGAAAGGTCTGCCAAAATAGAAGTTTAAAAAGGATTACATCTGTGATGCCTGCCAATTGGGTAAATAGACTAGAACATATTTCAAAGCTAAGGATATTGTCTCTACTACTAGGCCTCTCTAAACAATCCATACGGATCTATTTGGTTCCACCAAAACCGCAAGAACTGGTGGAAAAAGATATGTTTTTACCATATTTGATGATTACTCACAGTTTACCTGGGTTATGTTTCTTGAACATGAACATAAAGCATTCACAAATTTTGAGATTTTATGTAGAAAATATAGAGAGAAGCTGGGAATTTCATCACCTATATTTGTAGTGATCATGGAGGAGAATTTAAAAATAAGGCATTTGAAGAATATTATGCTCAAAATGGATACTCTATGAACTTCTATTCACCTCGATCTCCTCAACAAAATGGTGTTGTGGAACGAAAGAACTGATCACTTTAGGAAACCACTAGAATAATGTTGTTAGAACATAATATCCCAGATCACTTTTGGGAAGAAGCAGTTAGCACAACATGTCATATCATCAACAGGTGTCTGGTCAGACCTATTTTGAAGAAAACACCTTATGAACTCTAGAGAGGAAAGAAGTCCAACATCGGCTACTTTCATCCCTTCGGTTGCAAATGTTTGATTCATAACATTGGTAAGACTACCCCAGGAATGTTTGATCCACGAAGTGATAAAGGTATTTTCCTTGGGTACACTCTCACTAGTCATGCTTACGGAGCTTTTAATAAAAGAAATTTGGTTGTTAAGGAATCTATGCACATTGTCTTTGTTGAATCTAACCACCACACTATAAGTATAAGTGTTGATGAAGAACAAGTAAGTAATGTATAGATTAGAGAAGATTTCAGAACAACTCTAGAGCCCTCTCAAGACAAGTCGACTACACCCTTAACAAAGTCAACTCCTATAGCAAAAACACAGAGGTCAAACATTCCAAAAGAGTTGAAGTAGGATGGCAACCATCAAAATGAATTCATCATCAAAAATTAAGAAGTCAAAGTGCAAACTATAGCATCATTAAAGAGACAAACATTTGTTGCCCTCGTATCTTAAATCCAATCAAAGAAAATAGATGAAGCTCATAATGATGAATCATGGGTTGAAGCTATGAAGGAAAAACTTGAAAATTTGAATGAAATCAAGTTTGGACACTAGTTGAAAGACCAATAAATTGCTCAGTAATAGGAACCAGATGGGTCTATAGAAATAAGGTACATGGAGAAGGTAAAGTTATCAGACTTAAAGCTAGGCTCGTAGCTCAAGGATACTCTCCACAGGAAGGTATTGATTATGACAAAACCTTTGCCCCAGTGGCTAGGTTAGAGTCAATATGAATTTTACTAGCTTTTGGCACATTCAAATATTTTAAATTATATCAAATTTATGTTAAAAGTACTTTCTTAAATGGCTTTATTCATGAAGAATTTTTCGTAAAATAACCCCCTGGATTTGAAGATCTTTTATTTCCAAATCACGTTTTCAAGTTATTAAAAGCACTCTCCTGCCTCAAAAAAGCCCCAAAAGCTTGGTATGAGAGACTGAGTACTTTTCTACTAAATAACAATTTCCAAAGGGGTAAAATTGACAAAACATTGTTCATTCAAAAGATCAGTTCAAATCTCCTCATTATGTAAGTTTACGTTGACAATGTCATTTTTTGGTACATTTAACCTCTCTATGTGCGAGAATTTTGCTAATTTGATGTAAGGATTCAAAATGAGTCTTATTGGAGAGCTCACATTCTTTAGGGGACTAAAAATCAAGCAAAATTCCAAGGGAACCTTCATTAGTCAAGCCAAATACATGAAACAACTCATAAAAAAGATTGGCTTGGAGAATGGAAAGGCCTATGGAACACCCATGTGTCCGTCCACAAGAATTTATTCAAATTTAGTCGGAAGGGATGTTGATGAAAAATGTACCATGGGATGATCAGATCTCTACTCTACTTAACTACAATTCAGACAAATATTATATTCAGCGTATGCAAATACGCTAGATTCCAGTTGACTCCTAAGAAATCTCAATTCATCACCGTCAAATAAGTCATCTGATATCTAATAGGAACACAAGACCTCAATCTATGGTATCCCTACTCTTCTCATTTTAATTTAATTAGATATTCAGATGCTGATTTTGTAGGAGAAAAAGTGACAGAAAGAGTACCAGCAGAACAAATCAAATTCTTAGGGATACTCTTATCTCTTGGCATAACAAGAAATAGACTTCTGTCACTCTCTCAATCAAAAAAGCTTAATACATAGCTATAGGAAGCTGTGACACTCAAATTCTTTGGATTATGCATCAGCTACTTGACTTCGACCTAACTTTTGAATTTATTCCAATTATGTGTGATAACACTAGTTCCATCAGCCTACCTAAGTACATTGTGCATCACTCTAGGGCTAAATATATTAATATTAAACATTATTTCATTCTAGATCATGTTGAAAATGGTGAATTTTGCCTAAACTTTGTTGACTCTGAAAATCAACTAGAAGAAAGATTTTTCTTTCTAAGAAAAAGTGTTGGTATCATTAGCATTCATGGCATTTAGAAACCTTTTATCTATGTATTTCACTGTTTGCATAGTACCTGTATATTTCTTTTGATTATGTCAAAAGAGGGAAAAGGACAGAAACATTAGAGTAGCCTACCAGTCAGAGGGAGAAGAACAAGCTCAAATGTTAGCTAATACTTACATAAGTCAGGGGGAGCTAGCTTATAAATAGGGAAGTTAACTGATGTTTACTCTTGTTGTCATTATAAAAAAATGGGAGATATTTGACCACCCAAGTTTATATTTTAATAATGACAAAATCACAAGTGTATTTCTACAACTGGTAATAATGGAAAGATAAAGGAGGCCAACTTCAAAAATAGAAGGACATCAAGAATGGAAAGACATCCACCGTATCCAAGTAGCATCCAAGTAAAATCAATCATGAGAACAAAAATGGAAGGAGCACCAGATCCCAAATATTATGGAAAAGCATGACACAATGATATGGAGGACCTCGACATATAAAGCAGATTGGTCAAACATCACGGAAATAGAACAAAGATCAACCCTCCCCCAATCATGGTTGTGATCCCCAGATTTACAGAAGAACGAATGAATCAAGAAGAGAAGATATCACAAGTACACCATCAAGACATCAAAATAAAAAAGAAATATATATCACAAACATATCTGATATAGACATAATTCAAAGATGTATATGTATGTATCTGATATGGAAATTATACACGGCTACATTCCTCAGTCAAGGAATCAATTCATGTCCTTGATTGATAAGAAATCCCTTAGGTTTCCTTATAAAGGGTAGTTACCTAAGACTATAAAAGGAGAAGACTAGAGACAATCATTTTTCATGCAACTTCAAGGAGAAAATTCAAAGTGTCTCATTCTTAGTCTCACAAAGCTCTATAACGTTAGTTTACAATTATTATATAAAGAGTAGGATTTGTAACATCAATTTAAGCTATGTTATAAGATCTAAAGAGAAAAATAAGTCTTCAGAACTTGTTTCCTACCATTATACTCAAATTATAACCTTCAATGATCTAAAGGAAACTTGAAACCGAAGGAGACTGTAGCAGGCACTGGATTGGTGTGCTGGACCAGAATAAATCTTTATGTTGTTTACTTTAGGCTTTATTATTTACGTTCTCAACTATTTAATTTTAATTTGTTTTTGAAGTGTTTTTATCTACAGGCGAGTCGACTGTGAGGAGTTAGCAGTCAACTCAAAGAAGAAAATTTCAATCCACTACCTTTTAAATTACAACTTTTTCCACTGGTATAAAGATGATTCTGGCTACGAGTAGTAAGGTGGCTTAACAAACCATAACTTGACCAGTACATAAGATTTTGAGAACTTTATTTTATCCTTTTTATTCCAAAACCACTTCCAACCTATTTTCCCTGCAAAAACACATTAAACCACATCATATTTGACAAAATAAACTAAGTAAATAGATATTTTCATCATTTTAAGCATCGAATGTGCTATGTTTCCTTGGTACATCAACACCATTATCTTAGAACGTTTGTATGTTCTTAAGAAAAAATACAACTTGAAAAAACATAAATGATGCATAACTGGGAAGATCCTAAGACTCCTTTGGCAGTCAACTTGACAATAATTGCTTAATCAATTTTACCCCGCTCCTATTTTTAACTTTTCAAAACTCAACTGCATATATTGATCAAGCACAATAGTGTGAAAAACAAGAATCCAATGATGGAATTATATTAGCAAGGAATCACTAGGCAAGGACATACATTACCCAAATAGATAATCTACCAATGGAATCCCCGTACCCTCACAGCCAAAATGGTCCCTATCTCTCAATTTGATCAATTATCCCTACAAAGAAGTTCCAATCAGTGAATACAAAATGCCATAGGCTTGCCCATATATTATTGACCTAGGTTTTTGGATAGTCTGGTTAGCATAAGTATAGGTACATTTATTAGGCTAGTAACATAGGTTTAGGATCTTGGTAAGGTAGATTTTGAGATTTTTTAGTGACTTAGCCTCCTTGGAACCACAATTTCTTGAGGGTCCTCTCTTTTATAAAACTTTTATGCAATCCACCTTTGTAACACCCCAATTTTCTGAATCAAAATGCTACACGACACTCATGACCCCGAGGGACGACAAGCTAACCCATGACTGATATCTATACCTGTAAACTACATAATATCTCATAAAATATGTGAAAACATAAACTGTAAGGCCATAAGGTTCAATACTGATACATAAATACTAAAGTCTGAACATGTAATCTGACATCTAGTCCAAAAGCCTCTAACTGAACTAAATAAGGAGTTAAAGGAACATGTCTCCAACTAAATCCATGAATTGAAAAACTAATCTGAAATACTATAATAAAGTAATAATAATATTGTCCTCGAATGAAGAAGAGCACTAACTGCTGAAATATATAATGTTACTGCTGCTCTAAAACTTGTGCCTCTGTACCTATAGTGTCAAATAAAACACCATAGCACGAATGCGTCAGTACAACTGAATATACTGAGTATACGAGTGAGGTAGGCTAAATGCAAAGGGTTTTATAAGCATGAATAATAATGACATATATACATACATACGTAACTATAACTAAACTCGTGCTGATATTAACTACTGAGTCTGAATACTGACAACATGAGTTTACTGATGCTGAGATACTGAATGATTGAGTTTACTGATATTGAGATACTGAATGACTGAGTTTACTGATAGTGATATGTAATTCACTAATAAGTAAGGAACTAATACTGAATGGTGGATACCCTCATCTGACAGGTTAAGCCACCTCATCTTCCCTCAACTAAAAGGTATTGATGTCTCAACCTATGCTGGCTACATAGTTCTAGAATAAAATGACTGCTTCTAAGAATCACACCCTCTACTGGCAGGTGAGTTCCCATCCTTGGGTTCGATTGGTGCTGAATCCTACTCCTAACTGAATGAAATTGAACTGATTATACTAAACTGATTTCCTAGTTCATACTAGAATTAACTGAACTGTTACTGATTGTTCTATTTAGCTGAACTGAACATAGACTAATTTTATTGAGTTCTGATGACTAGCGAAACACTACTGAATTCTGTTAACTGACTAAATGCTACTGAGTTCTGTTAGATGACTGAAGTCTACTAAACATGGCTTGACTGAGAGTATCATGAAAATATGACATGACTCTAGGCACACAACTATACTTTTTGGGTACGAATACCCCAAGGACTCGATGGAAGGAAACTGACATGACTTGACATACAAGACTACTTGACCAACATTAATAAGCCATAATATAGCATCTACGGGGGATTCATAAATCATGTGGTTTTCATAACCTTTTCATACAGCTAACATCATGGTCAATTCTAATATCATGACAAGACAACAACATATTCATAGCACATTAATAGCATAGAAATCATCTTGATCAAGTAGACATGGCATAACTTAAGAGAAATGGAAAAATCTTGGAGCATAAAGACTAGGTACTTGATCATCATTTATTCATTGAGGCACATTATCAAACACATGGTAGACATAGCTTTACCATGGGAGTCAACTTAAGCACATGGATATGGCATGGAATCATCATTTAGATCACAAATTGGTCAAAGTGGTCAATTCTTCTTCACTTAGGCATTTTAACAAACACCTTGCATGCACTATTTAGGGCATAGGCCTAATGATTAATTTTATACACCATAACACCATAATTCAACTCAATTCCACCAATTGAATCAACAAAATATCATGGTATCATGAATAACATGTAAAGATTCGAACTTTATTCACGCAACATGGAATTCACGTGAAATCATAAAACATGGAGTAAGGACTTGTTAATTGAGCACTCTCAAATCATAAAAACATGATTATGCCTATTTTAGGTATTTTTTTGAACACCTTGCGTACACTTTATGGCATAGGTATTCTTAATAATTTAGTCAGCTTAAACCACCCAATTTCATGGGTTTTAACTACAAGCACACATACTTCATGAGAATCACCCTAAATTAACATCTTGAAGCATAAACAACAACCATCAACATGTACATGATCATATCTCAAAAAGACAATCACAATATATTATTTAAAGCATGGTTCTTATACTTCTACGGATGAAAGAAATCCGTGGATGAAAACTATGCATACCTTAGGTGGAAGATTCTTGAAGAAATTTTTAGACACGTTCTTGATTCCTTGACTAGGATTCTTGTTCCTTTGAGAGAAAATAAATTGGATCTTGAGTTTGAAAAATTTGAATGTCATATATTCTTGAAGAAGGATTTGATTTTTGTTATAGGTTATGATCTTGAGAGAAACCCTTCTTTTGATGTTGAAGATAAATAAGGAGTTATGTTTTTCAATTGATGGGATTTGGGTCTTCAAATTGAAACTCTAGCTTGAGTTCTTGAGAGTATTATGAGAATAGGAGTATATTCTGCTACAAATAAGCCTTAATCCCGTGTTTGGGGTATATATAGGGGTGGAAGATGACCAAAATAGCCCTAAGGAACAATTAAGGTCAAATCTGTCCCTAATTGACTGTCTGATAGGTTGAAGTAAATTGATAATAACTTTTAACTCAGACGTCAAAATTGAATGAAACCAATTTAATTAGAAATAAGACTCAAAGATCTTTCCATTGATATATATCAGCTCTCCCAGTTTATTATATATAGGAAGTTATGATCATTTGAAGTTGACCCTGAAATGCTAAAAAAAAATTGGGTACAAAGGCTATAAGAGGGCTCCGTGGCTCAAACGCCTTTAGCTACTGGTTCGGGCAACCAAACATGCCCTTACACTACTCTAAAAATTCTGAAAATCACCCGGGATGTACTATGAACTTGAATGATCGTAACGCAACTTAAAAATAAAAAAATAGAGGTTGAAAAGGTCGCCAAATAAATTCCCAAAGTTTGAAAGTATAAAATGAGACTGAGTCTTGAAAGTATAAAAATGAGACTAAGTCTTGAGAACTTAGAAAAATATTCTAAGTGTTAGAGCTCGTAAAGCTTAATGAGCTGAATTTTAGACTTAGGATTTTACGGGGTCTTACAACCTTTTTTTCCCCTTTTTATTCTTTTTAGCTTATTCAGGCTGGGTGTGGTTTCTTTTATTCATACTTTTTCTTATTTTGCAATTTTTTTGACTTTATTTTTCTTTTTCTTTTTTTTTTATTATATTTGCCACACCCAACCCTACTCCTTCTTTATTTCTATCTACACCCTTTTTTGATACACGATTTATCCTATGCACCACTATAATAGCAACTCTCAACTTAGGCGATTTGCCCAAGTCAAGGTGCATAGTGTCCAAAGAGGTTTAGGGCCAAAACAGGTTTATTGAAGTTAGCGAGAAGGTGAAAATAGGTGTAAGAAAAAAAAGGTATATTAAGCTAAAACTAGGGATCAAGGGATTCATGTTTTGTTTGGTTTGGCATTTTACCTCTAGTGGACTAATCACAAATTTGGCCTATGATCATCTCCTAACAAACCATCCTACACTGTAGGCAAAAACAGTCGAACAAGTTCTAGATTCCATACACACTGGGAACTAAGTACCATCTCACACGTATATTCTACTGGGTAATATTGCAGTGACTACCTATCCAGTTGATGTAGTTATTTGCCAAAATTATTTTATCCCTATTATCTAATACAATTACTAATGTCACAGTAGTCACATGCATACATAGATCGAATAGTTATCAAAATTTTAAGAGGGGTATCATTGTCAGGATAACACATAGAAAAAAATTATCAAGTTCGGCAGCTACCAAGTTTCGGCCCACATAAGCATTATATAACACATAATACCACATCACAGAACATAAAACAAATGCTTGTTCTATATTCAAATAGTTGCCAACGGGAAAAAGAACAAGGCTACAACAACCTGCGGTGGCTATGCAGTACACCCCTACCCTGAACTAAATACCTATGTACTATACCCAGTGCATGTAGCAATATAACATAAAGGGTAGGGACATACCTAGGCTTCAAATGAAGCTATATCAACACTACTGGTCTCAATAAGGGTTCAACTCTCAGTATTAGTAGCCCTAGTAGTGATTGGGGCAATCAAATTAACAACAGCACTGATGGAGGCCAGTGCGGTCAATGGTGGCTCAGGTGGTGGGGCTATCCTATTTTTTAACTCAGCAACATCAGTGAGTCTCAAACTACATCTACCTCCACTGCTATCTCTTGGACCATTGCCTGCCGATCCAACTCATCCTATACACTAGCTATTTTTGTCACCTTGATATTTCCTTTCACAGTTCTTTATCTCTTCCTCTTCTGGTATTTTTTCTTTCCTTCACATAGATGCGGGGTTTTGTTCTCCAATATCTCTAATATTCTCAACCTTTTCTTCTTTATGGATCTCCTCAATAAAGGGCATCGGGAGAATTGGCCTGTCATTTAATTTCAATTAACTATTATAGTACAACTAGATCTTCCTGTAAATCTACCATATTTGAGGACTGAATACCCTCAAGCTTCAAGGTGATGTACTGCTCAAAACCATCAAATCTTGCCTGCATCGCTCTAATTTTATCCTATAGTTTTTGTTGTAAACCCAAGGCTTGTTTCTTGATTCAGTATGTTTCACTTTTATCTCTACCCTACTCAACTTCTTCTGTACCTTCAATTAAAATAACTGCAACACTAATGTACAATAGCCAAGGACCAAAAAGGATTTAAATAATCATGGTGCCACAATAGGTAATAGAGTAGGAGTACGGGAGGTACCAGCTATATCAAAGGCCTGGGGTACAAAGTGGCCGATATAAGTAGGGATGTCACCCATATCAGTGAGCCCTATGGTGTTGTGTCCCTACTCACCATCCTCAAAAGCCCTTTGGATCATAGTGTCCCCTAACTTATCTACCCTAGAAATTAGGTTATCCATATCTCCAATTAAACCTAAATCTATCATGGTTTTTTCCTCAAGAACTGATCAATCAGTTGGAGCTCTGGTACTCCTGCATCTATCCATATCTGAGTCAAAATACAAGGAAAGGACATCACCATGTCAGTAGTTATTTCCTTATCTCTGATCTCTTAGGATATCCACTTAGCTACATCAATTTCATAGATCAATAATATACCTGCTATTAGTACTGTATTTTCCTAAACCATAACATTATCTGATAAATTGAGACTTAGTCTGTGTTTAACCAGGGTCCACCAAGCTTTTTCTTTGAAGATCAGGCTGTCTTTCTTGATCGACGATAATCCTTCAGCACCGCCGACTACCTATGGGGCCTACTCCCAATCTGTAGGAATGATCCGACCATCCACCAGAACTAAACAAGCTTATTTTCTAAAACTATTTGTTTAACCTTTACTTTCTTCATATCCTCTACTCGAAAGTCTATCTCTATGGTATTGGCCGATAGTACAATCTCTGGTCCATTAAGAATTTGGGAGATAGTCTGTTTGGAGATATTCATCTGAATACCTCAAATTACCAAATCTAATACTACATCTACTCCCCTCTACAAATTTCCCTATGTATTTTGCATTTTTAACTCTATCTGATCCACAAAATAAAGTGACATACTAATACATCTCTATACTGGGTAGGTGTTCTAGTCATCCACTCAAACTTATATTAATTGAACCAGGTGTCAAATACAGGCATCTAAGACATGCCTATTGTGTTTAACCTTCTCTCAACATAAGGACTTCTCATGGGTTTTTTTATTTTAGTATTTATGGAACTATGTTTTTCATTTAGAGACTACATTCTGGGGTAACCCCACTATTCAATGATGGGCACCCGATCGACTTAATGGAGAGTGGAGTTGGATGAACTTATGATAGTGGTGAGTTAACTTTGACTGGAGTATCACTCTCCCCACTAATATCTTTTCCAGATGCAAACTCATCGTCATCCTCATTGTCTCCCCCATTTTTATATTTTTCGGACCCTGATTCTTCCTGACCAGCATGCTCACCATTTTATTCTTCATCATTGTCCTTATCATCTTCCTCATCATAGGATGCATGTAGGCTACATGTTCCATATGCGCGCAAGGATACATGTAGGTTGCAGGCTGCATGTGCCATATGCGCCCAAGAAAAGGGTGCAGATAGGGACCATAAGTAGCCACCGACCCTTTTTTCTCTTATTTCATTCAAGCTTTGGTTTTAGGGTTTCCTCAAGTACTATAAATACCACTTATGTTTTTTTAGTAGATGTGACATTCTCTTGATACTTACAAAAATATTTTTTTTCCAAGCTTTGATTGTAGTCTTGAAATTCTTCTGTATTAATTATAATTGATTAACTAAGTTACGGTTTTGGGGTTTACTTATTATTATTTGGCGCTCAACTTATGTTTTGATGAATGAATGTTCTTGATTACTTTACAAGTATGAAAGGCTAAAACCCTTATCTTTAATTATGATAACCTTGCAGATTAACAAGTAGGGGAAGTGCTATTATTGTTCTTAAATAATACCCATGCATGAATTGTATTATTTACACTTTAATAGTTTTCTTAATGGGTGAACACGTTAGGATCCCATCTAGATTATTGCTACTTACTCCAAAAGAGGAGTAGTGACTAGGAAAAGATAATGACAAAACTAATTTAGAGTTTAATAGTTGATCCATGCTAATAGGTACTATCTAGGTAAGATGGTTTGATTTTATCGAATAAATAGAGACTCAAAAGGTAATAGTTAACTGGATTAATATAAGGGTTAGTAAGGCGACATCCTAAAACTCATATGGTAAAGGGTGAAATCCTTTTGCTCATCCAAAAGAGTGTATAAGGTACATAACTTATCAATTTTTCATGCAAGGTATCATGTTGGTTCAACAAAGAATGATAATCCTACAGAGTTGAGAAGCCAGGGGATCAGAATCCTAGTGTTCACCTACGACTGATTACAACCAAACTCACCACTTGTTTAAATTGTTACTCAAAACCCCCTATTTACTTTTCCAGTTTTGTCAATTAATAACAACTGCTGAGAGACATAATTTAACATATTCCCTTAGGATTTGACCCCAAACTTTGTTGGGTTACTATATTTTGAAGTGACCATATTTTTTTGGAGAAGAGTTGTATCTTGGACGTAACCAAATTTTTGTACTTTTGTCAGGGAATATAGTTTGATTTAAGATTTAAAGGTGTTACAGTTTGTGAGTTTTATTTGAAATACCTAGGCCTTGTACTCTAAGAGAAAGTTGAAGCTTTTGGGCAGGGTATGACTCCAGGGTACTAGTAGTACCCTAGGATACAAATAAAGTCCTCTCTCTCATTCATTGATTAGTCTTTATTATGTAATTCTGCCCAAGATATGATTTAAAACCTCCTTAGTGATACATTAGGGTACGAGTCGTATGTTACCTAGTCGTATGATGTCATATGCTCAGCCTAGTCAAATCTATCTTGGATATAGTTTAGGGTATCATTAGTACCCTATGATATAATTCATGCATGTATAGTCATATCTTGGACAATTTAGGATCCATGGTGAGGCCAAGGGTATGAGTTAGGGTACCACTCGTATCCTAGTGAGCAAGTCAAAGGGGTGAGTCATACCCACTTGGGTACAATTTTTTTCTTTTAAGTTAAGGAAATTTTAGATATTTCCCACCACTAAATCCTTATGACCCATATCCTTATGACCCATGACTTATAACCTCATTTGGACATTCATTTATAATATATATACAAGAACAAAAACCTTTAAAAACACTCTCTAAAACTTCTTTACCATTATTGAAGAAAAGGTTGTAAGAGGTATTCATTAAGAGGCTAAGAAGGGTCAAGTTCTTCCGCGAATCATCTTTTATAAGGAATGGAACTTTTCTCTCATTGTTAGTTCAAAAATATAATGGTTTTAAAAATTAATTTTGATTCTTAAATGGTGGTTTTAAGAACCCATATTAAGGGTTTTGATACATATTGTTGAGTATTGTTTACTCTTGATTTAAATTGTGTTTTCACATGTTCTTGGTGATGGTTTGCATATGTGGGTGTTGTTTGATTGTGGTTTAACAAATGTGTCATGGTTGACACAAACCCTAATGATTTCTACTTTTGTTTTGGACTTCTTAAATGTATGCTCACAAGGTATTTGTGAAAATGTCTAAATGAAATTACTAGTCATATGTACATGGTGTTTTTAAACCAAGGCGATGGCTTGTTGAGTAGGAATGGTTTGCTAATTTTTTTGTAAAGGACTTATTGGATATAAAATGGCATAATGGAAACCTTGGTGGATTAGTTGATTAAAAATGGGTTTGAGTCCCTAAACCTTGGAGTTAATGAGTGTCCTTGTTGTACAATAGACTAGAGCCCTAAAATCATGTAAATGGTTGATTGAAAATAGGAGCGACATATGTATACTCTCAAGTAGTGTTTGTATGGACATACTAACAAAATTCTTCAGTAAGAAAATGACTAAATTATTGGTTATTTGTAAGTGGTTTTAACTTGGGATATAAATAAAGGTATGTTGGCTAAGCCATGGAAGGCAGAGGTCCCTGAGAGGGGGACCAAAGCTGGAAACTCACGGTTGCTTATGTGAGGTTTGTCTTGATAACCGTTTGCATGATGTCACACTTATATTTTAGAGATATACTATTTATCTTATATTTGATTTGGTTCGTGAGGCAACACGAGTCGGGGCTCTTTCAGCAGGTGGTGCTGACCCCATATTGCCCATGGGTGAATCTCGAACGACAAGGCTAATCATCCCAGGTTAATGATTTCAAGATGCAAGATAATACTATTTCCTACCCCGGCATGGTATATGTAGATATGTATTGCATTGGTTGTGTGCATTGTTTGAAAGTTTTAAACTATTAGTACTATTGCATGCTAGCGTTCCAACCACTAACCATCTTTAGATGCTATGTCCCCACGTGATATAGAGGCCAGAGTTTTTTTTTCTCTTCCTGCGCAGTGACAAGGTGTTCGAGGTTGATTGTGTGTTGACTTTGGAATGGTGAGCTTTCCTAGTTCAGAAGGCACACATTTCATGGTCTTTCTATCTTATATCACTGACTTGTTTAGATTTATAATTATCTATTATCGAGTATATATCCTGATATATTTAGACATCAGAGTTGTGAGTCTTTGTGGATGACTATGGAGTTGGGTATGTTGGTTAGTTACCGATATTAATGGATTGATTAGATAGTTCTTAAGCAATGATTGTAGTCTTTTTTCCTCTTATCTTACTTTTATAGTCAGAGTTCATTCGACATTTGTGGATTGATGTGATGTTTAGACTGGGTTAATAGGGCGATCTACGATCTTAGTTCGGCTTGAGATGCCCATTTGATAAGGCCCGGTTTAGGTCATGTCAAGTTTGTATCAGAGCTAGATTCTTGGTTAGTTTTGTCTCCACACAGTCATGTCAAATTTAGTTTTTTATGGGTGTATAGTGTGCCAAACTTGTAAGAGGGAGGCTATAAGACATTTATGAATATTCCACCTTCTTGTTGTGTTATTTTGAGTTATAGACTCTAAAGTATTATATTCCTCTAATTTTTATTTGCTTGTCTTTCAGATCATGCCTCCATGAAGATATGATGTTTAGGCAAACTCCTTAATCCCGACCAAGGGATTTGTGGATGGAGCTCTTCCAACTTTTGGGGTATAGACCCGGGTGAGGGCTATGACATCAGACTATTCTCGTGAGGTTGCACTGTCCCCACTGACCCTATTTTTGAAAGAAACCTTCCTCCTCTATCACCTTAAGGGTATCTTACCAATGCTGAGTTTTATCCTTTTATTACTCTATTAACTCAGTTAGTAGCTTTATAGGTTGAGCACGGTGCTCTTATCACTCCATCTTTTGAGTCCACAAGGGTTAAGTAGTTTATGAGGTTGCAACCTCCTATGTTCACCAGTACCAAGGTTGAGTAAGATGCTCAAGGTTTTATTAATGAAATTGATAAAATCTTCTGGATTATGCATACTTCAGAGATTGAAGGTGTTGAGTATGCTTCCTACCAATTGAAGGAAGTGGCATACCAATGGTACAAAGAGTGGGAATAATTACGGGGTAAGGATGCTATTTCAGTGGTATATAAGGATTTCTCTAGTGCATTATTGGACTGATTCTTTCCTCAGGAGTTGAGGGAAGTAAAAGAGGATAAGTTTGTGAATTTAAAGAAAGGAAGGATGTCTATGAAGTAGTATTCATTAAAATTCTATCAGTCATCTAAGTATGCTCCTGAGATAGTTTCTAGCATGGCGACTAGAATGTGTAAGTTTTCTTGGGGATTATCTCGTCAGTTGGTCCTTGAAAGCAAGGCGGACTTATTGATCAAAGTCATGGACATCTCTCGATTAGTCATGTATTTTCCATAAGTGGAAGAAAAGAAAAAGTGATAGGCTGAGCTTAATGAAAGACAAGGAAAGAAATTTAGGCCTTTCGAGTAAGGTAGTAGAGATGGTGATAAGTGGCCAAAGAAGAAGTAAGAATGTTTAGGTTCTTTCTTCTCTGATAGTGCTTCTTACTTGAAGCATTTGAGTTATCTTCAGTATTAGTTTGATGATGGGTTCCAGGCACAGGGTGCCCAATCGCAAGCTAGAAGGGCTCAGTCGACTCTATTCCTCCCTCCTTGTAGATTTTATGGGTGGTTGCACCATGGATTTTGTGAGGAAAGAAAGGAAAGGTGTTTTTCTTATGGTAAAAGTTGTCATATTCAGCATGAATGTCCTATTGGGAGAGCTTTTGCAGCTAACAGGGTCCCTATTGGCTCTTCATCTACTCCTGCACCATAGAGTGCCTCTTTTACTCCTACTTCTGGTACCGACACTGGCTAGAATTGATTATATACTCTTGCATCAGGATAAGATTCTGAGGCATCTCCTGGTGTTGTCAGGTATGTTGAAACTTTTCTCCTATAATGTGTATTGTGTACTTGATCTAGGGTCCACTCTGTCTTATATTACCTAATTTGTGGTTGTTCATTTTTGTTTTGGTCCTGAGTATTTGTCGATTTCTTTTTCTATTTCTACTCTGATAGAAGACTTTGTGTTTATTAAAAGAGTATATAGAGGGTGTGTGGTAGTTCTTGATAGTAAAAAAGCTCTTATGGACTTGATAAAGTTAGATATAGTTGATTTTGATGTTATTCTGGGGATGGATGTTGTATTTTTTTCGATGCTTCCATAGATTATCAGACCCGTTTGGTCACATTTAAATTTCCTAATGAGTCAGTCATTGTATTCGAAAGGGATTCTTTAGTGCCGAAAGGGAAGTTTATCTCTTATCTTAGAGCCTAAAATTTGATCTCTAAAGTATGTTTGTATCATTTGGTTTGAGTTGAAGATTCTAAATGATATTCTTGGTATTCCTCCTAATAGGGAAATTGATTTTGGGATTGATCTCCTTTTGGATAGTCATCTAATCTCTATCCTTTCGTATAGAATGGCTCTGGTGGAGTTGAAGGAGCTTAAGGAGAAATTGGAAAATCTCTAAGATAAAGGATTTATTCATCCAAGTGTGTCTCCTTAGGGTGTTCCCATATTGTTTTTTCTAAGAAAAATAGTTTCCTTCAGATATGCATTGATTACCGTTAGTTGAACAAGGTGACCAAAAAGAATAAATACACTCTTTCTAGGATCGATGATTTGTTTGATCAGTTTCAAGGTATAAAGTGTTTCTCTAAGATTACTCTTAGGTTGGGTTATCATCATCTTAATATTAGGAAAGGGGATATCCCTAAGACTCCGTTCAAGACTTAGTATGGTCACTATAAGTTCCTAATTATATCTTCTATGCTAACCAATGCCCCTACGACATTTATGGATTTGATAAATAGGGTCTTCCATCCATTTTTGGATTTATTTGTCATAGTCTTCATTGAGGACATCTTGGTCTATTCTATGAGTGAGAAGGATCATGTCTAACACCTTCGTACCGTGTTAAAAACTTTAAGGGATCACCATTTGCTTGTTAAGTTTTCAAAGTGTGAGTTTTGTTTGAAAGTTGTGACTTTCCTCTGTCATGTTATCTCTAGTGAAAGGATCATGGTGGATCCACTAAAGGTTGTGGTGGTGAATATGTGGCCTAGACCTGGGACTCTAACTAATATTCAGAGTTCTTGGTTCTAGCCGGTTACTATAAGAGGATTGTGAGGACATTGATGATAGTTTCCCCATTGACTAAGTTGATCGAGAAGAAGGTAATGTTCTTATGCTCGGATGGATGCGAGGTTATTTTTAAGAAGCTGGAGGATAAACTAAATTTGTCACTAGTTTTGACCTTACCCGAGGGTAATGAAGGTTTTGTGGTATATTATGATGCTTCTCATATTAGGCTTGGTTATATGTTGATGCAACATAGTAGGGTGGTGCCTATGCTTCTAGGCAATTGAAAGTTCATGAGAAGAACTACCCCTCATGATTTGGAGTTATTGATCGTGGTTTTGGAATTAAATATTTGGCATCACTATCTCTATAGGGTTAATGCTGACATCTTATCTGATCATAAGAGCCTTCAATATGTGCTTACTCAGAAGAAGTTGAATCTCAGAAAAATGAGGTATCCTAAGTTACTAAAATAATATGATATGAGTTTCAATTACCATCCAGGTAAAGCTAGTGTTGTTGTCGATGATCATAGCAGGTTATCCATAGGGATTTTGGCTCATGTGGATGAGTATAAGTAGGAGTTAGTGAAAGACCTTCACCATTTGTTTAATCTTGGTGTTCGTCTAATGGACTAGGAGGATGGTAGAGTGTTTGTGCATCAGGTTTCATAGACATCTCTTGTTGTTGAGATAAAGGAGAAGCAAATATTAGATCCCTACTTGATGAAGATTAAGAGTAATATGAGTCATCTAAAGGGTGTTGATTTTGTGATTGGTGGTGATGGTATCTTGAGGTACCATGGTAGGCTATGTGTTCCCAACATCGATGTATTAAATAAAAGGATCATGGCCGAGAGTCACAAATCTTTTTATGATATTCATCCCAGTTCCATGAATATGTATCATGATCTTAAGGAGTTCTATTAGTGGAATAATATGATGCGAGATGTGTCTAGCCATGTGGCTAAGTGTATGGTATGCTAACAAGTAAAAGTTGAACACATGAGACCCAGAGGCTTGTACCAAGAGATTAAGTTACCCGAATGGAAGTGGGAGGTAATCAAATTGGATTTAATTACCGGTCTCCCGTCTTATCAAAATCAATGTGATTCTATTTGGGTCATCATGGATACGATGACCAAGTCTGTTCACTTCTTGCCCGTAAGGACTAGTTATTTGGTGGAGGACTATGGTAGGTTATATCTTATGGAAATTGTGAAGTTGCATGATACTCCAGTTTCCATCATATCATATCGTGGTACTCCATTCTCATCTCACTTTTGGAAGTCATTTTAGAAAGGTTTGGAGCCTTAGTACTGCTTTCCACTACCAGTCTAATGGAAAAGCGGAGAGGACCATCCAAAGATTAGAGATATGTTGCGTGCTTGTGTGATTGACTATGGTGGTAGTTAGTATGACTATTTTCCTTTTATTGAGTTTTCCTCTAACAATATTTACCACTCTAGCATCGAGGTGGCTTATTTTGAAGCATTGTATGGTAAAAAATGTCCTTTTCCTATTGGGTGGTATGACGTTTGTGAGGGTAAGTTTCTTGGCCCTGATTTGGTTCAGCAAGCCTTCGAGAAGGTGAAGATGATTTACGATAGGTTTAAAGCCACTCAAAGTCTCCAAAAGTCCTATGTGGATGTGAGGCATAGGGATTTGGAGTTTAGTCTTGATGATGGGGTATTTTTGAAGGTATCTCCGATGAAGAGAGGGATTCAGTTTTTTCAAAAGGCGAAGCTTATTCCCCGGTATATTGGTCCCTATTTGACCGTGATCAGGGTTGGTAATGTTGTCTATGAGTTGGAATTTCCTCCTAGCTTGAGCTCCATCTATCAAGTTTTCAATGTCTTTATGTTGAGGAAGTGTGTGGAGGATCCTTCATCGGTTGTTCCTTTGGGAGGGTTAAGCATATAGGACTTCTTATCTTATGAGGTAGTTCAGGTTAAGATCTTGGATTGTCAAGTCCGTCGATTGCGAACGAAGGATGTGGCTTTGGTAAAACTTCTTTGGAAGAGCAATGAGGTCAAGAAAGCTAATTGGGAGGCGAAAGAGGACATGAAGTCCAAGAATCCACATTTTTTCCTCGTTAGAAAACTCGTGCTTGAGGTATGTATTGACCTTCTTGTATTTGTTGTATGTCCTTATGTTCTAGCTTGATTAAGGATTAGTTAGATGTGTAATCATGTGCTAACTCGTGCTTGTGCTTGCCAAAATCCATCATTCGAGGGAGAAAGCTCCAGTGGGGGAGAATTGAAACACCTAGGCCTTGAACCCTTAGAAAAATTTATGAGTTGAAGCTTCTGAGCAGGGTACGACTCCAAGGTACTAGTCACATCCTAGAATACGACCTAAGGTCCCCTCTCTCATACTTTGCTTAGTGTTTATTGGGTAGATTCTGCCCAAGATACGATTTGACACCTCTTAGTTGTACCCTAGGGTACGAGTCATATATTACCTAGACGCATGATGCCATATGCTCAGCCCAATCGAATCTTTCTTGGATATTGTTCAGGATACAGCTTAGGGTACCATTTGTACCCTAGATACAAGTCATGCATGTATAGATACGAGTCATGCATATGTAGTCATATTTTGTACAGTTTGGGGATCCATAGTGAGGCATAGGGTAAGAGTTAGGGTACCACTCGTACCCTATGGTACGGGTCAAGGGGGTGAGTCGTACCTACCCTAGTGCAATTTTTTATCTTTTAAGATGAGGAAATTTTAGACATTTTCCACCCCTAAAGCCTTATAACCCACAAATTATAACCTCATTGTCTTTTCATTCTTCACACATACAAGAACAAAAACATTCCAAAACACTCTCAAAAACTTCTCTACAAAGATTGTAGCTAGGATTGCACGAGGTAATCATCTAGAGGCTAAGAAGGGTCAAGTTCTTTTGTGAATTATTTTGTATAAGGCATGTAACTTTCCCCTCATTATTAGTTTAAAAATATCATGGTTTTAAACATTGATTTTGATTCTTAGATGGTGGTTTTATGAACCCATGTTAATGGTTTTGATGCATATTATTGAGTATTGTTTACTCTTAATTTAAATTGTGTTTTCGCATGCTTTTGGTGATGGTTTGCATGCGTTGATGTTGGTTGATTGTGGTTTAAAAAGTGTGTCATAGCTAACCTTATCCTTAATGATTTCTACTTTGGTTTTGGACTTGATAAAGGTATGCCTACAAAGTGTTTGTGAAAATATCTAAATGAAATTACTAGTCATATGTAAATGGTATTTTTGAACTAAGAAAATGGCTTGTTGAGTATGAATGGTTTGCTAATGGTTTTCTAAAGGCCTTGTTAGCCATGAAATGGCTTAAATGGAAACCTTGGTGGTTTAATTGATTAAAAATAAGTTCGATCCCTTAAACCTCGGAGTTAATGATTGTCCTTGTTGGACAATGGGCTAAAGCCCCAAAAGTATGTAAATGGTTGATTGACAATGGTAATGGCATGTGTATACTTGCATATAGTGTTTGTATGATGATACCAACGAAATGCCTTAGCTAAGAAAACGACTAAATGATTGGTTATGTGTGAATGGTTTTAACTTAGATTTAAATCAGGTTGAGTTAGCTAAGCCGTGGAGGGCGGGAGGTCCCGGGGGAGGGGGCAGACCAATTATGGATACTCATGGTTGTTGGTGTGAGTTTTTCTTAATGACCGTGTGTAAGATGTCACACATATATTTTTGGGAATGTACTAGTCATCTCATGTTTTCTTGAGATTGTGCGACAACATGTGTTGGGGCCCTTTCAATAGGTTGCGCTAACCCCATATATCCCATGGGTGGATCTATAATGACAAGGTTTAACATCCCAGGTTAATGAATTCAAGATGCAAGCTAATCCCATTTTCTACCCTGACATGGTATATGAATATATGTATTGTATTGGTTGTTTCCATTATTTGAATGGTTTGAATCGTTAGAACTATTTTATCCTCATCCTTGAGTTACATGCTCGCATTTCAATCGCTAACTTTCTTTGGTCGCTATGTCCCTATGCGACATAGGGGTTGTAACTTCTTATTCTCTTTCTGCGCAGTGATTAGGTGTTTAAGGCAGATAGTGTGTTAACTTTTGAGTGGTGAGCTTCCCTACTTTTGAATGCACATATTTCATGGTCTTTCTATCTTTTATTATAGATTGTTTAAACTTGTATTTGGATATTATCATGGACATTTCCCAACATATTTAGACATTGAGTTGTAGAGGCTTGGTGGATGACTATGGACTTGGGTATGTTGTTTAGTTGTTTATATTAATGAATTGATTAGATGATTCTTAAGTTATGGTTGTAGTCTAATTTAAACTATTTTATTTTAATAGCCAGAGTTCATCCGGTACTTGTGGATTGATGCGATAGTTAGGTTGTGTTAATGGGGTAATCTCCGACTAGTTGGGCTTGAGATGCCAATACGACAAGGCCCAATTTTGGGTCATGTCATTCTTTTTTTGTTTTTTGTTCCTAGTTGGGTATACCTAGGTTTATACCTAACACACTGAGTAGAGGCAATACCTTACTCCCACTTAATCTAAATCCATAAAGGATCCTACAAATATCAAGTAGGATGGTAGAATAGAGAATAGATGATAATCCGGAAGGGGTTTATGATATTGTACCTCGCCCTTCTCTCGAAGGTGTATAGGATATTTTTAATCAACAAGATGGTGAGATTTTATCTCAAGATAAAAATGAGAGGAGAGCAACAAAAGAAGATCAATGATTAGCTAGGGAGGTAGATCTAGCTCAACAGAGATAAGAAGCAGACCACAGAGCAACACACGATGGAAATCTGAATAGAGCTTGAGGTGCCCGTGTTCAAGTGATCCCAGCATATCAGTATGTGGAACCATATATAGATGATGAAGAAGATCTGGGATACATTGAGATGGCAGATATTGGATCCATTATTCCTTCTGTTTTACCCCATCGATTAAGTTTGACATCCCGAGCTCAATGATTTAACTCTTAAATCTTAAGGGTGTATTTGCTGGTTTACCTGTAGATGATGCAACTATGCACCTTCCAAATTTTATTAGGATTTGTAGTTTATATACGATTCCTAGGGTGAATCAAGAAGAACTTAGACTGAGGTTGTTCCCCTTCTCACATACAGGAGAGGAATCTTTATGGTTGGGGAACTACTAAGAGGCTCTATCCCTGCATGGAATAAGTTGCACAAGAAATTTTGAATTGGTTCTTTACTCCATATAGGATGTTGTAGCATAAGGACGATATCTATAATTTCAGACAGTTGCAGTCAGAATCTATGTACAAGGCATGGTTCAGGTTCAAGAAGAAGCTGAGTATAGTGCCCAACCATCGGATATCAGGGATGATCTTACTAGAGATATTTAATCAAGATTTGACCATCAGCTCCAGATCCATAGTAGAAACCATATCTGGAGGAGATTTAATGAGACTATGCCTGGAGGTATCTTTAGAGATGCTGGATAAGATATCGCTCACTAACCGTGGGTGGAAAACACGAGAGGGTGAGACAGGATCTAGAAAATATGCTATTGGTGCCTTCTGCAACCAAAAAGTAGCTGATGATTCATAGTTCTAGAAATTTCACTATTAAGAACTGATCTAGGGGTACTACCAAAGCATCTTACAGATGTGACTTCCAAGAAAGTGAACGTAGTAGTAGCATAGGGTTTAGCTTCCAAAGCTTATGAGTCAGAATTAGAGGAGAAAGAAAATTATCTGGATAATCAGTTTGTTAGTTTCTGAGCCCAAAGGCTAGGTAACTAAGGTAAAAAATACTATGACAGATACAATGACCGCAGTAGAGAGAGATGGTGACTGGAGAAAGAAGAAAGACTACAGAGAGAAGGGAGATAGGTACATTATGCCTTGCAAACAAAAAGCAGAAGTAAGAATAGAACAGATGTTGTTCAAGTTGCTAAAAGGTCAAAAAAATCTCGAGTTTAACCTTAAGGAAATTATGGCCGACATTTCAGGGTTGACCTAAAAGGTCGAATCCCATGGAACAACTATCAAGAATTTGGAGTACCAATTTAGGTAGATATCAACAACTTTGAATGAGAGGAAGCTAGGTACCTTTCTGAACAACACTGTGCAAAATTCAAAAAATGATGTTTCTGTTCTTGCCATTATCACAGGGACTGGTATGACTACTATGAATCCCCTACTACCTGCTGTGATAGCTATTGTTCATAAGACACCTTTTGTAGAATCAGAAAAGGCAACATCTTGTGATGATGCAGTTGCTAAGGAAAGAGGTAAGTACGTGATTATTGAGCAAGAAATAATACAAATTATGAGATTGATTTCACCTTTTCCTTAACAATTAAAGTAGAAAAGAGAGGAAGAAAAATTTAAGATATTAATTGAGATGCTAAAAGAGTTGAGCTTGAATATTTCTCTCCTCGAGGCATTAGAGCAGATACCTTAATATGCCAGGTTCATGAAGCAATTGGTCACTAAGAAGAAAGGATCTATGATTGAGAATGTTGGTGACTTGCACCACTATAGTGCACTCACTACGAGGTCTTTGGCTCAGAAAAGGGTGACGCCGGAGCATTCACTATACCATGTACTATTGGTTCATCCCAATTTTTTAGAGCCTTATGTGAGTTAGGAGCCACCATAAATTTGATGGTGTTGGCTGTATTCAAGCAATAGGGTTTGAAACCTTCATAACCGACATTAATTCAACTGTTGATAGCTGACCTCATGGTAAAGAAACCTATGGGTATTTTATTTGATGTGATTGTGATAGTTGATAGCTTTATCGTTCCAACTAACTTTGTCATTCTGGACTATGATGTTGATACCAAGATACCCATGATTTTAAGGAGACCGTTTATGACCACTGGTAGAGAGATAGTCGATGTGGAAAAAGAAGAGCTGAAGTTTAAAGACATTGGTGAGGAGGACACATTAAACATATAAAAATTAATGAAGCAGCCAACAAAAATGAGAGTGGTATCGGTGATCGATGTATTGATGATCCTAGAGGGTACTCCTATGGGTATCTTGGTGAATTTTGAGTAATCAAGATATCCACGTCGTGCTGCGAGGTTAAACCAAGTGCTGCATGGGAGGCAACCCATAGGCTTGTTAGAGAAGTGTGAGTAACAAACCCGTCCATGTCGTGCTGCGACATTAAATCAAATACTGAGTGGGAGGTAACCTACTATTTTAATGTTCATGTTTTTGTTGTTTTTCTTTTGTACGCATTTTAGAACTTGGACTTACCTGGGATATGGAAAAATTGCTACAATCATCGATGTCAAGGTACACATAGCACCAAAAGTTGCTAAGAAGAAGAAGGTTGATACCTCAAGGAGAAAGGATAAGTCCCCCGAGCCTAGTGGTTTGGTGAAGAAGTACCCAATTTAGCAGAGTAGAGATGTGGAAGGTAGGGTTACATGTGGATTTGCTAGAGGACAGATGCGCCAAGCTATTTAGGTAGTTAAAGTCTGACAAAGGATAAAGTTGGCTCGAATGTCACCCCTACACTCTCCTCTTCCATGTGATCATGATGATAATGAGGATGAGTTAGATTATAAGACTACTCTATAGGTTGTAGCTAGGATCCCCAATTTGAGGATTGGTCCCAGGATTTTTTCAAAGATGTAGAGCAGGTAGGGTCATCAGTAGTAGCCCAGTCTGAGGAGGGTACCACCATACATGTACAACAATCAAATATACCCTAGTCTGAGGAGGGTACAGAGTAGGCTTCCCATGAAGCACCAGTACAAGAGAGGCATAGTCCTGCCCTCATACATGCCTCGATAGCACATCTGAAATGGTGTGTTGAGGATATGCGAGTGATTTATGATATAACCAATGTATAATAGATACTGGTAGGACTAAGAGGCTTATTTATAAGGAGCGCCAGATTGATCTATAAAGACTGAGTAGAGTACCATAACTGCGGGCTTTCTTTGATTGCTATCAGTTAGAGTAGATGACTAGACCACCGATTCTTATAGCCCGACCATGGTATGTGAGTTTTATGCATCATACCAAGCCAAAGTATTTCTTTCCATGCCCATATAGCAGATCCTAATAAAACACATGGAGCATCCACAAGTTAATCATACACTTGTGAGAGGGGTCAGAGTTGATCATTCAGCAGAGACTATCTGCTGGGTCATTTTTAGTCTAGATTATATTACCCCTGAAACTACAATAGAGTGTAATTGCAGATTAATATTCACATATGATCGATATTTTAAAGGAGAGGTCGAGTATAAAAGAGAGAAGGTTGAGGTGGCTAGTTAGATATCTTGCTATATTTCAAGTTTGGGTAATGCAACCTTTTGGATCAAGGGTTATAGTATGATCAAGAAGGGTCCATTGACAATTGAGTCCATATTTTAGTGGTTCCTCATCTGATATCGGCTATTCCTTACTGTGTCACTGACTTAGGAGAAAACAACCTTGGTTGCTAGTATGATGGTTGAATATGCTATTAATTTTATAGCCATTCTCCAACATTAGATCCATGATAGAGCATTTGGGGAGACGACTAATCTGCCATTCCCTTTCATGATTTAGAGACTATGTGATGAGGTTGGTGTACCTGAGATACCAGGAGTAAATAAGAGGGTACTTATGATGAATACTACACAAATAAAAAGTATGATGGATCTGGCATGTCCAAACCTTCTGAGGAGATCTAAAGAGCCTGTTGCAGTACCTCAAGCCCAAACTGAGGGCCCATCAGTTGCCACAGAGCCTAGTGATGCACATAGAGGAGATATGGGAGTTAGTGTCGATATAGAGAAGAGGAGAAGAGAGAGGCCCCAGATATAAGTACTCAGGGTGATGGGACACCAACCACTTCTTCATCATCCCTGACATCGACCACCAAGTAGGATGACATATCTTTAGAGCCTACTCACCTATCAACTATAGCTCCTAAATAAGTATGATTACTATATACCAAGAGTTCTATAGGGGTTAGTGGATAGTCAAAGGGCCGCTAATAATCGGTTATAGGTTGTTGAGATCGAGATGCCTACCTTATATAAGTATATACATTTAGTGGTTACGACTAGATTCAAGATGAAAGAGGCCATATGAGAGACCCTATAGAGAGCTACCTTGTCTGAGCTACATGCTGAATTATAGAAATGTCTTGATAGGTTTGAGAGATGGGTTATTACCCAATTTACAAAGATATAGGCCCTAGATATAGCCTAGATGAGAGAGAAGATGGATAGATTGCAAGTAAAGATACACTCTCTTATAGATAGCCATGTAGTATCCACTCCTTCAGTCATACCCCTAGAGGTCCAAAAATCACTGCCTCGTGTACCCAGATAATTCAATTTCTTTGTAGAGGATGATGATGAGGTCCCGATAATTGGGGCAAAGATATATCACATAAGAGAGCTACAAGATCCTAATATGCCATATGACCATGTCGTTAAAAGGGATAGATAGATTCAATGGATTTTTCACTTTTTAAAAGGCTAAGGTATGATGCAATAGTAGCAGGTGCAGCTTCTAATAATGCACCACCACCGCCATTACTTCCTCCAGCTGATAGGCCTCTATCTGGGGATTTTTATGACATGGACTTTTACTATGTCCTAGGTATGTTCTCATTTCCCTTTGTTTTATATTATTTTTGTGTGTTGATGATAGTGCACAACTTTTTAGTTTGGGGTAGCACATGCCATAGCCATCTTGGGTTTTGTTGTCGTGTTTCTTTTTCCTATCGGTTGTGGTATGATTGTAAAACCTACATGTCTAGGATAATTTGTTTCGTATTATGTTTTGTTTCATACTGTGTTGTGTTTTTGTGCAATTAAGATATTTTGAAGTGTTTAGGGAAGTAGTTATGGATTTGATTGTTTTTCGATACCCCTCTAAAAATTGTGTCTTAAAACTTTGTGCAAGTATATATGTGTGAACATTGTTGATCTTATTATTGCATTTGGATTATGGACACGATAATTACTTTCTAACAATTACATCTATTGGATTATTAGTAGCTTGTGATATTGACTCCGTGCTATGTGTGTGTGAGATGATACTTAGTTCCCCTTGTGTTTTTAATTCCGAACTTGCTCGATTAGTCTTTCCTAGGTTGAAGGATAGTCAGGTTAGGAAAGGATCGTAGGCCATTTCTTATTTTAGTCCACTTTTAGCCTAAATGACATTCCATGTCTAAATTATATCCCTTGACCCTTATTTTGAGCCTTATAGCCTATTTCTCTTGTTACACTTTTCACATTTCCATTTGTATAACAATGCACCTGTTTTGGCCCTGGTCTTCTTTGGACATTATGCACCTCAACTCGGCTAAAATACCTAAGTTGAGGGTGGCTATTATTGGGGTGCATAGTGTAAAGTTGGTATGTAAAAGGGTAAAATAAGAGAAAAAGTTAGTAAGGCTGGGCGTGGTAGCAAAGAAAAAGAAAAAGAAAAACAATTGTAAAAAATTTTTTAAAAAAATAATAGACCACACCCAACCTGAAAGTGCAGTAAAGAATAAAATGGAGAAATAAGGGTTGAATAAAAATAAAATTGGCTAGTAAGTGAGACCCTAAGGTTAGTATAGTGCCAAGGAGGCTTAGTCACTTGATATGTCCATATGTACCCTACCAACTCCCAATCCTATATTACAAGCTGAGTAAAGTCCTATAGTAATCCTAACTTGACTGTCTGAATACTAAGGTAAAGAAAATAAGGGAAAGCCTAAGTTATTCAATGCATATATATTGGAACTTCTCTTCTGAGTGTGAGTATCTCTCGACTATCCCTACATTAACATGCATTATTTCATATGAGTGATTTGGGTCTTCTTTGTTGTGAGGGCACTTGAGTTATATTGCGAGCTACTTTCTTGTTTTGGGTAGTGTAACTTGTACATATGTGTGGTAGTCTATTTCTAATATAATGTCATACCTTTATCCCATTTTTTCACATTGTTGTGCTTAATGTTTATAAATAATTAGTTTTGAAAAGTGAGATTGGAGTGGTGTTGTGTTTTGAGCTTAAAGTGTTGACTGACTGCCTTGAATAACTTAGATTCTTCTAGTTAAGCGTCTTGTTTAGTTTTGTTTTGTTGTGTTGTATTTTGTTTCCTAATGATATAGCCCAAAATTAACCTCCTAAAGATGTATGATTCGGTCTATGCAAATATAGTAACCCAACTACTAGGTTGGGGTCGAACACACAGGGAAGATGTTGAACAATTGCTTGACTTGATGTAATACATAAGCAGTACTGGAAATTAAATAGGGGATTTTAGTAGCAATCGCAAGTAGTAACCAAATCGTGAGTGCTTTTTAGTTGTAAATAACAGAAGAAAAACACTTGGCTTGTGTTCCCCCTAGCTTCTTAACTCCATAAATTTCTCGTGATCAACCAAATTATTTTGATGCTTTGCATGTAAAGTATACAAGATATGTATTATCAACCGTCTTGTGAACATGATGATAAATCTCACGTTTTACCAGTTCAGTCTAAGGACGTCGCCTTGTTTCTCCTTATTACGACCTCCGTTCATTATCACCTTTTGATTTTAAGTGATTAGATGAGATGGTGGGAATTATAAGTTGTAGGTGAATCTCAAATTACTATCTTAATCTTCTTTCTGTAATCACAAAATACCATGTGAAGATGTTTGCAAATACACGTTATCTCAAGCTTCTGCAACAACTATTAGATTAATTATTGTGAAGTAGATTAAAATACTTGTATAAACCCTAGTATAAGTGAATGTCACACTTTCTCTACATAGCTAATCCGCCAGGGTTTCCACAACCCAGTCAAGGAGATTAATCACCCATGTTCATGCAAGAATCCATAATTATCAATGAAAAAGACATTTATTTAATTGCACAAGAATAAGATAAATAAACTCCAAAGTCTTGAATTGAATAAAAACCCAAAATCTCAGGAATAATTGTAAAGTATGTGAAAATTAATAAGAGCAATGTCAAAGTATGCAACCCAATAAAAGATAAACCCTAGGGTATTTCAAAATAACATAGAAATCCTAATAAAAATGGGAAGGGTAAAATTATGCCGGCACTTAGTACGACTCGGTTTTCAGTGCGTACCATCATTGTACATGTGGTACTTATGACTCTCGTATCCATTCCAGTGTTTGATCTCCCAAGGCTTCAACTTTCTGTTAATTATACGACTTCTGCTTACGATTCATACATGATCATACAACCCATTTCCTTTACTGGTATCCACCTGGGACTTTTGTCTTTCCAATCTTTTAACATTGGTCTACTAACAGTTTCCCTATACAAGTCGTACTCAGACTTCCGACTCGTATATTTATGAGACTTCAACTTTGGATGGCAGCTTTAGATTTTTTTATGCTTATAACTTCATGGTATGGCTCGTACCCTCTCTTACGACTCAGATGCTCCAGTCATATCTTTTCCATACTTAGATTCTCAATTTGGCGTTGGGTTCTGTTATGCTTACGAGTCATCCTATGAGTCATATCAAGTGTTAAAGATTCATGAGGTAACTCATATCTTGATCTGAATTGGTCTTTCCAGGTCTCTTTTATTAATTTTTGTTCCAACACTACTGTAGACCTGTTTTACCTGCAATAAATCCAAAAGTGCATCATATCTACTAAAATAACCTAAGTACCCACATAAATTCACAATTTTAAGCATTGAAAGTTCCGTGTTTCCACGACACATCAACACCCTCCACTTAGACTTTTGCATGTCCTTAAGAAACAACAATTAAGGTCTATAACTCAACACGATGCTTAAACAAGAAGATCATAAGCTGCCTATGGCAGTGATTTTGAATTCAATTTTCTCATACATTGTTTCCCTCTCTTAATCTCACTTTTCAAAAATCAAACTGTGTATAACAATTCAGCACACAATAAAACACAAGGAAATCTAGTGATGGTATTTCATTAGATACAGACAATCGGGCATCAACACAAGCTACATCAACCAAATAGATAACCAACAATACAATCCTCATGTACTCACGGTCTAAGAAATCCCATTCACTCTAATAAGATTAGTCAATTAATTCAGGGATATAACAAACAACGGTCTTGCTCACAAAGAAGTATCACCGGTATATACATAATACCATAGGCTTGCCCATATGCTCTCTTCCTAAGATTTTGGATAGTTGAAATAAGATCACTAAAGGACTTTATTCGGCTTGTAACATGGTTAAGGGCTAGTATGGTATCTCATGGGTAGTTATTTAGTGACTATGCCTCTTTGACACTATGCTAACTTTTGGGGTCCACACTTACCTAATGTTTTACTTAATTTCCACCCTCATATCCCCCTTTTTACCTTCAAAACACATTCTGAACTAGGCCAGGTACAATTTTCTTGCTTTATTTTCTTTTTTCCTCTTTTGTGTTAAATTTTTTTATTTTTTTCTTTTGTTTTCAATTTTCTTACCGCACTTATCCTTTTTTATTTTTTGCTTCTTCATTCTCATTCTTTCTTTGCACCCTTATAATAGTCACCCTCAATTTAGGCGATTTTCCTGAGTTGAGGTGTACAGTGTCCAAGAGGAAGTAGGGCCAGAACAGGTTCATTGTAGCAACGAGAAGGTGAAATCAGAGAATTAAACAAATAAATGGTCACTTAATACTTAAATATTTGGATCAAAGAGAGTCATACTTATTTGGTCAGGCATTTAGGCTCAAGTAGACTTACAGCAAAAAAGGCCTATGATCACCTTCTATTGACTATCTTAGACCTAAGTAAAAGCAATCAGGCAAGATCTAGATTCTTCTACACTGTGAACTCAGTATTACCTCACACCCACCCACACAGGATTGCATTGCTAAGTACTACTTATCCAGTTATGCAACTATTTTCCCTAATTGTTTTATCCCTGATCCTAATGCCATTATCAGAATCTCGACGATTTAACATATATACATATCACAAAAAATAAAAGTTTTAAGAGGGGTCTCAACTTTTCCACACAATTTCATTGAACACAAATACTTTCAGAATAATCATTTCAAATCCATAATTTATCCCAAATTTCTAAATCAGTTCAAAAATAGCAATTCATTGTAATTTTTTTTCAAAATATCTCTAATATAAAAAAAACAATCTTCTGCCATAGGTGCTGATTTTCTCCCTACTTCAGTTGTAAGAAGCCAACATGCAAGTCATAACAGACTTTTAGCTACTTAAATTTTTTATCTACTCTTAGAAATTTGGAATCGAATGTACCTCCACCCCTAGCTAAAAACCTTGGCACTGTCCTCAGAGCTAAAAAATGTGAAGTACGGTTTAAAGGTCATACCTAGGAGCTAAAGGCGCCAGCTCAACAATGTTAGCACGTAGGCCCTCAGACCAGGTCCCACACTCCTCAGTCATTTTCCCATCAACTGGGACTAAATCAACAATAATAGTTAGGGAACAACACTATCTCCCTCATCATCAACAACTGGTGGCCTTGAACTACCTGCTCCATCTTCCATATCACGGGACCTCGTCTCTCAGTCCTACTCATCTTGAAGATTCTCTTTCTTAGGTTTCTTCGAAGCCTCTTTCTCCTCATGCTTACTCTTCTTTTGTGTATTTATTTTATCTAGAGTCTCCTAAACTCTAGATTTTGGATTAGCCCAAATATTAAGAATATGAATAATGGTTGGGATCACTGGTCTATCATAGAGCTCATGTACCATCCCTTTTTATTTAGGCTACTTCATTCTTTATCTCTGTAACATCGGGCGTCTACCCAACACTTAACTATTGAGTAATCCTCGACTTAAATACATTAAATCTACCCTAAACCCATCTTTCCTAGTTCACAAATTATGTATCAGACCAGGGTTTCATGCCCCCTTTTCTTTGGCCTACCTTACCCTCTTGTATGCCTAATATGGTCATGTCCTCGGTCTATGTTACCTACAAAATCACGATAAGTCCAAAAGACATACCTCGTGGCCTAGGTGATATAGAATGGAATGAAGAAGGATCACAAAAAGTACCTGGTGCATCAGTCTGCATAGTCTCTATCTGCTCACCCATCTCAACTGCCTCAGCAGTCTCAGCGTGACCGCTCTACCAGAATATATCAGCTATCAAATTTGTCGCTTGGCTTGCCTTCCGGGCTAAAATATTGGCTACGTGTTTAATAAGGCCTAAGTTAGTGGTGTTCGTGGGACATCTCATTCATTTCTGGGAGTTCTTGTACTCCCACAGCCAGGCACATATGTATTATCTTAAAAGGATGCACCAATAGAGACTTCTCACCTCCTACAGCTCAGTCTCTTAACATTTGAGCTGAGAATTCACCAATATCAAACTCATAACTAGTTATGAACCCGACTATCATAACTGCCCGGACTAGCTTACAACATTATCTCCCATGGTGGGACAAAGCCTGTTTTGGGCCAATGACTACCATCCCTTACGCTCAAAGTTGACGGTATTCTTAGCAATCTTCTGGGAGACCTCCCTTGGGCCATGTACTACCCATACAACATTTTTCTTATTTGAAGCTATTCGCTATGCCATCTATCTTAAGAACTCTATTTTTTCCTCAGAACCCAGTGTCCTCTAAGTGATCTTACTTATTTCTTCCATCCGATAGTCCATCTTTTCAGTGTTTACAAAGGTTGATACTCCAGTTCGTATAAGAACCAACAAGTAGAATAAGGGGAAATATCTTCCCGTACTTCTCAAATAGGAAGTGAAGAAATAGGCTCACCATCTTTCCATAAAAATTCTTGCACCAACACTTTACTATATTTCTCGAGAGATCTCTTCATACATTTAAAGCCATATTAACTGAAGCGTTCCTTGGTCCCGGGTATCTCCGACATCCCAGTAGTCTTCAAAATCCACTCTAAAATGCTTATCCCACTATTAAAAGTCTCTTGCATACTGATGTACCCCTAATTGTTCAATGATAGGAACCGACGCAATGGTAAGTGCAAGTGGAGGGTCTTGTCGATCTGTTTTGGTAGCATTGACCTCTTCTGTATGGTGGACATCCGTAAAACTATCTTCTTTCAGACTTGATTTATCATCCTCATCAGCATCAGAAGGTGGTGGTATACGAGGAGAAGAGATAGTTGGATTCTTTCTCCTTGGACCTCATGGAGGTGTCTCCTCTGAGGGTGAACTTTCTTCTCCTTGTCAGCTTTTTTTCCTTTTGGGGCAGCGTTTCCCGTTGTTGTGCCTTCATATAGGTAACCCCTTCAGCGTTTCCAGTAGTTGGTGCCTTCTTGTTGCCCTTTTTGGATACTTGCTTAGCAGTTGATGTGTTGTTAGGAGGCATAGTACTTGCAAGTACACATTACTTAGTAAATAAATAAAGAAAAGAAAATAAAAATAAAAAGTTAAAGTTTATTGTGCATGTTTTATTCTGGGTACGAGTGGGGGATACAGGTCATATTAATTGGGTACGAATCGTATTGATGAGTCATATCATACACAGTGCATGAATAATTGCTCACTGGTCTACTTATGACTCCTCCTAACCAGTCGTACCAACAAGGTATGACCCATTACAAACAGTCGTAAGTTGATCAGAAATATTTTATAAAATATTATTCCTCCCAGGTCAGTATGATTTAAGCATACGAGTCATATGGAATGGGTAAGGCTCGTTTAGGTAAGTCATATACATTCTTGAACATTGAATTTGTTAGTCTTCCATGTTGTCAATGGGTACGAGTCCTATTACGACCCTGTTACCTGTGGGTATGAGTCGTAAGGAGTCTTGTATCCACTGTAACATAGAAGTCCAACTTTAAAGTTTTACTCGAATTTGAAACACCCAAACTACCCATGAATCTATCCAAAATATTAGTCAAATTCAGTTAGAAACAATACACCATAGCAACACCCAAACTCGATTACTCTCCTAATTCTCATTTTCAACTCCAAGCCAAGAACTAGAGTTCCAAAATCTAACAACCAAGCAATATCAACTTAAAGCAAGTTTGAAAGAATTCTTATTTTCCATTTTATGCAAGATATCATAAATTTAAGCTCAAAATAATTACTTGATTGAGCAAATTATGGTTGCTTTAAAATTCTCTAAAATTCTTCAAAATTTGTGCTTAAATTTGAGCAAGATGAAGAATTTAAGCAAGATGGTTGTTAATTTAAGTTGTTTCAAAGTTATTTGGTGTGTTGGGGGCTTGCAATTTTGATAAAAAAATGGTGGTGGGTACTTTTGAGCATCAGGTGCCCGTCGGGTACCCTTTATTTTATTTAAAATCAATTTCTGGGCTGGGTTGACCTACAACCTGACCTAGTATGCTTGGGTACAAGTTGTGTATACGACTCATACCCAGGATTACGGGTCTATTCTTTAGTTCATATAGACTTGGAATATTACCTGGGTTTTGGAGTCAATACGATTCAATGAGATGAGTCGTACCTTGAGGGTACGACTCGTATCCACTCTAGCAACTTTTACCTGATTCTGCTTAGTTTTCCATATCCATACGACTCTTACTCATGAATCTTATCGTATACATATAACTCATAAAGAGTCCATCTGACCAAATGTTTTGAACTTTTCTGGGTATTTTCTGCACTCTTTAGCCTTGTACAATGAACAAACATATTACCCTATAAGTAACTAAGTTCAAAAACATGGTTTTTCTCCCAAACATTGCTTGATTTAATTTCGCGGAAAGATGGGACTAAATTGTATGCTTATATTGCTCCTAACCATCCTCATGGGTTTCTTCCCATGCATCCTTTGATTTAATGTCGCAGCATGACATAATTACGTTAGTTACTAAGTCTTCACCAAGGTCAATTTCAAAAACCTCATTCACTTTTTCATAATTTCCCATATAGTGCTTTACTCTTTGCCTGTTTACCTTAATTAGGCTTCACCATCCATCCCTCTTTAGTTCTAAAGCATCATGGGGATAAACTTTTGTAACCGTGTATGGACAATACCATATAGAGCTCAACTTACCTGGGAACAATCTAAACCTCGAGTTGTAGAGCAATAACTTGTCACCTTTTTTGGAGATTCTGTTCTCAATTTTGTAGTCATGATGCAACTTGATCTTTTCCTTGTAAAGTGAAGACTTTTCATATACCCGGAGTCGAAATTCATCTGACTAATTCATAATCTTCATCCTTGACTTGGCTGCATCTTTCCATTCAAAATTCAACTTTTTCAAAGCCCATAGTGCTTTATGTTCTAGCTCAATATGCAAGTGAAATGCCTTTCCATAAATTAAGTGATATGATGAATCACCAATGGGGGTTTTAAAAGTTGTGCGGTAAGACCATAATTCATCATCTAACTTTTGGACCAATCAGTCCTATTGGTATTTACTGTCTTCGCCAAGATGTACTTAATTTCTCTATTGGACACTTCAACCTGTCCAAAGTCTAGGGATGATAAGGTGTTGCCACATTGTGTTTCACTTGATACTTCTCAAGTAGAACTTTGAATAGACAATTACAAAAATATAACCCTCCATCACTACTTATAACACAGGGCGTGCCAAATCGAGAAAAGATATTCTTTTCTGAGAATGTAGTAACACTACGAACTTTATTGTTTGGAATCGCAATTGCTTCTACCCATTTAGAAACATAATACACATCCACAAGTATATACTTCACGCTAAACTAACTCACAAAAGGTCCCATGAAATCAATACCCCATACATCAAACAATTTTAATTCTAAGATAGGAGTCATAAGAAGTTCATGTGGTCTAGAGGTGTTACTTTTTGTTGACATTGATCACAAGTAGATGCAAAATCATGTGCATTATTGTAGATTATTCATAAATAATATCCACATTACAAAATTTTATAGGCAGTGTGGGTTCCTACATGGTGACCCTCAACTGATAATGAATGACAAGTCTCAAGTATACTCATCATCTCAACCTCAGCTATGCATCTACAAATAACCCTATCCGCACAAATTTTAAATAAATAAGGCTCATCCCAGAATAATTTCCTTACCTCATGTATAAACTTCCTTCTTTGCAAAAAGGAAAGATCTTTTTGGATTAGATCACTTCCTAGATAATTTGCAAGGTCTGCAAACCATGGGATTAGATCTTGGGAAGCTACTAATATCTGCTCATCTAGAAAGTTGTCATAATATCAAGCCCATCTTTAACATACTACATAGCTCCCTCATCTAGTCTAGACAGATGATCCGCAACTTGATTCTTAGTGTCTTTTCTGTCCTTGATGTCAAAATAAAATTCTTGCAACAATAGCACCCACCTAATTAGTCTAGGCTTTGTATTCTTTTTCGCCATTAAGTACTGAAATGCTGCATGATCAGTGTGCACAATCGCATTAGTCACAATTATATAAAAACTAAACTTCTCATAGGCAAAACCCACTGCCTACAATTCTTGTTTTGTCATAGTGCAGTTTTTTTTAAAAGGATTCAGTGCCTTGCTAGCATAGTAGATGGGATGAAAGATCTTTTCTTTTTGTATACCTAGTACAGGCCCTAAGGCCAAACCACTCGCCTCACACATAATTTCAAATACCAAGGACCAGTCTAGATATACAATTATTGGAGCAGTCATTAACATCTCTTTAAGAAATTCAAAAGCCTTCAAGCATGCTTCCATAAGCCCAAATTTCACCTCTTTTTCAAGAAGCCTACAAAGAGGGTTGTCAATCTTGGAGAAATCCTTTATGAATCTCCTACAAAGACTGGTCTCATTTCTACTAACTCATTCTTTACATTAGGAAAAATAGTAATACCATTTTTTTGAAACACATTGTAATGGATTGACCTACTTACAATAAACAATAGGATACACTACACTAGTATCCAACCACTTGATTATCTCTTTCTTCACCACCTCCTGTATAGGGGTATTAAGTTGGCATTGATGCTCTATACTTGGAATAAAATCTGGCTCAAGTTGAATTTTATGAGTACACAAACAAGGTGGAATACCCACAATATCTATAATGGACCAACTATGACCCTCTTTAATCTCTATAATACTGATAACAAAGCTTCTACTTTTATTTCACTCAAGTTAGCTGACTGATTGCCAGCAAAGTATTGTCAACACTTAAAATTACAAATCACAAATGAGAGGGGAGAGCCTTCAACTCTAATACAGGTGGCTCCTAAATAGATGGACAAGTAGGTTGAGTAGTTCTATTCTTCAGATCCAAATTAAGTTTCTTTGGCGCATAAGTATACAAACCACTCCTCTACAGTGCACTAACCATTTCATTGTACATATTAATACCATCACTATCAACTTTCATAATCATGATTTCAAGAGCTCCAACACCCAACCTCTTTTCAATAGGAATAATATCGGCAGCATCATCCCAAACAATTACTGAGTCAACATCATAGAATGAATCCATCTCTTCATCATACACATCAAGCACGGATATCAATCTTAACTCATCTAGCTACTTCATAGATTTGCATACATTAAATATCACATGTTCATTATTGAATCTTAGTAGATGTCCTTTCTCCAAATTAATCAATGTCCTACCTGTATCCAAGAATGGTCTTCCAAAAACAATTCGAACTTGATAGTTTACCTCATATTCCAAGATCACAAAATTAGTATGAAATATGAATGAAGACACCTTCACTAATATTTCATGTAGAATACCAATTGGCTTCTTCACTGTCCTATCCGCCATCACTAGTCTCATGGAAGTTTGTTTGGGGGCTCCCAACCCCAACTGTTTGAATACTAGAAAGGGCATGATGTTTATGCTAGCCCCCAAATCACATAATGCTCGAGTAAAGTTAAAAGATCCAATATTCCAAGGAATGGTGAAAGCGCTAGGATCTTTATTCTTCTCTACCAATTAACTAGTAACTACAGCACATCAATGATGAATATTGTCGGCTGGCTCATAACTTACTGACCTTTTCTTGGTGATTAAATTTTTCATGAATTTTTCATATCCAGTAATTTGATCCAATGCCTCTACAAGTGGTATATTGATTGATAACTCTTTTACCATAGATAAAATTTTCTAATACCTACCTTCTTATATTATTTTTCATCCTTTGAGGAAAGGGAAGAAGAGGCCTCGAAATAGGCTTCAACACAGGCTTCTCAACTATGTCTTTTTTGTTCTCTTTACTACTGCCCACTAAATCAGTAGGATCATCATCATTTTTGTGTTGATCTACAGTGGGTACAGGTAGTTTTGTGGTGGATTTACCACTCTGAGTGGTAATGGCATGGAAATGAGCATTATTTTTCAAATTTTGAACTGTATTACGAGGGAGTGTGCTATGTTTCTCTAATTTAATATGGCTGAAATTGAACTAAGTTATTGTTCCAAGTGTTTGATTACTGTAGCATGTGATTTGACTTTCTAATTTTCCCCTGAAAGATCTGCCTTAATCTCCTTAAGATATCTTTCTTGGCTTTCTTTTCCTTTGACTAATTTTGGCAAAAGTACCTTTATTCTAGATTCTAAATCATGATCCCCAGGTGGAACATACTTATCAGTCTTCCTTGTAGTCATATTTCTGATGCCAATCACCATCTCTCTCTATCGACTTCTATCTCTGTATTTGTCATTATAAAAGTTCTGACTTTGAGTCCCTTGCCATTGGGCTCGAAAATCCTCCAACCTACAATTAAGATACTTTACTTTCTCTTCAGATTCAATCTCAAAAGTTTTTAAAGTAGATGCCTAAGTCCCAACTGCATTTACTTTCTCAGCACCTATTATTGTGAATTTCTTAGTAATAAGCCCAATATCTATTCGAAGTTGAGCAACCTCTGGTGTGACCAAGTCATTATTTTCTCCATAATCATCACCAACAAGTTCAATAACATATGCACCTGCACCACATTCAGAATATCTCATATGCCATCCTTTATTGGTCATTGAACTATTATCTAGAATACCTTCTGTATAATCCCACTGAAATTGCATAAATTCACCTCCTAAAATAGAACGTTCCATTCCTCTCAAACTGACATTTAGTGATCTGTAGAAGAATTCTAACAAATTTGACCCTCTAATTCTATGATTTTGTACCATGCTAAGCTTTTTTTTGAATCCAAACCATGCCTCATACAAGGATTCTGTAGGTAACTGTTTGAAGTTATAAATTTCATCTTTTAAATATAACATCCTTGCAAGAGGGAAAAATATATAAAGAAACTATTTTTGCAACTTATGCCAAGAAGTGATTGAACATCTCAGAAATTCCCCCAATAATAGTAATGCTTCAATAGTTAGAAAAAATGGGAACAACCTTAACCCCAAAGCATTTTGATCTACCCCAAAATGGTATAAGATGTGCATATCCTAGTAAAGTTCATAAGATATAGATTTGAATCATCAACTTCGACTACTGAAAAAACACACTTTAAGTTAAATAGCTGGATCATAGCACTAGTAATATCAAACTTCACATTGGGGGAAGAGGTGGAGAAAAAATTGCTCTTGTCTCAGCCGGTTTAAAATATTTGATATCCTCATCATCTCTCTTATATGGTTGTAGAGGTTGATATGCAGGGATCACTAGAACTCAGACTCTCTTAATTCTATCACCCACTATTCTCGGCCTGACTAGTTCCTTATTTTGAGCTCTCCGAGCATCTTCAGCTAAGTTAGCCTCTTGAGCTTCTCGTCTCTCTTGCTCTAAAAGTGTTTGCATCTATATATCTATAACATTATGAGGAATAAATGGATCAAGCAAGATTTTTGCATTTGAATTAATAGGTGGAGGGTCTTAACCCCTAGTAGGAACACCATCATAAACTTGTTCTTCCATTCTTCATGGTGTTTGAAAAATTCTTTCTAGCTCTAGATCAAAAGGGAGTAAGGGATTGACTCTTCTCCTAGTGTTTCACAAACACTAGTGTATTAAAAATCAAAAATAGAAAATAAAACCTATTAACTTCACCAAATTCAATAAATAAATTATACCATCTTCCCCAGCAACAATGCCAAAATTTGATGTCACAAAAAATGAACCTCCAAAAAAATTATGTTGTGGTCGATGCCAAATATAGTAATCCAACTAGGTTAGGGTCGAACCCTTATGGAAGATTCTAAATAGTTGCTTGGCTTGATGTAATCCACTAATAGTATAGGAAAGTAAATAGGGGGGATTTTAGTACCAGTCGCAAGTAGTAACCAAATCTTGAGTGCTTTTGCGTTGTAAACAATAGAAGTTGTACACTATGCTTGTGTTCCTCCTTGCTTCATAACTCCATAAATTTCTCGTGACAAATACAAATATTCTGATATGTTACATGTAAAGTCTACAAGATATGTATTATCAACCATTTTGTGGACATGATGATAAATCTTACCCTTTACCAATTCAGTCTCAGGGCATCGCCTTGTTGCTCTATGTTACAACCTCAGTTAACTATCACCTTTTAAGTTTAAGTGATTAGATGAGATGGCGGGAATTATAAGGTGGAGGTAATTTTCAAATTACTGTCATAATCTTATTTTCCTAATCATAAACTCCCTTCTGAAGATGTTTGCAAATACAGACTATCTCAAGCTTTTCTAGTAGCTATGAGATTAATTATTATGAATAAGATTAAGATATATGCATAAACCCTAGAATAGACGAATGTCACACTTCCTCTGCGTAGCTTATCCCCCAGGGTTCCTACAACCCTATTAAAGGATATTAGCCGCTCATGTTCATGCAAGAATCCATTCTTATCAATAAAGAAGACATGTAATTAATTGCTCAAGAATAAGATGAATAAACTCCAATGTCTTGAACTAAATAAAAACCCAAAATCTCAAGAATAATTGTAAAGTATGTGAAAAGTAACAAGAACAATGTCAAAGTATGTAACGCTATAAAATATAAGCCCTAGGAAAGTTATAGTATCTCAAAATAAGATAGAAATCCCAATAAAAATAAAAAAACTCAAAGTTATTTCAGCATTTGGTATGACTCGATCTTCAACTCGTACCGTCATCATATGAGTCGTACTTGTGCCTCTCGTATCTATTCCAATGTCTGATCTCCCAAGTCTATAACTTTCTGTTCATCATAGGACTTCTTATTATGAGTCATACATGATCATACGACTTATGTCCTTCACTCATATCCACCTAGGACTTTTGTCTTTCTAAGATTTGAACACGAGTCTGCTTATGATTTCCCTATAAAAGTCATACTCATATATCCGACATGTATACTTCTGAGACATCAACTTTGGATGAGAGCTTTAGATTTTGCTATGATTATGACCTCATAGTAGGCTCGTACCATGGCTTACGAATCAAATTCTCTAGTCATATCTTGCCTATACTTAGATTCTCAATTTGGCTTTGGGTTTTGTTGTGCTTACAAGTCATCCTACGAGTCGTACTGAGTGTTGACGACTTGTGGGGTAGCTCGTATCTTGATCAAAATTGGTCTTTCTAGGAATTTTTATTCTATTTTTGTTCCAACACTACTGTAGAACTATTTTACCAGCAATCAACCCAAAAGTGCATCATATGTACTAAAACAACCTATGTACCCACATAAATTAATGGTTTTAAGCATCAAAAGTGAGGTGTTTCTGTGAAACATCACCGAAGGATATGCAAACTCTATAAGCTGAGGGTGTTAATGTGCTATAGAAATATAGAAGTTTCCACTCTCAAAATGAGGAAATTATGCAAGTTTCTAAGGTTGTTTAGTTAGATATGGGGCATTTTGGGTATGTTTTGCAGGAAATCATATTTTGGATTCTAAGTCTTATAAAAATATGAAAAAGGTTATTTTAGATACTTATGGGAGCAATTATGGATGTTCGAGACATTTTTCAAATTTTTCTTGACCAAAACATATGCGGGAATTGAAGAAGAGCTAAAAAATAACTTATAACGCATGCTATGTCAACATGCCCGCATGTAGCACATGGAATTGCATATAGGCAAAGCATGTGTTAGAAGTCCAAAATTTCAAGAGCTAAGCTACAGGATTTTTTCATCGGGGCACATTTGGTCACTATGTGCGCTGACCCTACAGGCTGCATGTGCTACATGCACCAAAGACCATGGTGCATATAGTGACCACAAGTAGCCACCAACCCTTTTTTCTCCTATTTTCTTCGGGTTTTGGTTTTAGGGTTTCCTCATGTACTATAAAAACCCTTTATGTGTTTTTTAGTATAAGTGACACATTCTTAATACTTACAAACATATTTTGATTCCATGATTCAATTTTAGTCTTAGAATTCTCTTGTATTAATCTCGGTTGATTAATTCAATTATGGTTTTGTGTTTTTACTTCTTATTATTGTGATTTTATCTTATGCTTTCACTCATGAATATTATTATTTCACAAGCATGAGTGGCTAAAAACCCTTAGCTAGGGTTATGAAAACCCTGACAGATTGATATAGTAGGTGGAGTGCAATTATTGTTCTGAACCTATACATATGCATGCATTGTATTATCTTCACTTTAATAGTTTTATCAATGGGTGCACACTTTAGGATCTCGCTATGATTATAGATACTTCCACCAAAATAGGAGTAGTGACTAAGAAAAAATACTGACAATAGTAATATGGAGTCTAACTGTTGATCCATGCTACTAGGTACTATCTAAGTAAGATGGTTAGGTTTGATCTAATAACTAGACACTCAAAAGGTAATAGTTAACTGGGCTCCAGATAAGGGTTAGTTAGGTGAAATTCTTAGACTCAAAAGGTAAAGGGTTAAATCCTTCTGCTCTTCCAAAAGACTGTAGAAGGTACTTAACTTATCAATTCTGCATGCAAGGTATCGAGTTGGTTCAATAAAAGCATGATAAGACTTCGGAGTTAAGAAGACAGGGGATCACAATTATAGCATTCACCTATGACTAATTACAATCAAAGTTGATACTCTCCACTTGTTTGATATTGCTACTCAAAACCTACCGTTTACTTTTCCAGTTCTACTCATTGATTAAAATAGTTGAGATCCATCATTACACATATTCCCTTAGGATTTGACCCTAACCTTTGGTGGGTTACTATATTTGGTAGTGATTGTATCATATTCTGAGAGGAGGTGTAGCTTGGATGTCACAACGGAGGCTCACTGCCTCTGAATTCCAAAATAGCCCTGAACCCCTTCCAAAAATTTTGAAACTCTCCCAAAGTACCCTTTTAACATCCCTAAACATATCCTAGGTGAAAAATTGATGCTTCGAACATGGGAAGGTAAAACAAAAAAGGGAGAAAATTTTTGGGGGCGTTACATTACCCTTCTTTAGGATCATTCATCCCCGAATGATGAGCTAGGAGACTTATAGCTCGAGAAATAGCAAGAACACATCAAAATCAAACGACAAACTCAGAAAGTAACAAGAGGAAAACAAAACTCATACCTTAATTACTATTATCCAGAATGGGGAACAAGAACAGATATTTGGACTTCATGTCCTCTTCGTCTTCTCAAGTAGCTTCCTTAAACTTTTGGTTTCTCCATAGAACCTTCACAGAAACCACATCATTAGTCCTTAAATGATGGACTTGCCTATCCAAAATAAAAGCTAGGACATCCTCGTAAGATAAGGAGTTTGAAACACTTGCACTTTCTAAGGGAATAATCAAGGAGAGATCACCTACACACTTCTTTAACATCGAAACATGGAAGACCAGATGAATGGATCCCAAACTAGATGGCAAATCTGATTCATAGGCCACACTACCCACTCTATTCAAAACTAAATACATAACCACATAACAATGGCTGAGCTTCCCCTTCATTCTAAATTACATTACTCCCTATGCCAATGCATCCATCACTCTAATAATCTTGAGAAGGATGTTCTTCATACTTCCAGCTCATAGCTATTAGATTGAGGACCTGAATTCAATATTAATATTAGTATAATAAAGATAGTCATTGTTAATAATGGAGAGAACATAAGTTGAAAAAGAATTAACATATAGGGTGTGAAGTTTTTCTCTATTTCCATTCTTAATCTATGCAACTAGGCTTGTAAGTCAGCTAACAAAGTGGTTGTGCGGGAACTTCTTATAGAAAACTACAAGCCAGTGCCCATCATAATTTTTGAATACTCCTCCCAATCCACCTATACTTGCTTGTCCTGAGACTATTCCATTGACATTTAATTTGACGGTCCCTTTCGAAGGTAGTTTCAATGAGTTGTTGGGGTTTGTTGTGATGCTCATCCTCGATCAATAATTTGAATTCAATTAAAGCTATAATACTTTGGGACTGAGGAATGGGATTTTTACTATAGTTAAAAGAATTATCATTACGACTCAACCATATTCCCTAAAACAAAAATGAATCAGGGTGTGCCAATCAATCAAATAATTAAAGGTTTGTTCTTAAGAGAGAACCAAATATTATACCAGTTCAAACTTTTAATTTTGCAGCGAGGTATGCTAGCAAGTAATACCAAAATGAATATGAAGAAACCAATCTTTATCAATTCTCATAAGGATCCTCTTTTTTTTTTTTTGGGTTATTGTCACTATTATTATTACTCATGAGATAGAGCATTAACAAGCAAAACAAATAGCCACAAAGTATATTATATACTGCAGATTGACTTTTTTCTTATAACTTATAAATCAAAGTCACAGCTTATAAATTTTAATCTATGATTTTTTATTAATTGTATTAATTTGACTTGAAAAATCAAGTGTGTAAAAGAATTTTTTATGCTATCCAACATTATAGAAATACTTAACAATTATTTTTCCTTGAAAGTACATAAAATAAGTCGATCCAAACAAGCTCTTAAAAATATTATTTCCTTTGCACATGCATTGATGTGATCAGAGCATATAGTCTTAAATTATTGAATTAGATATTATCTTTCTGTAAATAAAATCTATATTTAAAACATAAACTTCCACAACAAGTTCAAGATCAACTTGAAGAACAAAAAATAAGTTCAAGATATATTCTAAAAATGAGAAAAAGCAAACATTAAATAAAGATGAAGTTAGAAGATTTAAGTCCACTGAATTTAGGTATGTCCTTCAGGAACTTATTCCCCTAACATGCCTGAGGTTATGGAATATATCCTCTCAGAAAAAAATGAATCACTTTAATATAATAGTAGTACCTCAAATTTTGCCAAACTATGAACGAACTCAACAATATCAAATCACACTTGAGTGTTTTTCAAGAAGTAGAGTATTTTTTCAAAAAACATATATTCATATCAGAGGAGAAATCAAATATTTACAGCCAAAAGGTGGTGCTTTATATAAGAAGCAATGATTCAGAAATATGCACCTTTTCAAAAGAGGTGAAACTCTTCAAAAAAGTCATAACCCATTAGAAAAGTCATAACCATCCAAAGTGAAATGGTGCATGTTGAAATTGTATCCTCTCTCTTTATATCTTCTGAAAAAATACCTATTATTTTCCATTCACATCTCTTGAAGCCTAACAAACCCCCACACGAATGGGGAATGGCTATTAGATTAAAAATATATATATATGGAGATGTGTGTTATTTACAAACAAAGACTAATTGCATCTGGATAAGTGGGTTTTCTTTTGAACTTTGTAGTAAACTTATATTGGATGCACTCAGTCAATGATATGTGATATATTTGAACTGCAGAATATTTTTATACATTTTGACAATACAAGTCACACAACTAGCCTTTCACTATCTATGATTCTCACAATTTTGTTTATTTCAACCATGAACACTTTCTGGTTTCATGATAGCTTACAAAATTGGCTTTTACGATCATTCTCTTTAAAGTAACTGCCACATCACCCTCACACAGGTAATTCCTAAGTATTTAATCTTATAAATCAAACTATTTTGTCATATCTGCCAAACATAGAAACCATTAAAATGCTTTAAATCATAAGCCTTATACTTGTTTTGTGAACATTGTCTTAATCATGATATCGATTTTAGTTAATTGACAATGTTGAAACATCAGTTACACATTTGATTTTTCTTTTTGAACCAAGATGTAATACCTCAAAAAATTTTGAACATTTTATTTTAACCCTCTCGCATGTGTAATGTCATTTTTTTTTACTTTAATTATGTTTAGGGATGTTAAAAGGTTGTTTTCAAAAAGTTTCAAAATTTTTGGAAGGGTTTTGGGGTCATTTTGGAACTCTGAGGTTGGTGCCTCTATGATAATGGCATGAAACAGAGGTTAGTCTCCTCGATAAGGGAGTGGCATCGAGCTACCCTCCACGATAAGGGTGTGCCACACTCCTATGTTAGATTTGTCCAATTTTGTTTTTTTTTACTTGGATTGAGGGACTTTTGATCATTTCACTGCTTGTACGACTTATAAAAATAAAAGTGACCCTTTTCCTTCAATTTTCAAAGATCAAACTCAATTATTCTCCTCGTTAACTTAAAATCCAAGAAAGCTCAATGATTTTTTAAGAAATCACTACTCTGACTCCAAACTTCAAATTTGGTTCAAATTGTTCTATATTTTAGGAATTTTGATCACTCCTAACAAGTAACTTTAACATTGTTGCATTAAATTATAGAATTTTCATGTGATAGAAAGTGTAGGTTTGAAATTTGTTGAGGAATTTTGATTGGTTTAACTGAATTGCTTTCTACATGGTTTAAATTATTTATCCAACCTTTAACTAATGGTTATGTGGATTGAAATGGTGCATTATTTTAATGGTTGGAATACAAATATGGGTTAACCCAAATTGACAAAATTTGGGCTTAATAATGGCACTAACCTTAACCCACTTTATAAACTTGATTTTTAATATGGATTATTGTACGGTTTAACTTGTCTTTTGAACCCATTGGATTGCATTAAGGGATAAATTAATGAGCATGATTTTGAATGGACTTGGTGGCCTTGTATTTGGATTTTAAATTGAACTTGGGAGTCAATTTGGTTATATGCATTGGTTGGCATAATTATATTGGCTTCCAAGTGTATTGCTATGATGATACCATATTGGTAAATCCTTAATAAATTACTCCTAAGTTAATGGTTAGTTTATGTCTAAAGTGTTTTAATTTGGTCTTAAAATAAATGTGTAGCTGTAACGACCCGAGACTACTCCCTAGTCGTCACACGGTGCTTACAGTCCCGAGAGACTACAAACTAACCCATGAGCTGGTACATCCTGTGAGAACTGAATAATATGATCAAAAATGTGAAAGAATACTGACATGCCATAAGGTCTTAATAACTGAATTTAAAACTAAAATATGAGTCTATCGAAACAACTGACTGAATATAATAAAATAAATATAAATTGTTTCACTAATTGTAATATCTAAATACAGAATAACTGACTCTAATGTATGAAATGTGTCTATAACTGACTGACTAAATATGAGTTGATGGGAAAGGCCCCAACTAACTCCAACTAACTACTAACTGAGACATGAAATAAAGTATGCCTATCCTCAAAATATGAGGAATCACCACTGCTACTGCTAAGAATTTGATGAGTCTACTCACGAGATGGGAACTGAGCATCAGAACCTATGATATAATACATCATAGTGCAAAAGAAATGGTATACGATTAGTTCTTTGAATATACTGGTATGCTAAATGAGTTAGGTTGATATGGATTGTTTCATAATTGAACTAATGATTAACTCGATATGCATATAAAGCATGGAGTATTGAGTAGAGAACACGGAATCTGTAGATAATGATAATGCATTGAAATCTGTAAATACTGAGGATGCATGACCAAGCATATAATATAACTAAGTAAATTTTGTAAACTTAAATACTGAGATAATTAAAATCTGTATGCTTTAGTCAAGCAACACTAAGAATGAATAACTGAACTGGGACTATAACTGAGACAATATCTGAGACTGTAGGAGGTATCATCTAACTAACATTCCCCAATTTCAGCTAATTGGGGTCCAACCTGTAACGCCATCTGGAAGGGTATTATTATTGTGCCATGGGCACTAACAATAGCTGTGTGGATCCACTAAACTGATATAATGTCCAAAGTACTAAGGGTGTTAAGCCTGAACTGGCGGGTGATCCCTGCGAGATAGTCAAGCCTAATATGATGGGTGACTACTCATATCCTACACTGGCTGCATAATTCTGAAGTATAGGGACTACTACTAATGACTCTACCTATCTGACAGGGAAGCCGCCATCCCTACACTCGCTCGGTGCTAAATCCTACTACTAATTGAAAGACACTGAGGTACTAGACTGTTCTGGGTTGGATAACTGATATTTAACTATTTTGATAATTCTCATAATATAATTTGAAGGCTATTCTGTAATGTACTGAGACTAGACTAAATAATTAGCTATGATTTTTAGGTATTCAATATCCCTAGGACTCAAAACAACAATGCTAAAAGGACACTAAAGCTTGAAGGACAAAACATGAAGGCTCTTCATAAATAAATCACTCTTGTAGGCATTTTATCAAACACTTGTAGTTCATGGTTTTAAAACAGTTATAGAAATGTCTTGGAACTTGTAGAAATAGCATGAATTCATCATAATAGCATTAAATCATGGTTTGATTCAGTAAATAATAATATTAAAACATGGAAGATTGAATAATAACAATAATTTCATGGTAACATGGTATAGAATCATAGTTCATGGAGATTCATGGATGAAATCATAATTTAAAACATGATAACTTGAAAAGATCACAAATTTATAATTTAAAAATATTGCTTAGACTCCATGAATGAAAGGACCCATGGATGAACATCTACCATACCTAGGTTATTTAATTTGAATAGATGAATGGAGATATCTTGAGAAATTGCCTTGAATTTGATAGATAGGGTTTCTTGTTCTTAAAAGAGAGATTTTTTATTGTGAGAGGAATTGAAATAATTATGACTACTTAGGTTATTTAGGGGTTAAATTTCATGTTTTAGGTTAGTTAGGGTCGTGGAAAAAGACTCATATACCCTTAACTGAATTTAAAAACGAAAGATGAAAATTGACCATCTCGATTTTTTGACCTTGGCGCGACACACCACTATCATGCCAAGCCATTGGAAAAGGGACAAATGGGACTTGAATAAATAGCATGATGCGCCACATTGTGGCAAGCCTGTGGATGCCATTTTGGCCACCTTCGCGATGTGCCATGATCGTGGAGGCCCACTAGAAATTGACAAATGAGAAATTGGCCTGCTCCGTGACGTGCCATGATCACGGAGTCACATTGTAAATTAACAGTTTCCATTTGTACTGTCTATACGACATACTAAGGGTTAAAATAATGGTGTTTAACAATTGAAATATAAAATTACCATAACCTTTTACTGGCTATTGGATTTAGGTGAATTTTATATTATTGGAAATCTAACTGAATTTTCTATACAATGGTAAGCTCTAAACTAAAAAATACTGAGTTTTTCAAAAATTTCATATACAAATACTTATGTATTGGGACTTAGTGCTAAGTAAATATGGGGTGTTACAATATCTCCCCTTTGGGATTATTCATCCTCGAATGGAACTGGTTAAGCTGGGGGAACTGATGGACTGAGTTTACACACTGAATATGCATGTCTGATGCATGGACTGCTTGACTAAACTAATTCATGAATGCATAACCGAAAGGAACATGATGTATGGATGAAACTGAGCATGACAGAGAAAAGAAAATCTTAAGAAGATTAATAC
>JAPEIP010000012.1:85353427-85405220 GCA_026120095.1 Capsicum chinense | reverse complement strand
AATAATTTCATGGTAACATGGTATAGAATCATAGTTCATGGAGATTCATGGATGAAATCATAATTTAAAACATGATAACTTGAAAAGATCACAAATTTATAATTTAAAAATATTGCTTAGACTCCATGAATGAAAGGACCCATGGATGAACATCTACCATACCTAGGTTATTTAATTTGAATAGATGAATGGAGATATCTTGAGAAATTGCCTTGAATTTGATAGATAGGGTTTCTTGTTCTTAAAAGAGAGATTTTTTATTGTGAGAGGAATTGAAATAATTATGACTACTTAGGTTATTTAGGGGTTAAATTTCATGTTTTAGGTTAGTTAGGGTCGTGGAAAAAGACTCATATACCCTTAACTGAATTTAAAAACGAAAGATGAAAATTGACCATCTCGATTTTTTGACCTTGGCGCGACACACCACTATCATGCCAAGCCATTGGAAAAGGGACAAATGGGACTTGAATAAATAGCATGATGCGCCACATTGTGGCAAGCCTGTGGATGCCATTTTGGCCACCTTCGCGATGTGCCATGATCGTGGAGGCCCACTAGAAATTGACAAATGAGAAATTGGCCTGCTCCGTGACGTGCCATGATCACGGAGTCACATTGTAAATTAACAGTTTCCATTTGTACTGTCTATACGACATACTAAGGGTTAAAATAATGGTGTTTAACAATTGAAATATAAAATTACCATAACCTTTTACTGGCTATTGGATTTAGGTGAATTTTATATTATTGGAAATCTAACTGAATTTTCTATACAATGGTAAGCTCTAAACTAAAAAATACTGAGTTTTTCAAAAATTTCATATACAAATACTTATGTATTGGGACTTAGTGCTAAGTAAATATGGGGTGTTACAATATCTCCCCTTTGGGATTATTCATCCTCGAATGGAACTGGTTAAGCTGGGGGAACTGATGGACTGAGTTTACACACTGAATATGCATGTCTGATGCATGGACTGCTTGACTAAACTAATTCATGAATGCATAACCGAAAGGAACATGATGTATGGATGAAACTGAGCATGACAGAGAAAAGAAAATCTTAAGAAGATTAATACCTTATACTGAATCTGGATTCTCAGAGAAAAGATAAGGGTACATGGTTCGCATATCTACTTCTACTTCCAAAGTGGCTCCCTCAACGGACTGATTCCGCCAAAGAACTTTGACTAGTGAAACTTCTTTGTTCCATAGTCTACGAACTTGATGATCAAGAATTTCGACTGAAACTTCCTCAAAGGAATGATTGTTCTGAATATCTACACTTTCTAAGGGAAAAACTACAGCTGGATCACCAATACACTTTTTCAATAATGAGACATGGAACACTGAGTGTACTGAGGCTAAGTCTAAAGGCAACTCAAGATCGTAAGCTATCTTTAAGAAATGATTGAAAATTCTAAAGGGACCAATATATCGGGGACTGAGTTTACCTTTCTTGTTGAATCTCTTCACTCCCTTCATAGGAGAGATTTTCAAGTACATAAAGTCACCAACCTCAAAATCGAGATCCTTTCTCCTCACATCAACATATGATTTCTGTCAGCTCTAGGCAGCCCTAAGCATTTCTCTAATCAACTGAACCTTTTCTAACATATCAAACATCAAGTCAGGATCTACTACTATAGCCTCACCTACTTCAAACCAACCAATTTGAGATCTATATCTCCTATCATAGAGAGCCTCAAATGGAGCCATGCGGATACTTGAATGATAGCTGTTATTGTATGAGAATTCAATCAAAGGAAAATAGTCATCCCAACTACCTTTAAAATCAACAATGCATGCTCTCAACATATTATCAAGAGTCTGAATGGTCCTTTTTTCTTGGCCATCTGTCTGAGGATGGAAAGCTGTACTGAGGTGGACTTGGGTACCAAGACCCTTTTGGAATGCTTTCCATAAATGAGAGGTAAATTAGGTACCTCTATTTGAGATGATAGATAAGAGAACACTGTGCAACCTAACCAACTCTCTGAGATAGAGATTGGAATAGTCCCCAACTAAGTAAGAGGTATGGACTCGCTAGAAATAAGCTGATTTGGTCTTCCTGTCTACGATAACCCAAATACAGTCATGATGATGATGGGTACGAGGCAAACCTGTCACAAAGTTCATATTCACTTCCTCCCATTTCCACGTGGGAATACTGAACTCCTGCAAGGACCAACTAGGCTTATGGTGCTCAATATTAACTTACTGGCATGCAGATCACTTAGATACAAACTCTATAATATCTCTCTTTATACCACTCCACTAATAAATCTCCTAAAAATCGTGGTACATCTTAGTGGCCCCTTGATGAATAGAGTAACATGCACCATGCTCTTCTTCAAGAATTCGTTGCCTCAAATTATCTACACCAGGGACACACAATCTACCCTGATAATGCAAAACGCCATCTCCCCATTGATAGAAAACCTCTACTTTATGATATTTGACCGATTCTTTCAACTTAACTAGACTGGGATCTCTATCCTGATTTTCTTTATCTCAAAAAATAGAGATGACTTTGAGCTACTCTGCACCCATAGACATTCTACTGAGAGCATCAGCCACTACATTAGCCTTGCTCGGATGATACAGAACGCTCATGTCATAATCCTTCAATAACTCTAACTATCTTCTTTGACGCAAATTCAAATCTTTCTAAGAGAACATATACTAAAGGATTTTGTGATCTATGAACACATCTATATGCACCCCATTCAAGTAATGCCTCCTAATCTTTAAGGAAAATACTGCAGATGCTAGCTCAAGATCATGAGTCAGATAAGTCTTTTCATGAGGCTTAAGCTGCCTGAAGGCGTAGGCTATGACCTTACCTCTCTACATGAGGACACAATCGAAACCTACTCTGGATATATCACAGTACATAACAAAACCATCTGACCATCTAGTAGAATCAAGACTGGGCTAAGGTGAGTCGAGTCTTCGACTTCTGAAAACTCTTCTCGCATGAATTTGACCACTAAAACTTAACTTTCTTCTGAGTCAATTTGGACATGGGGGATGCAATAGAAGAAAAGCCCTCAACAAAATAACGGTAATAGCCAACTAAACCCAAGAAACTCCTGATATCTAATGGTGAGATTGGTCTAGGCTAGTTTTTCATCGCTTCATTCTTTTGAGGATCAACTTTAATGCCATCACCAAAAATAATATGACAAAGGAATGCTATTAATCTTAGCAAGAATGCACACTTACTAAATTTAGCGAATAACTGATGGGCTCTAAGAGTCTGAAGCACTATGTTGAGATGGTCTGCGTGATTGCATTCTCTATGAGAATAGACAAGAATGTCATCAATAAAGACTATGTCGAACATGTCCAAGTACTGCTTAAACGCTTGATTCGTCAAGTCCATGAAGGCTGCTGGGGCATTCGTGATACCAAAGAACATGACTAAAAATTTAAAGTGACCATACCGAGTTCAGAAAGATATTTTTGGAATATTACATTCTCAGACTCTAAGTTAATGATAGCCTGATCTGAGGTCTATCTTTGAAAAGTAACTGACACCCTGAAGTTGGTCAAAAAAATTATTGATTCTAGGAAATAGAAATTTATTTTTGACTTTGACCTTGTTCCACTGATGGTAGTCTATGCATATTATAAGAGAACCATCTTTCTTACATACAAATAGAATAGGTACACCCCATGGGGAGATACTGGGTCTGATGAATCCCTTATCTAAGAGATCCTTCAACTTTTATTTTAATTTTTTGAGTTTAGTTGGAGCCATTCTATATCGTAGAACAGATATAGTATGAGTATCTAGGAGAAGGTCTATTTCAAAGTTGATTTCCTTTTTGGGAGGAACTCCGGGGAGATTTTCACAAAAAACATCTAAGAATTCATTTACTACTAGGACTGACACAAAAGTAGGGGTTTCTGAGTTAGAGTCTTTGACTCATACAAGATGGTAGACACACCCCTTGGATATCATCTTTATGGATCTAAGGTAAGAAATCAATTGACCCCTAATAGTTGTAGTACTACCCCTCCATTCATAGACTGGTTTATTTGGAAACTGAAAATGAGCTATTCTATTTCTACAATCAACTAAGAGATAGTATGAGTGGAGCTAATCCATGTTAAGAATAGTGTCAAAATTTGTCATCTCTAAATCCATAAGATCAACTAAAGTAACTTTTTGAGCTATTATGACTGGACAGTTCTTGTAAACCTATCTGGCTATAATAAAAATACCTGCTGGGATAAATACTAAAAAGGGCTCTGCTAGAGTTTTGGGACTGACTCTTAAATTGACGGCTATATATGGAGTTACAAAAGAAAGAGAAGCTTCAAGGTATAGTAAAGTATAAACATATAAGTGAAAGACTAGCAACATACCAGTAACTACGCCAGGAGAATTTTCCTAATCTTGGCGGGACTAAAGAGCATATAATTTGTTCGGATGCTGATCACTAGTAGCAACAGAAGTGGCACCCTACTGAGTCGGGCGATCGAATAGAACTGACGACTGATGGGATTAGCCCTATTGGCGTGCATCCCAACCTTTCTGAGCAACTACCCGATACTCTCAAATATTATGGCCTGGATTTCCACACCCGAAGAACATATCACTACCCGCTCTACACTTACTTTAATAGTGTTTGCCATACTTTTGACATAAACGATTGGTATGATCACTGCTAACAATGACCTAGGATTTAGAGCCTGGTGCCCTATCTCTAATATCATTTCTAAATTTGGGTACTGGGCACTGGCTGAAGAAGTTACTAGGGATGAAGACCTCTGATAAAACAAAGGATGGTTACCACCTTCTGACTTTGGCTGATTGAAATTAAAACTACCCATCCTAGCTCTTTTTTTTCCTCTCTCCCTCTCCTTAATCTTTTGCTCCTTTATCTGTTGACCATGAACTATCTGCCTAGAAAAGTCCGTCTCACTAATCAGCATTATGGTCCTACACTCCTTGACCATACTATTAGACACACCAGACACAAACTTACTAATCTTATACTTATGGTAATCTACCACATAAGGACCATATCTATCTAATCGAGTGAACTTGAGAGAATACTCCCTCACACTCATGTTGCCTTGCCTCAAATTATTAAATTCTAAGACTTTGGCCTCCCTCAACTCTAATGGAGAGAATCTATCCAAGAAAGCTGTGGTAAACTCTTCCCATTTTATAGGTCCTGCATCAATACCTTTATTAACTTTCCACTGCTTAAACCAAGTATGGGATACATCCTACAACTGATATATAGACAACTCAGCACTTTGACTAGATGTTACCCCCACATCATTCGTTACCTTCTGAACTATAGCTAAGAATTCATGTGGATGCTCTTTAGACTTGGATCCCGTGAAATAAAGAGGAGTCATTTGGGTGAAATCCCAAATTCTAGTTGTAATAGTATTTGCCACTGGGTTGGTTGGAATAGTGGCTAGCTGGTAAATCTATGCTGTTATGGAATTTTCTAGAGTAGTGAACGCATCCTCAAATTCTATGTGAGATACATACTCATCCAGAGGATTTGCCTGGACGGGCTATGTGGCTGGTTAAGTTCCTATTCTTCTTCTGTTCTTTTTGGGGGGCATGTTCTTTCAATGGAAGAAAAAAATAGATTAGACTGAGAGTTTAACTTGAGCTCATGCTCAATCGCATGATATGAATACTTGAAAGAAGGGAAACTTTTCCTAAATACTTTGTAGCCTCTCGTCCATAAGTGTGGCGCGCTTTACACCCACGTACAAGACTCTACTCAATGCAACTTTAAAACTTCCTAGGATACTTTAAAACCTTAGGATTTGATACCAAGTTTGTAATAATCCAAAACTACCCCTTAGTTGTCACACGGTGCTTATAGTCCTAGGAGACCACAAGCTAACCCATGAGCTGATACCTACTGTGAGCACTGAATAACATGATCATAAATGTTGAAGAATATTGGCATGCCATAAGTTTTTAATAATTGAATTTAAAACTAAAATATGAGTCTATAGAAACAACTGATTGAGTCTAAAAAATAAAGATAAAATGGATCAGTAACTGTATATCTGAATACTGAATAACTGACTCTAATATCTGAAAAGCCTGTATAACTAATTGACTGAATATGAGTTGATGGGATAAGACCCAACTAACTCCAACTAACTACTAACTAAGACATGAAATAAATTAAGCCTGTCCTCAAATTATAAGGACTCACCATTACTACTACTGAGAATTTGATAAGTCTACTCATAAGACGAGAACTAATCATCAGAACCTATGATATAATACATCATAGCACAAAAGAAAAGATATATAATTAGTACTTTGAATGTACTGGTATGCCAAAATTAGGTAGGATGATATTCATGGTTTCATGAATAGAACTAATGATTAACTGGATATGCATATAAAGTATGGAGTACTGAGTAAAGAACATAGAATCTTTAGATACTGATAATGCATAGAAAACTATAAATACTGAGGATATGTAACAAAGCATATAACATAACTGAATAAAATCTATAAACTAATATACTAAGATAACTGAAATTTCTTTGCTTTGGTCAAGCAACACTAAGACTAAATAACTGAACTAGGACTTTAACTGAGACCATATCTGAGACGGTGGGAGGTATCATCTAACCGACATTCCCTAATTTGAGCTATTCGGGGTCCAACCTGTAACCCCAGATAGAAGGGTGTTAATACTATGCCACGGGTACTAACAATGGCTTTGTGGATCAACTAAACTGATATAATGTCCAAAGGACTAAGGGTGTCAATCCTGAATTGAAGGGTGGCCCCTACGAGATAGTCAAGCATAATCTGATGGGTGACTACTCATACCCTACACTGGATATGTAGTTTTGGAGTATAGGGACTACTACTAATGACTACCTATCTGACAAGGAAGCAGCCATCCCTACACTCGTTTTATGCTAAATCCTACTCCCAACTGAAATACACTGAGGTACTAGACTATTCTAAGTTGAATAACTGATATCTGACTATTCTAATAATGCTCATAACATAGTTTAAAGACTATTATATAATTTACTGAGGCTAGACTAAATAATTAGCTATGGTTTTCGGGTATTAAATACCCCCAGGACTCAAAACAACAATACTGAAAGGACACTAAAGCTTGAAGGCCAAAACATGAAGGTTCTTAATAAATTAATCACTTTTATAGGTATTTTATCAAACACTTATAGTTCATCGTTTTAAAACTATCATAAGAATGTCATGGAACTTGTATAAATAGCATGAATTCATTATAATAGCATTAAATCATGGTTTAATTCAGTAAATCATAATATTAAAACATGTAAGATTGAATAATAATAATAATTTCATGGTAACATAGTATAGAATCATAGTTCATCAAGATTCATGGGTGAAATCATAATTTAAAACATGATAACTTGAAAAGATCACAATTTTATAATTTAAAAAGGTTGCTTGGACTACATGGATGGAATGGATCCATGGATGAACATCTCATATACCTGGGTTATTGAATTTGAAGAGATGAATGGAGAGTTCTTGAAAAATTGCCTTGAATTTGAGAGCTAGGGTTTTTGTTCTTGAAAGAGGGATTTTTATTGTGAGAGGAATTGAAATGATTATGACTACTTAGGGTGTTTAGGGATTAAATTTTGTGTTTTAGGTTAATTAGGGCCGTGAAAAAGGACCTAAATACCCTTAAACGAATTTTAAACTGGAAGCTAAAAATTGACCATCCCGATTTTTGGCCTTGGTGTGATGTACCACTATCACGCCAAGCCACTGGAAAAGGGACAACTGGGAGCTGTTGCACCACTATCGCAGTAAGCCTGTGGATGCCTTTTTGGCCACTTCCGTGATGTTTCATGATCGCGAAGGCCCACTAAAAATTGACAAATGGGAAATTATCCTGCTCCACAATGTGCCATGATCATGGAGTCACACTGGAAATTGAAAATTTTCATTTGGACTATCGACGCAACGTGCTAAGGGTTAAAATAATGGTGTTTAACGACTGAAAATTAAAATTGTCATAACTTCTTACCCGATTATTGGATTTTAGAGAATTTTATATCATTGAAAAGCTAACTGAATTTCCTTAACAATATAAGGCTCTAAACTCAAAAATTCTATATTTTTCAAAAAATTTATATGCAAATATTCATGTATTGGGACTTAGATTATACTAGGAAAATATAGGGTTCTACAGTAGCTCACTATGAATGTGTGGATCTCGAGGGGATCAACATCGGAAATTACATTTACTGGTGTTGGGCATCCATGTGACCTTGTGCTTAGTGTACATATTATATATATGTTGGCAGGGCTATGGACTTGTTGTCCTTATTCTTTCTTTAGTTTTTCTTTTATTTATGCAGCTAACATGCACTGAGGCCCTTCTAGTAGGGGAGTTCGACCCATATATGCCATAGGTGCCTTTAGGATGGAGCGAGCTACATGTATTAGGTTAATATTTTAAACTCTCATGTTTATGGCCCTTGTCCCTATCCCTGCATCCTATATATATGTATATGAATATGTTGAATATGGTTTATGATTGGATCTTGGTAATTATATTATTTTATCTCTTTTCCATAGATATATGCCAGTGCTCGCCTCAGTGATCTTCCTTGGATGCTACATTATTTCTTTATGTAGGGTCTGAAGGGTTTTCTATTGCTCCTATGAAGTGTTAGGTTATTTTTTACTCTTGTGGATCTACTGTAAAGTGGTGAGCCTCTATCTTTCAGAAGGCCCTATCATTTCGCTAGTTGTTTTACTATTTTTAGCATTGTTTAGTATTCTATTTTGGATTCTTTTTGGTCAACATCATTAGCATGTCTCAACTTAATTGGAATTCTAGTTTAGAGGCTTTTATAGACAAGTATGGGTTGGTTTTTGTATTAACCCTTAGTTCTTATTTGGTTTATCTATTCTTTTTATCACTATGTTTGGTTATAATCCGTTGTATTTATTTTGTGTGTTATGAATATTAGGATAAGAGGGTGGTCTCCAACGTAAGATGGCTTTGAGATATCTATCATGACTGGACCTTAATTTGGGTCATGAAAATCTTGGTATCAAAGCACAATTCAGGGTCATTGGGTGTCTATAAAGCCATATTGAGTAGAGTCTCTTTTATGGGTGTGTAGTGTGCCACAATTATAAGGGGGAGTTTATAAGGCATTTAGGAATATTTCCTTTTCTTATGTTCTATTTTTGAGCTATAAAGTTTAGTTCTATGAAACTTCTCTAAATCCTGGATTAATAATATTTCAGATCATGTCTCCCCAAATATATAATGGTAGTAGAAGCTCTGTTGGACTCTCTTTCCTACTTGAAGAAAATATGGAGGGAACTCACCCTATTTATTAAGTACAGACCTAGTCTAGGGTCCCTTCTCCTGACTGTACTACTCTATATAGAGTTTCATTGGTCCCTCCTAGTCCTTCTTAGGATTCTCGTGCTGGTGACACTTATGTTTAGTCACCTCAGGCATATATCTCTAATATCGAGTTCTGTTAGTGTAGTCACATGTTCGCGCAGTTGGTGGTATCATAATTTTGTCTGTCCGATCATATTGTTCCTGCTATTAGTTTATCTAAGGTCACTCGTATTCACAAATTTATGAGGTTGAATACCCAAACCTTATAGGCTCTAATTATTAAAAGGATCCTTAAGGGTTTATTAATGAGATAGAGAGGATCTTTGGGGTGATGTATGCTATTGATTCATAGGGTGTAGAGTTTATTGCATATCAATTGAAGGATGTGTCTTACCTATGGTATGAAGAATGGGAAGGAATGAAGGGGATGAGGTTGTGCCAGTCATGTGGGATGAATTTTTAGATGTTTTCTTAATCACTTATTTCCTTGGGAATTAAGGGAGGCTACGACCAAAGTGTTTGTAAAGTTGAAGCAGGGTAAGACGAGTGTTACAAAGTATGCTCTAAAGTTTCAGCAGATGTTCCATTATGCTCTAAAATTGGTGTCTAATATAAGATCTAGAATGATCAGGCTTGATTTTGTTTTGTCACATAATTTGGTGTTAAAATTTAAGATTTCTATGCTTCATAATGATATAGACATATCTACGTTGATAATTTATATACAACAAGTAGTAGATGAGAAAAGAAATAGGTATAGATAGGGGAAAGACAAAATAAGATGTTTAGATATTTATAGCGAGGTGCAAATCATCAGAATTTTGGGAGAGATGGTAGGCAATGGACTAAGAAGCAAAATTAGGGATATTTTTATTCGACAACTAGTTCTCATTATACTAAGCCTTTAGGTGATCGTCATTTTTAGACTAGCAGTGGTCCTAAGGCATAGGGTGCCCAGTTTTTGGCTAGTGGAGCTCAGTTAGCACTACCTTATCATCTTTGTCATTTTTATAAACAACTTTACTGTGATTATTAGAAGGAGGGTAGAAATTAGTTCTATAATTATGGTCATCTTAGTCATATGCCATTAGATTGTCCTTCGACTAAAGTTTCCACTAAAGATAATAAGGTTTTGATTGCTACTTTTTCTGCTCCTACACTAAAAGGCTCCACTTCAGGTACTTTTACTAGCCAGAATTGCCTCTATGTTATTACTACTCGTCAGGAATTTGAGTCATTCCCATATGTTATTACTGGTGCATTACAATTCTTCTTTGGTGATGTTTATTATTTGCTTGATCTAGGTTCTACCCTATCTTATATGACTTCTTATGAGTCTATACACTTGATTTTGGTCCTAAAAATATTTTTGAGCTTTTTTTTATGTCTACTTCAGTAGGTGATTCTATTGTGGCTAGGAAAATCTATAGGGGTTGCGTAGTGTCTACTTTCATAGGGAGACATTGGTGGACTTGATAGAACTTGACATGGTAGATTTTGATGTAATCTTGGGGATGGATTGGCTTCATTCGTGCCATGCTTTTCAGGATAATAGGACCCAAAAGGTCAGTTTTTATTCTTCTAATTAACTAGTGATTGAATGAGAGGGAGTTCCTTAGTACCCAAATAGAGGTTGATTTTCTATCTTAGAGCTTGAAAGTTGATTTCCAAAAGGGGCCTGTATCATCTATTTCAAGTGAAGGATTTTTACTCTTAAAGCCTTTCTTTACAATCTGCCCTCATCGTTAATGAATTTCTAGAATTTTTTCTTGTTGATCTTCTTAGAATTCCTCTCGATAGGGAAATAGATTTTGGAATTGACCTTCTACTGAATACCTGTCCTACTTCTATTCCTTCTTATAGAATGGCTTCGACTAAACTAAATGAACTAAAGGAGTGGTTAAATGATCTTCTTAATAAGGGTTATATTTATTCTAGTGTTTCTTTATGGGGTGCTCCTACACTTTTTGTGCTAAAGACAAATGAGTCCCTTTGGATATGTATGATTATCGTTAGTTAAATAAGGTTATAGTGTAAAATCAGCATCCTCTTCCTAGGATTTATGGCCTTTTTGATTAGCTTTAGGGTGCTAGGTGTTTCTCTAAAGATTGATCCTCATTCGGGTTATTACCAATAAAAAATTAGGGATGTTGATATTCCAAGACTTCTTTCAAGACTCGATACAACCATTATGAGTATTTGTTTATGTCATTCGGGTTGACTAATGCTCCAGCTATTTTCATGGATCTTATAAATTGGGTGTTCAAGTAGTTTTTGGATTTATTCGTTATAGTCTTCATTGATGACATCATGGTGTACTCAAAGGGTGAGGAGGATCATGCAAATCACCTTCAAATTATGGTGCAGACTCTTACAGACCTAAGATTATATGCAAAATTTTCTAAGTGTGAATTTTGGCTAAGTACTGTGACCTTTCTTGGGCATGTTGTGTCAAATAAGCTGATCAAGGTGGATCCACAGAAAGGTAAGGTAGAAATAAATAAGCTAGTCCCATGACTCCAACCGATATTAGGAGCTTCTTGGGATTGGCTAGGTATTATAGGAGATTTATGGAGAGTTTTTTATTTATTATTGCTCTACTGACAAGGTTAACTCAGAAAAAGGTAAAGTTTTTGTGGTTCAATTCTTGTGAGGGTATTTTTGAGAAGTTGAAGGATATATTTGACTTAGGTGCTAGTGTTGCCCCTACTCTAGGGTATTGATGAATTTATGCTGTATTATAATGTGTTTTGTATGGGACTTAATTTGTGTTTAAATGCATCATGGTAAGGTTATAGCCTATACTTTCAGGCAACTTAAGGTTTATAAGAAGAATTACTCGACTCACGATCTAGAGTTGGCAGCTATACCATGATCTATATTGGGTGCATATGGACATTTATTCCTAAAATAAGAGCTTGTTGTATGCATTTATACAGAAGGAATTAAATTTTAGCCAGATGCGGTGGTTTGAACTGCTTAAGGATTATGATATGGGCCTTCACTACTATCTAGGTAAAGCTAATATTGCTGCTGATGCTCTTAATAAGTTGTCTACAAGGAACTCATCTCACACTGGGCAGGAAAAAAGAGGGTTGGTGAAGGATATTCATAGGTTGGCTAACTTGGGAATTCTTATTTTGGACTTTGAAGATGGAGGAGTAATTATTTAGGAAGTGGTTAAATCATCTTCTTGTGTTGAGGTGAAGGAGAAGCAGACTCCAGATCTCATACTTATGCAGATTAAAGATGACGTAGGTCAGTGAAAAGTTATTTTTTTTGAGATTAGGGGAGATGACATCTTGAGGTATCAAGGATAGTTACGTGTTCCTGATGTTAATGGGCTATGGGAAAGGATTTTGACTGAGGATCATGAGTCAAGATATATAGTTCATCTGGGTTAGACTAAGATATACCATAACTTAAAGGAAATCTGTTGGTGGAACAATATAAAAAGAACTATGGAAAACTTTCTAGCTAAGTGTATGGTTTATTAGCAAGTCAAGGTTAAGCATTTGAGGCCTAGTGTTATGTCTCAAGAGATAGAGTTGCCTATGTGGAAGTGGTATATGATCAATATGGATTTTGTTATGGGTCTTCCGTGGTCTCGCAATCAGTATGATTCTATTTCATTCATTATAGATAGGATGACTAGGTCTACTCACTTCTTGCTTATGAGGACTAACTACTTGAGAGAGGATTATGCTAAGTTGTCAATTCAAGAAATAGTAAAGTTGCATGGTAAGTCGGTGTCTGTCATTTCATACCAAGCTACGTAGTTTTCTTCTCACTTTTGGCAGTTATTTCAAAAGGGTTTGGGTAATCAGGTGAACCTGGGCATCGCTTTTGACCCTTAAATGGATGGACAAGCAAAATAAACTTCAAAATTTGGAGGATATGCTAAGAACCTGTGAGATTGATTTTAGTGGCAGTTGGGCTGATCATTTGCCTCTTATTAAGTTTTGTTTACAATAACAATTATCATTCTAGCATTCAAATGGCTCCTTTTGATTCTCTTTATGATAGGAGGTATAGGTCTCCTATTAAGTGGTTCGAGGTAGGTGAGACTAGCTTTTTTGGTCCTATTTTGGTTCATCAATCCATAGAGAAGGAAAAAGTGATTAGAGAAAGACTTAGCACTACTAAGAGTCACCAAAAGTCATATGTAGATGTGAGGTGAAAAGAGTTGGAGTTTGAAGTTAGCAATTAGATTTTCTTGAAGGTATCTCCTATGAAAGGAGTTATGAGATTTAGAAAGAAGGGGAAGCTTAGTCCTCGTTATATTAGCACATATCAAATTGTGAGAAGAATCGGGAATATAGCTTTTAAGTTAGATTTACCAGGAAGTTTGGCTTTAATTCATCTTATTTTCCATGTGTCTATGCTGAAAAAGTGTGTGGGTTGCCCTTCTTTAATAGTTTCTGTTAAGGATGTCAGTGTTTCATATTCGCCATCTTATGAGGATGTCCTAATTGAGATATTGGATGGGAAAATTCGTAGATTGATGACAAATATGTAGCATCAGTGAAGGTTCTATGGAGAAATCAATAAGTTGGAAGAAGCTATATGGGAAGCTATAGAAGATATTAATGCCAAGTACCCATTCTTGTTCCCTGGGTGGGATTAAAGTGCTTGAGGAATGGGTTTTGCTTCCCTCTTGTCGCTTTTTATAGTTGTCCTTGGATTCTACTACATCCTAGATATTCTCGTTATAAAAGTGTCCTAACTCATCATTTGGAGACAAATGATCCTTATGTGGGGATAATGTAACACCCCATAAAATTTTGACCATTTTATTTTTTGACCCTTCTGTGTGCGTAATGTCATTTTTTGACATGAATTATATTTAGGGATCTTAAAATAGTGTTTTGGAAAAGTTTTGAAATTTTTAGAAGGGGTTCGGGGTTATTTTGGAACTTTGAGGCAGTGTGCCGCTACAATAGTGGCATGTCATGGAGGTTACCCTCTGCGATAAGGGTGTGGCATGGAGGCTATCCTCCACGATAAGGGTTTGCCATGCTCCAATATTAAATTCATCCAGTTTTACCTTTTCTACTTAAGGTGAGGGGTTTTTGATCTTTTTACCCCTTATACGACTTATAAGCATAAAATTGACCCTTTTTTCCTTCAATTTTCATACATCACACTCCATTATTCTCCTCTCTAACTCAAAATTAAAGAAAGCTCAAGGGTTTTTCAAGAAATCACTACATCGGGCTCGAAATATCAAATTCTCTTCAAATTGTTCTATATTTCAGGCATGTTGCTCATCCCTAACCTATATTCTTACATTATGGCATTAAATTATTGAATTTTCATGTGATTTAAATTGGGGGTTTGAAATTGGGATAAGGGATTTTGATTGGGTATACTTGAATTGCTTTCTCTATGATTTAAATAATTTATTAATACTTTAATTAATGGTTATAGGGAATGAATTGGTGCATTATTTTAATGGTTGGAATGGGGGACATAGGTTTTCCCAAATTAACGGAATTTTAGCTTGGTAATGGAATTAACCTCAACCCACTTTGTAAATTTGGATTTTAATATGGATAATTGCATGGTTTCACTTTATCTTTCGAACCCATTGCATTGCATTAAATAATAAATGAATAAATATGCTTTTGGATGGACTTAGTGGCCTTTAATTTGGATTTTAAATTGAATTTGAGGGTCAATTTTGTTATATGGATTGGTAGGCATAATTATATTAGCTTACACACATATTGGTATGATGATACCATGTTGGTAAATGCCTTAATGAATGACTCCCGAGTTAATGGTTGGTTTATGTGTAAAGTGTTTTAATTTGGGCTTGAAGAAAATTGTGTAGCTCACCATGAGGTATAGATCCTGAGGGGATCAACACTGGAAACCACGTTTCCTGGCATTGGGGGTCTATGTAACTGTGTGCTTTGTGCATACATTATATATATTTTGTGAGGGCTATGACCTTAGAGTCTTTAGTATTTCCCTAGTTTTTCCTCGGTTCATGCGACTAACATACTCTGGATCCTTCCAGTAGGGGGAGCTGGACCCATATAGCTCATGGGTGACTTTAGGATAAAACAAGATACACAGTTCAGGATAATGTTTTAAACTCTCATGTTCAAGGCCATTGTCTCTATTTTGGCATTCTATATATATGTATATGAATATGGTGTATATGGTTTATGACTTAATTTTGGTGATTGGATTATTTTATCCCTTCACTTGAATTATACTCCAGTGCCCTACTAACTGTCCTTGGACTCTACATCATTTCATGATATAATGTCCAAAGGGTTTTTTGTTGCTCCTATGCAATGTTAGGCAATTCGGTACTCCTATGAATCTACTGTGAAGGGTTGAGCCTCCATCTTTTGGAAGGCCCTGTCATTTCTCTAGTTTCTTTATTGTTTTTTTGGATTGCTTATTATTCCATTTTGGATTATTTTTAGTCATACTCGGGGGCATGTCCTAACTTAATTATTATTCTGCTTTAGAGGATTTTGTGGACAAGTATGGGTTCGTTTTTTCTTTTGACCCTTTGCTCTCATTTGGTTTATCTATTTTCTTATCACTAAGTCTGGTTATCTTTCACTGTATTCATTTAGTGTGTTATTTATGTTTGGCTAAGGAGGTGGTCTCCCACTCATGGTGGGCTTGAGATACTCATCACGACTAGGCTCTTGTTCGAATCGCGACACTTGCTCTTAAGATCTCCAATCTACTAGGTAGAGTTACTACCGTGATGAATTGTCCTAGGCCATAAACTTAGTCCCTTCAGTGATCTTTAAACTTCCTCTCCAGTTAGGCCTTTTGTAAGTAGATCGGACAAATTATCTTTTGATCTCACATAGTCAATCGTGATAATTCTACTATAGAGTAGTTCTCTAATGGTACTATGTCTCTATCTTGTATGATGAGATTTATCATTATTTATCATGCTCTTTTCCAATATATTGTATCTTGGATATCACAATTTATGCATATTTGTGCCAATGATTTGAACGAATAAGGAATATCATCCAAGAAATTATGGAAGCATTCCGCTTCTTCACTAGATTTATCTAATGTGATAAATTCAAATTCCATTATTGAGCAGGAAATACTAGTTTGTTTGGATAATTTTTAAGTGACTGCTCCTCCACCTAGAGTAAGTGCATATCCAATCTTGAATTTTACATCATTTGATTCACTGATCCAATTTGCATCATTATATCCTTCTATTCCTACAAGATATTTGTTATAATGTAAAACATAGTCTTGAGAATGTTTTAGATACCTAAAAATCTTTTCATTTTCATCCAATTAGTTTCATTGGGATTACTCATTAATGACTAAATTTACTAATAACACATGCCATGTTTGATCATGTATAATTCATGATATACATAAATCTTTCCAACACTCTTTTATACTCAAATTGTGAGTCACATTCACTTTTATTCTTTCAAAGTGCAAAGATCAAATCCAATAGTGTCTTGGAAATATTGAAATTCAAGTACCTGAAATCATCAAGTACCTTTTAAATGTAATGATATTGTAACAATGCCAATCTTTATAGAGATATATGAATTCTTATCCCTAAGATCATATCAGCAACTCCAAGGTCTTTCATATCAAACTTTCTCTTAATCATTCATTTTATAGCGTTTGTGTCGGAAATATCTATACTGATGATCAATATGTAATCCACATACAAAATACAATAACTTTTGATTTGGAGTGTCTTTAAAGTGAACACATTTATTACATTCATTTATCCTAATTTATTTTTTGACATGGTTTGATCAAGTTTTGCATGCCACTATTTGGGTGCTTGCTTCCATATAGTAACTTAACTAGTTTGCACACTTTTCTTTCCTTACCAAGATCCCAAAAAAAAATTCTGATTTGTTCAATATAAATTTCTTCCGCTAATTCTCCATTTAAAAAAATTATTTTCACATCCATTTGATGAATTTTAAGATCATACACCTCATCTAATGCAACCATCATCTGAATGGATGTTATCCTTGTTACTAGCGAGTATATATCAAAATAATCAATACCTTCATTTTGTCTAAAGCCCTTCACAATAAGTCTTGCCTTGTATTTGTCAATAGTACCATCAACTTTTATTTTTCTTTCGAAGATCTATTTAGAGGATAAAGGTTTATTACTGGGAGGAAGATCAAGAAACTCTCAAGTATGATTGCTCAAATGACATCACTTTTTTAAATGTTTAAGAGTATTGACTTAGTCTTTCCAAAAGGATGAGTCCATAAATGACATCACTTTTTTTAAATGTTTAAGACTTATTTTCATGAAGAAACAAAATATAATCTGAAGGAAATCGACATCCTTTGTTGCTTACTATGTTTTAGATTCTTTTCATTTAGTACATTCTCCTTTGGCTCATCCCTAGGTCGTTTAAATCCTTCACTAGATAGCTCGTGTCTAGCTTATACGGATAAATATGTTCATTAAACTCAACATTATCTTATTTGATAAATATGTTTAAATAACTCAATATTATTTGAGATAATTGTCATATTATCATGGATATTTGGATGTTCAGATTATGAACAAAAAGTTGACATGCTTTATAGTTTGTAGCATATTTGATAAAAATACAATCCACCGTCTTTGATCCTATTTTACCTTCTTGTGTATAGGAATTTAGATTTTTACTAGACATTCCCATACTTTGAAATATTTCAGGTTAGGTTTCTTTCCTTTTCATTATCATATGGAATATATTGTAGTTTCTATAGGGCACACTATTGAGTATTTGACTAGTTGTAAGGATAGCTTCAACCAACAAGTTTTGTGGTAAACCTGAACTTATAAGTAAGACATTTATAATTTTCTTCAACATTCTATTTTCCTTTCTGCAATCCCTTTTGATTGAGGAGAATACAGGGTATTGGTTTGATGGGCGATTAAAATTTTCAAACATATCTCCACAAATGGAGATTCATATTCTCCACCCCTATCACTTTGTAACATTTTAATATATCACTTTGTAACATTTTAATATTTTTATCCAACTGATTTTTAACTTTAGTTTTATATTGCCTAAATGTTTTTATCACCTCATTCATACTATTCAGCAAATAAACATAACAATATCTAGTTCAATCGTCAATAAAAGTTATGAAATACTTTTTCCATTGATAATTGACATGTCCTAAATGTTCATGCCACAATTCATTTAACTAATGAAAATAAGAAGCCTCAACTTTCTTCATTTAAACAACCATTACATTATATTTGAAAAGGCCCTAGATATGATAGCTTTTTCCTACATAAATTCCATCTGTTCTTATTACAACTTTCTACAAAATAAGAACACATTTAAATTCATTTTTAATGAGAAGTGTTGTAGACACTAAGCTTTTTCCAATAGTAAAAACATGGAGAACATTATTGAGAGTCTACACCTTGCAAAAAGTCACTTTTAGAAATATCTTTCCACTTCCTTCAACCCTGACTATTACATTATTTTTCATTAAGATCACTTCTTTGGGACCAACGATATCATAAGTAGCTAAAATAACTTTATCCGCACAAACATATCGAGTGGCTCTTGAATCAAACCACCATTCATTTGAATTTCAAACTAAATTGCATTCAATGATCATAACACACATGGTTACAATCCATCCAGTTGCGTCTAGTATGTTTATCTTATATTTTTGTTCTTCTTCAAAACTTGACAGTTTATAGCTTCATGCCCAGTGTCACCACAGTTGTAGCACTTGCCTTTAAACTATTTCTTAATCTTTTGTTTCTTATCAAGAAGACTTCTTCACCATCTTATTATTTGTAGCATTATCTTTAACAAGATTTACATCCATCATTGCTAGTTTGTCACGCAACTTATTGTCCTCTTGTATCTTGAGACAAAAATCACTAGACTTTCCAAACCATATAATTGATTTTCAAACAAAGTTTTTTCAGTAACATGAGGATCTCTACTCGTGAACTTTTGCATTTCAAGTTTAGTAAACCACAAGAGAACTATTCGATGCAATTCTTAGAAGTTCATACCATAATTTTTTTATTTCTTTGTCATTACCATTGTTAGAACAACATTTGGAATCTTGATGACACAATATTGGTTGTCGTTGGGACTTTCATTCATCATTTTCTCGTCAATCTTTGGCAAACACTCTAGTATTTTAGAATACTAATAGTAAAGACATTATCTTTAAACAACTAATTTCAAGTCAACGATGAAGTTTTTATATCTTCAAATCATCAACTAAATCAACATTGAAACCTATTCTTCAAATTAGAATTAAATTTAAATAGAATAGAAAATCATAGGTTTTAATCGTAAAAAAAAAAAATAGAGAGTTTAACAAATCGATGAAGTTTTTCTATTCTTCAAATCAAATTCTCAATCCAATTTATCGGTGATGTTTTTGTATTCTTGTAAATGAAGAAGTAGAAATCAAAATATTTTAGTGTCCACAAAATTAAACCTAATACAGATCAATCAAATACTTGATTTATTTAGGGTGATATTATTTTTCACCAAAGAAGCACAAAAAATAAATATTTTTTTAATTTCTAAAAGATTGTTGTCTTTCCTTAAATAAATTTTGTATTTACAACATGAACTTCATCAACGAGTTCAGGAATAACTTTAAGAATAATAAAGAAGATCAAACTATTTTCTTGGTAATAGCAAAATCAAACATTTAGAAATGGATGAAATTTAGAAGATTCAATTCCACCAAATTTACAGTGTATACATAAAAAAATTATTTTCCTTAAGTACTCGAGGCTATTGAATATATTCTTCTAAAATAAAATGAATCACTTTAACATAATTGTGGTACCTCAAATTCTATCAAATTGTGTACGCACTCAATTGTTGCAAATCACACTTAATTTATTTTTTTTTTCAAAAAGAGTGTTTTAAAAAAAAAATCATGTATTCATATCTCTAGAGAAATCAAATATTATTGCGAAAATGTGGTGCTTCAGAAAAGAAGCAATGGTTCAAAAAAGTGCATTTCTTTGAGAAAAAAAATGCAACTCTACGAAAAAATCATAATCCATTAGAAAAGTCATAACCATCCAAAGTTAAAAGGTGCATATTCAAATTACATTCTTTCTCTTGGATACTTTTTGAAAGAATACTCATTAATATTTCATTCATACCTCTTAAAAACCTAACATTGGATATCTATGATTGAACCGCACTTTTTTAATTTGTACTTCGGCCATACATAATTGAAATACATGTAAAATTGGTTACATTTTTGTTCATGCGTGGTTGAAAGTATCTCCATTTTAAGTCTGGATTTCAGCTAACGTGACTGAAGTCTGAAGTAAAACAATTTTTTTAATGCACTTTAGTCATTTCTGGCTCAAGGTCAGGCCTTTAATGTATGATGTGCAACAATTATTTTTTGGTCCAAATATAGAACTTTTATTATCAAATTTAATAACCAAACACACGATTCAATATTTAAATCTACTCCCATAACCTCAAATTTAAAACATAAGTTGCAAATATCATTAAAATAAAATAGAAAGTTAATTTGTCAAAATAACAACAAATCTAACAAACTCATTTAGCAACAATGGTGATTTTTTTAAAAAAGAATTAGGAGCAACAACTAGGGTTAGCTTATTAAAATAAAATAAACAAGTATATTAGGATACAAAAACTGGCCCAATTTCTAAAAAAGAAAAGCAAAAGCTAATGCTAAAAGTAAATAAACTACAAAAGAGAAAAGAAGGGCTAGAATTGGAAAATTCAATTCAAGTTCCTCACTGTCCATCGACCAAAGTTCACAACTCACCGCCGAAGATTAAAGAGGAGTAGACCACAACTATATAATCACCTCTCAAATTGGCATCTCTTTGTGTTCGTGTTGTTTTCATAGTAGGAACTCAAAAGTATCACATACGCCATGAGAAACAAGAAACAAACCTAATAAATTCTTCTTTAACTCAAGATGAGCAAATCTAATAAGGCATGTATACATAAATTAGTTTACTCAGATGAACTTCAATGTTAACTTAGAGTGTCTTTATTCTCCATTGAAGGGTTCAGGTAAATGATTGATTTGTATCTCAGATTTTTAGTTTTTTTGATGTGTCTGTACATCACCATAGATTTTAATCTTTATCTACTTCTATGTGGTGCATCTTCTTATGTTTTGTATTTCATAAATCTTTGCTTATGTTGTATGACCTTTATTGTTGTTGTTTCCTTGTAATATTAAATGTACTGTTCTGGATTTTTCTAATCTGAGATTAGGCATTTTGCTTTTATCCACATTAATTATCACTTTACCCTCAGTTGGTAACTCCTGATAAGATGAGTAAATGATTTTATTTGTATCTACAAAAAAATCTGGTTAGCTTAAAATTTTGCTACTTCATTGACTTCTCTATTATAGAGTCTACCTTCACCTTTTTATTCTTCATCAATTGCCTAATTCTCCTAATCTATACAAATATACACAATAGAACTTTCCATATCCCATATAATATTCTCTTCAAACAAAAGAATCAGTATCTAAGATAATTGAAAAGTAACTCCGATTCAAGTAATATTACAAACTATGTCTTAAAGCCATCACCTATACTATTAAGTTATTTTTCTCTTTAAATATCTAGACTCAACCTAGACTAGGTTACCCTCATCACCTCTTAGGCAAAATGCTCCAGAACTAGGGCAAAGATTTCCTTTAGCAGCTACATCAGAATTACATTTATATATTCCAACCATAAAGAGCCTTCAGTAAACCACCTTACACCTTATAGCACGTGTGTATTTATCCATGACTTTGACCAATAAAGGCTAGGTAGAAATAATATTAGACAGCCAAAGGTTGGTAGTTTTGCTAGAAAGACTAGATTCCTATTGATCCCATAATCATGCTATTCCATGACATTTTAGACCGTGCTTAGTTTTATTTTCTTTTTCCAAACTTACAACAAAATAAATAAATGAACTACTCTAAATAAACAATTAAGTAGAAGGTGATAAAAAAGTCTTTAAATTAAAAATGGTGATAACTTTGACCAGCTAAGGTCAAAGCTTCATTTAAATTGGGATGTAAAGTGTAATTTCTAAAAACTTTTTAATTTTTTAAAAAATCCTCCAACTCCAAATTTCAAATTTTAGAGTTTCTCCCTTTTCTTATCTTTCAATCTTTCTTCTTCTTTTTTCTTTCTCCCCATCTTCTTCTTCTTATTTTTTTCTCTCTCTAGATTTTCCTTTTCTTCCATCTTCTCTTCTTCATTTTCTTTCTATTTTCATTCCGTTCTTTCTTTTTTAATTTTTATGGACTATTTAAAAAAAAATAAAAAGTTTGAAAAGAAATTTTTTAATTTCTTTTAAAAATGAATGAAGAAATAATTTAGCAAATTCAGCAACTATGAGAGTTGTTTCATCAACTACGATAATTACTGCAACAACTACTATTACTTGTTGTGTTACAACAATCGTCGAAGTTGCAGTAGCAATTGCTGCAGCAACTTCGACTGTTGCTGCAGCAACTTCGATACTAACTTAATTTCTAAAAAAAGATCTAATTGGAGGAGGAGCCCACGAAAAAGTGATATTTATGGTAAAAATAGAGGTGGTGGTGCTGGTGGTGACGCCGAATGAGAAGATGACATTTGTTGTGGTGTTGATAGCGACGGTAGTAGAGAAAAAAGAAGAAAAATAGGCGATAGTTATGTAGAGGGAGGAAATAATGGCGAATCTGGAAGAGGTGGCAATGGTAGTGATAGTGATAGTAGAGGAAGAGGAGGTGGTGGCGGCGAGCAGCAACAAAAAAATTGTGGGAGAGGAGTGATGGTGATGGTGTAGGGATCTTTGTGTAAATATGAGGTAGGGATCTTTATATAAATATAACACTTGAGGGTTTTAAAATTAGTGTCATTAGCACTAATCTTAAAATTGTCGCCACTAAATATTTAAGACTTGTGTCACTTTTTTTTAGTTTTGAAACTTTTTTGTCACCCTTAATTAATTTTTCCAGTTGAGTTTAGGATATACTTCTACATTGCATCATCTAAATATAGTATCCTTCCGAAGTAAAAAAAAGTCCTTTCACCCATACAACAACTGCAAAAGTAAGAGAAGTATTTTTAGAAAATTAACAATTAATGAAAAGGTGTTGATCTAATTCTTATTTTCCATAGTCTCTACATGAAAATATACTTTAAGAGGGGTCTTTTTAACCTATAACAATTTAATTTTCTCTCAGAAATCCTTTCTTTGTCTAAAAAACTTCCCAAGTAAACCCTACAGAGATTTCCTTGAACTATTCAACATCCATCATGGCTTATCCCATTCCTCTAAATTACCATAAATTTTAATATTATTTATAACATGATTATGAATCTCATCTATAAATAATTGCTGCAAAAACTTTGTATTCCATCGTCCTTGTAAAAAAAACTGACTCACATCCACTATATGATAATTATTAAAACTATTATGAAAAAATTATAATATTGTGAACCCAATTAAGTCTATTGTCAAACAAAATTCTAGAATGCCCAATTTTAGGTCCCACCATATCTCTTGACCAAATATTTTGATAGCCTCAAACATAAAATTCTAACTTTGGAGTCTCACTTTTCATCCCGCCCTTTGAGGAGTACTTTCTTTTAATATTTATTACACATGTAATTTGTTCACATTGATTTTTGAGTCCTAAAGATCCCCCATAATTTATAAAACATGGATTTAGAAATATCAAGTAATGATCTAAAACCCAGAGCCTTTTTCTCTTAAGGCACACAAATATCTGACCAAGCAACTCAATGCTTATTCCTTCTAATATCTTTAAAATACCATCAAAATTTAGCAAAAATTCTACGTAATTCATGAATAACATATTTTGGAGGAGTAATATCTAAAAGGAGTTAGATAGGAATACTAGTGAGAATATGGTTTGATTTTCCACCATAGAATAGTATCTTACCCTCCCAAGCCTGGAATTTGTTTTGAACCTTCTTAATAAGCTTTAAAAATGAACTTTTATCTTTTTTTCATGACCAATTAGACAACCTAAGTATATCAAAAGAAATTTATATCTGAGGAATTTATATCTAAAAAAGACAGTACATTTCTGTACAACTGTTATGCTAGCATGAGTAGTCTTATTAAGAAAATAAAAAGCATAATTCTCCTAATTTATCTTCTAGTCATATTATGCTTTAGATTTTACAAGAGTTTTCATAATCAACTATAAAGAAAATTTGTCTGTAGATTCAAAGATAATTCTAGCATCAGCCTATGAAATATGGTTAATGTTATTACTCTATTTAGGCATTCAAAAACTCTTGAAATCACTATAATCAAATAGTGCATTTAAAGCCCTAAACAACACCTTAACAGATAGAATGAAAAGTGTAGGGTATAAGATATCCCCTTATTATACCCCTCTAGTAGAATGGAAAAAATCATGAGCTTTTCCATTAAGGGAATTAAAATACCAATTTTTCATAACCAGTCTCCAAATCTTATCTATTACCTGATTATCAAATACCATCCTTTCAAGTACTTTAATTAGAGAAGTCTAATCCATCCTATCATATGCTTATCCATATCCAACTTCATCATAATATTAGATGGTTTTCCCCTTATTCTAATTTTTGTAATAATATCCTGAGCCAATAAAACATTCTGAATAATACTTTGTAACTTACAAAGCCATATTAGAGATTAGGTAACAACCCTTCCAACCTGTCATGCATAATCCTTGATATAACATTGTTCAAAAAGTTATTCAAATTAATTGGCCACTAATCTAAAATAGATTATACATTATCCTTTTTAGTTATTATGTAATGACTCACTAGGCTATTTATCATGTTTTTGTGCTTTTTCAATATTTAAAAATCTTTTATAGCTGGCCCAAGTTATCCCAAGTCATATTTGCCTTACTGAGACTAACAGTTTAATTATTGAGCAAGTCATTTGGTTTTAGAGACATTTTTCTTTTTTGCAGTTTCTGTTGTTAAGAATAAGTCTCGGGCCTAAACTTCGTACAAACACCTCAGATTTTAATTTAGACTATTTCATAAGCTCCAAAATGTCCATTTAGGTTAAAGAAACCCTTAGTATAGGTCTAGAGGCTTCCAATCTCATTTTGAGATATAGGATAGATTTTTGCAAAAATATCCCTATGGGTGTGAGACCCATTTTTTATCGAAACAACCTTGAATTAAAATTTTAATAGTGTCATTAAGACCAAAATTCTAAATTTAGTAGTGTAGCATAGTTCATTTGTATTTATGATATTCCGAACAAATCTCGACGGCTTGGTTGGAATATTTTTATCTTGGCAAAATTGCTGGAGCATCAGCTGGTGTACGTCTAAAAATTTCATCACTATTATAATGAGGCCCTTTGTGATTGTAAGGTTTTATGACCATAGTCATCACAATTGTGATTCTTGAGCGCTCGCAACCATGATGAAAGGGACCATGGGATAAGTCCAGCTTACTCATCACTACCCCATGTCTAGGCCATCGCTATCATGATGGCCTCATTAATGGGTGTTGCGACCACCACTAGGGAACCTTGAGACAAAAATGAAGAAACCCCTGGAAGTATAGAAATAGTTCCCTTTATTTCCCGACTATTAAATACCATTATTGACTGTTTAGAGCTTAAAATGGTGTAAGAATTGACATATGAAATTGGTTTTAGCTAGATAAAGTGATCACTACAATTTTAGAATCACTATGTCACAGGTTTGTGAGTATCTGTTTGCTTAAATTTGTAGTTTAAATCCATTTTTCCTCAAATTCTATTGGAACTGTTTTGAGGCTATATTGGCCTAGAATGTTTTCTCAATTTTGGGGCAAATGATCCTTGAACTAATAGAGACGTTGGCATAATTTCTAATTCATAATTTAGCAAGTAGGCTTCACATGGATTTTTTAGTATAATTTTTGACTCAGGGCATAAATACATCATATGTGTATTGTTATTCTCATCTTAATGCGTAGATGTTTATTTTGATAGCATTGACAGTGATTGGAGGATTCTAAAAAATGAAAACCTCCAGAGTAGGCTAGGTAGGCTATTCTTACCTTTTTTCTAAACTATGCTCAATTATGGTATTAATGTAGTATTGTGCTAGCAATGTGTGGGTACTTATGTCTCGATTGTCACTTTAGCTTTTTATCGACCAAATTAGCTGGTTACGAGTCTTGTTTGATAAATTTAGCCTTATTTCCCCTTATATAAGTCCATATTTATTCCTTAGGCATAGTATTATTACTCTTAGTACCTTGGGATAGGATTGAAAGGCCTCAGATTATGTTTGTGTAGGTGCTTGACTTAGGTTGGGTTTTTTGGACTGGTAGTAGGTCCCCAAAACTCCTTCTTTTAGGTAGAATGCCTAGAATTTACCCATGTTGACCTAAATAACCTCTATTTAGATAACTTGGGTTGATTCTTGAATTTTAGGATGATTTAGTGAAATTATATAACCTTGACTAGCCTTATGATCCTAGTTGGAGTAGTATTTGAATTTACACCATATCCTTTGATTTAGTGACTAAAAATTCGCATTGTTTATATACTTGACCACTAAGTTGTAAATTTATAACTACTTGGTCTCATGAGGAATGATAATGTCGAATCACTATTACCCTTAGCTTATTTGTCAGTTTTGGATTGATTCTTGCACTTATCAGCTATCTTATTACTTATCAGATTTAGTTTGATCTTGATATTTTACTATTATGGTACGATTATCTAGTGGTAGTTCTAGCCTAGCACTAATAATCTATACATGAAATCTTACTATTAAGATACTATAGCTTAGTTTCAGTTCAAGTTTGAATTTTATCATTTATTTGGGTACTGATGTAATGACCCTCCAGGTTATTTCCTTAATTTGCATGCATTTTTGATAGTTTGACCCTTTCCACAATAGCCACAGGACATTTATGATTTGTTTGAACTATCGATTTGGTTATGGGACAGTTATTAGGCTCATTTCCTTGTTTACGAGCTTTTAATGTCTTTGATTTGGTCCCGAGACAACTCTTAGTAGATGACCTCAGATGAGAATTTCATAGTTCCATCAACTTTAGAATGTTGAATGTAGGATAAGGGGACCCTTGGTTCAGGTCTCGAGGCTTCTAGACTCGTTTTGGACTATTGGGAGAATTATATAAAAATAAAACTATAGGTGTGGCCCTACATTTAGTCAAAACAATCTTGGATGAAAGTGTAGATTATTCTATTGGATATGGTACGCGTTTTAAAATCAATTCGTACTATTTGATCATATTCATAGGGTTCTGAATGAGCTTCGGTGGTCAAAAATAAGTTTTGAAGGTTGCTGGTACTAGTGTTGCCACTTTAGTGACTGTTGACCCTTTGACCAGTAAAGCGATAATATGACTGCTTTAGCGGTATTTTTACATTCTGATCAGACCACTTTAGCGGTCAAAGTGCCTCTTTGGTAGTCATCCATGAGTATAAGACCCAAATTAATATTTTTGATATTTGACAGTTAGGAAGCTCCAATTTTAATGATCTTTGATGTGTTTTTCTCATATAATTATTCTATATAAATTTAGAACTTTATTTTTCCCATTTTCTAAGAAATTCAACTATATTTCGTGACTTCCACCCAAGTTGAAAATCAAAACACCATTTTCACTATTTTGGGGCTTGGGAGCTCAGATTTTTAGGTGATTCCATAGGAGTCTTCAAGATTTCTTCCATGTTTTAGTTTTCTAATCTTTAATTATCATTTTCCCCTCGATTTCAACTTTAAAAGACTTCATAATTCTTGATTTCAAAATGGGTTTTTGGTATTTTTTCCGTTAAGAATTAAAAATGGTTTTTCTCTAATTTGAACCTCATTTTAACTCATTTTTCCTTGGGTTTTCAGGTATAGACCCCTGATAACACTCAACTTACATATCAATTTAAGTTCAAGGCAGTCGTTGTAAATATATTTACCCAACTTTAGAGTCGGGGTTGAATCCACGAGGAACAATATAAGTGGCGATTAAATAAATTCAGAACAAAGGAAACTCGCTAAATTCAATCATAAAGTACAAGATTGTAAAAATGAGGGAAGGGGGAGGGGTTGGAATGTATCATGACTAATATTTATTTTTTGGTTTTCAAGTATTAATTCAAGCTTACGAATTATTAGAGTTTAAACAATTTAGGCACAGATCTTGAGGTTTTTTTTCTTATTATGGAAAGCTAACATGTGGGTGCAAAAATATAAACTTCACTTTTAGTTGATCATGTGAGGGTAGGCTCGGTTAGGGGTTTCGATACTAGCATTTCGACAAGTAACTGACATGGTCCAACCAGAGGCTTTGTTGTAATGGACATCCCAAGTCCAACAAGGACCGAGGACTGCCCCCTGTTACCTAACCCATCCACCATTAGCATACCTTGAGTCGGCTGAGGTTTGAACATATAACATGATAACATAACTAGACAAGGACTAATTTTGGGATAGGTCTATTCCTAGACCAACCCTACCAAGTCATCCCGTCTACCAAACCATATCAATCAAACCACAAAGCCAAACCAATATTGAACCAAGGGCCATAACCAAATGAGTTCCAAAACATAATATGATTAATCCCAAAATAAAATACAATGGAATAGTGAGAAATTTTATCCAATGATATCAACCCAATACCAATGCCAATATTAAGGCTAACACCAATACCGATCCCGCCCATTCCAACCCATAGCAGTACCACACAGCCTCTAACCAAAAAAGTAAGATTATCCGATTGGGACATGCCCCCAACCATAGCCAAAACCAATATCCAAAAATAAGTCAAAGTATCGAAAAATATCCATAACATTAAATAGAGCCTTCTAGAAATATGGAAGCACACCACCTCAATCCTACATCGGTCCCTGAGTCAATCACTATGTAGGAGGAGTAGAATGGTTAATTCCTGCATAGCGTGCGTATACAGCCTCCTGAAGATGGATTAGCGGGTGATCGCTAGCATGAGCTTAAGATAAAGGTAAAATAATACCATTTATAAAACTAGGTAAAACCATCCATATGCACACAAACCATACATATATATATATCCATGCTGGAAAAGGGAACCAGGTTTAGTATGCCATTAAAACCTTTACCTGAGTTGTGTAGCTTTGCCATCCTAAACCACCCACGAGCAATATGGGTTCAGCTTACCAAGGAAGAAAACATGCAATGACTAATGTATCACCTAAATATAAAGTGTGACATCATGCACATAGTCACTAAGACCAAACCTCACATTGGCAAATATAAGTTTCTAGTTTTGGTTCCCCCGGGACCTCCACCTTCCACGGCTTTGTTACATACCCCGCCATTATTGCCTAATTATAACCATTAACAAGAAACTAACCAATCCATTAACTATTTATTAACCAATTCCATTAGTAGTGGTATCGTCATACCGACTATACTTGTAAGATTTGTCCATAGCCAACCATATGTAGGTTTAAAGAATTCCATGTACCCTTCCATTAACCATATTAAGAAACTTGAAGGATTCCCATATACCCCATAAGCATAACCATCTAGCCTTTTTACCTTTCAAAACCATTAAACCATGTATAATTCCTTTACCAAGTTAAAAACAAGCAAGAGTTCCATTAAAAATGATCCATGCAATGAAAACAATCTTATAGGCATTTTATCAAACACATTGTGGGCATAATATAAGCAAAACCAATTCCAAATGCCATTTAAAAATTTCCATGCAATACAATTATCCAAAACCACTAGTTAAGCATGTAAATACATAATTAAAAACATGGGAAACATAACCAATCATTTATAGGCAAAGCCCCAAATCATAGTTGAAAAACCCAAAATCATACAACAATGAAGTCATGAAAACCATTCATAAGAACCATGCCTTAGTTAGAACTACTAGTGAGGGAAGATAACATGCCTTCATTGACAAAGTAGAAAGAGAGAAACCACCAACAAGATCCCCCAAATTAGTCCTCTAGTTGAAACCTTGGCTTCCTTGCACAAAAGCTCTTGAGAGAATTATAGAGTGTTTTGGAAGAGTTTCTACGGGTTAATGAATAGAATAATAGGGTAAATAACCTCCCAAGTGAGTTAAATTGTGTGGCCTTATTAGGGTAAGTGTGGATATGTCTAGAATAGCACCGCTTAAGATGCACAAAAATCCTATCTTAGGGGTACGATTGACCCTCACTAGTTGTACCTTTTGATAGACGTGGTACCTACCACTCGTGTCCTAATCCTCAACCGTTGGACCCAACACTGTCCATTGTACAACTCATCCTACCCAAGTCGTATTGACAGCATATGACCCGTACCCTTCACCCGTACCCCTGGCAAGATAAGGTTTGAACACTATCCACCATACGAGTCTCTGGTATAATTTGTACCCTAACTTATGGCTCACGATGAGCCACTAATACTCAGATACTACTTAAGCGACCAAGTGTAAGATTAATTTAAGGAAAACCCGACCCAAACAATTTGTATCCAATTATACGAGTCGTACCATTTAAGTCGTACCCAATCCAGTGACCAAAATCTATCCTACCAACAAACACTGGTCGGCATACGACTGGACCATACCATTCATACCCAAACATACGGCCCATACCCATGAGTCATATTGGATCCAGAGAGTAGACCATAAGGAAATTTTCTTAGGGTCAAAACCCAGGGTGTTTCGGTCTCCCTTACTAGGAACATTTGTCCCCGAAAAAAGGATAATGTAGTGGTAACCTATGCACGAGTCATTTGCATTATCAAACATATTTTAAATCTTTTACAAAGTTTTAAAACAATAAGGCAAAGATGTTAATGTTTTATTTAAAAAACTCAGAAAATAAATATGTATTGAAGACACATACCTTCTGCACGAATTCCAAGAGCAGAAAACAGATATGGATACTTGAACTTCATGTCCTCCTCCACTTCCTATGTAGCTTCTTCCACCTTATGGTTCCACCATAGAACCTTAACTAAAGACACATCCTTGGTTTGCAACCGACGAACCTGCCTATCAAAGATCTCAACCGGGACTTCCTCATAAGATAGAGAATTCGAGATACCCAACCTTTCCAAAGGAACTATCGAAGAAGGATCACCAAGAAACTTTCTTAGCATGGAGAAATGAAATACTAGATGAACTGACCTCAAGCTCGAAGGTAACTCCAACTCGTAAGCAGCATTACCAACCCTTCAAAAAATCTCATAAGGACCAATATAAAAGGGATTGAGCTTTCCCTTCTTACCAAACCACACTCCTCTCTTTATGAAATATACCTTGAGGAAAACCTTATCCCCAACATCAAACTCCAAATCTCTACGCCTAACATCTGCATAGGACTTTTGGCGACTTTGGGAAGCCTTAAGACTATCCTAAATCACCTTTACCTTCTCCATAGCCTTGTAAACCAAGTCGGGAAAAAAAATATTTGCCACGCCAAGATCAAACCAACCAATAGGAGATCTACATATTCTACCATACAATGCCTCAAAAGGAGCCATACGAATACTAGAATGATAGGTATTGTCGTAAGTAAACTCTACCCAAGGTAGATTCTCAACCCAATTGCCATCATAATCAATCACACAAGCCTGAAACATATCCTCCAATGTCTGAATAGTTCTCTCTTCTTGTCCATCCATCTGTGGGTGGAAAACAGTACTTAGATTAACCTTTGTCCCTAACTTTTTCTGGAAATACCTCCAGAAGTAAGATGTAAACAATGTTCCACAATCATAAATAATCAAAATAGGTAGCCCATACAACTTCAATCTCCTGAAGATATAACTTCACATAATCCTTTGCCGAAAAGGTAGTCCTCACTGGAAAAAAGTGAGCACACTTTGTAATTCTATCCACGATGACCCAAATTGAATCATATTAATTCTGAGACTAAGGAAGACCGATAACAAAATCCATATTGATTACCTCTCATTTCCATTCAGGAAAAAAAATCTCTTTATATAACCCGACAAGTCTCATGTGTTCAACTTTAACTTGTTGACACACCAAGCACTTGGCCACAAAATCAGCCACATCCCTCTTTATACCGTTTAACCAATAAATCTCCTTGAGATCATGATACATCTTCATAGAGCCAGGATGAACAACATAGCATGACTCATGTGCCTCAGCCAAAATCCTTTGTCGCAAACCATCGACATCAGGAATACACAACCTCCCTTGGTACCATAAAGTACTGTCACCACTGATCTCAAACACCATCACCTTTTGTCCACCAACACCACCGTTGATTTTTATCAAGATACGATTCATCACTTGATTCTCCTTGATCTTTGCACCATGATACGATCGAACAACTTTTTGTACCATTACACCTCTATCCTTTGAGTCTAAGAGGCGAACTCTAAGATTAATCATTCGGAGAATATCTTTTACTAACTCCCTCTTTTCTTTCTCCAAATGAGCCAAACTTCTATAGATAACTAGCTAAGAGAATCAACAACTATGTTATCCTTACCTGGGTGATAGTGAAGACTCATATCATAGTCTTTAAGAAGCTCAAGCTATCCCCTCTGTCATAGATTGATCTCCTTCTGAGTGAACACATACTGTAGACTCTTATGATCAGAAAAGATGTCTATGTGTACACCATACAAATAATGCCGCCATATTTTTAAAGCAAACACAACCGCCAAAAGCTCAATATCATAAGTAGGAAAGTTATCTTATGTATCTTCAATTGCTTGGTAGAACAAGCAATCACCTTCCCATGCTGCATCAAAACACAACCAAGACCTACTTAAGATATATTACAATAGACCATAAACCCATCATTTCCTTCTAGCAAAGTCAGAATTAGAGTCGAAGTCAGCTTATCTTTCAGCCTCTCAAAACACCCCTCACAAGCATCCGACTAAGAAAACTTAACCATCTTTTGAGTAAACTTAGTCAAAGCGGTAGCTATTGATGAAAAACCTTTCATAAATAGGCAATATTTCCCAGCCAAGCCAAAGAAGCTCCAGATATTGGTTGGAGATGTGGGTCTAGGTCACCTCTTAACCACAACAACCTTTTACGAATACACCATGATCCCCTTGCTAGAAATAATATAACCGAAAAAGGTCCAGCATTTATCCAAAACTCACACTTGGAGAACTTGGCATACAACTGTTGTTCCTTCAAGGTCTGTAATACCACACAGAGGTGATTAACATCATCTACCTTACTTTTGGAATAAACCAGAATGTCATCAATAAACACAATGACAAAGAGATAAAAGAACTTCCTGAAAACCCTATTCATCAAATCCATAAATGTCGCCGAGGCATTAGTCAATCTAAATGACATTACCAAAAACTCAAAGTGCCCATACCAAGTATAAAAAGCCGTCTTAGGGATATCCACCTTTCTAATCATTAGTTGATGATACCCAAACTGAAGATCTATCTTTTAAAAGAACTTGGCACCTTGTAACTGATCAAACAAATCATCTATCCTTGGGAGAGGATACTTGTTCTTGACCGTCACCTTACTTACCTATCTGTAGTTAATTCATATCTGAAGGGAACCATACTTTTTACACATAAACAACACCTATGAACCCCACGAAGATACACTAGGATGAATAAACTCCTTATCCATAAGATTCTTAAGTTGCTCCATGAGTTCCCTCAACTTATCCGGAGCCATTCTATAAGGAGGAATAGATATTGGACGAGTATATGGAACTAAATAAATATCAAACTCTATTTCACTATTTGGAGGAACACCAGAAAGATCATTTGAAAAGACCTCAGGAAACTCATCACTAGAACCAAATGAAAAGATGAACCTTCCAAGTTAGAATCTTTAACCTAGACCAAATAATAAAGACAACCTTTAGAGATTAACCTTCAAGCTCTAAGATAAGAAATAAACCTCCTTCATGAACTAGAGAAATAAACCTCCTTCATGAACTAGAGAACCACCCTCCTACTCTACAACCGACTTATTAGGGAACCTAAAAGCAACCTTACGAGTCCTACAATCCAAGGACGTGTAATAAGTGTAACCAATCCATCCCCAGAATATCATCAAATCCACCATATCAAGTTCAAACAAATCTAACGAAGTCTTTCTACCACAAAAAGATACCACACACCCCTTATAGACTCTCTTAATTATAATCAAATAGCCTATCGTGGTCTAATTAAATAAAGGATCCAAAAAAACACAAAATCAAAACCAATACATACAAACATAAATAGGGTCACATAGAAAAGAGTGGACCCTAGATCAAGCAAACAATACATGTCACAAGAAAAAAGTTGTAATGTACTAGTAACAATATCATGTGATGCCTCAGATACTTGTCGGGACGCTAAAGCATACAACTTATTCTGGCCAATTCTAGAACTAAAAGTATAACAATAGTAGATATGGAACCATCGAGTGCTAGAGCCGAAGATGAAGCCACCAGTACCTTATTTTCTCCCATAGCAATATTATTTATTGGAAAATCCCTGAGCCGATGGCTTTCCTGGCCACATTTAAAGCAGTCCCTCCCTTTATTGCAATAACCCCAATGAGGAAGACCACAGAACTGACAGGGAGGGTATGAAGAAACTGACTGACCCCCGCTAGCCTAAGATTGGGCACTCTATGCCCAAAAATTATCACCACCCTAATCACGCCTGTCACCCAATTTCTGCGGATAAGGAGCAATACCAGTAGAGAAGGATCCAGAACTCCCTCATACCTTTATCTACCATTTGCTACCATCCTGATAACTCTGACACTGAATACCTTCTTAATCATAAAACTTGCTCCTCTTACCCTACCGATCTCCAAACTCTACCTATTTTCTCTTCTCATTCTCCACCTGTTGCATATTAATAGTCAACTTAGAAATGTCCTTATCTTTAATCAAAAAAGTTGTGTTTCTTTCAAAGAACAAATCCTGAGTCAATCCAGAAGTAAAGTTTCTCATCCCCACTCTTATGTTATCCCCCAAATTAGGAGCATCCTTAACAACTGGTGAAACTTCAGGGCATAATCCTTGACAGACATCCTCCCCTACCTAAGATTCACAAACTCCTCCATCATTGCTTCCCTCATGTATTGGGGGAAAAAAGATCTAAGAAGGCCTCAAAAAAAGTATCCAAACAGACTGACTCTTCCACATAACCTCTATCCTTGTCTCACTCTTTATTCCATTTGTATGCAATATCTTTTAGCTGATAAGCTACAAATTTTACCCCTTCCACATTGGTAGCCAGCATCACTCAAAGTATCATCTCTATTTCATATAGGAAATCCTATGGATCCTCCTCTACCTTCACTTCAGTAAACGTAGGAGGAGCCATTTTTATAAATTGGATGACCCTTGTGGCCTCAGCATACAAAGCACCAGACGCACCCCACTTAGCCTGAGCAGCATCCATCTGAGCAATAGTATGAATAGACTGGCAAAATTCTACATTAGTCACCTCACCCTTAGGAGGACTTGTAGCAACTAGAAGAACTCCAAAATTATAAATGATAAAACCCTGCTATCGAAGATGAAATCTGAACATAGGACGTACCCCATCAACATTGTCCCTATATGGGACTAAAGAGTTTTTTTGTGTTCCAGATCATTGAGGCATGATATGAAAAGTGAACAACAAAGGATTAGAGAAGAATTCCAGGATTTAGACTTCAAGCTTGAAAATAGAATACCAAGAAAGTGAAATATACCAAAATTCCTTATAGCCTCTCTCTTAAGAGTCTGGCATGCTACACACCCCTAAAAGAGAGTCTACTACACATGGCTTTGTGAACTCTCAATTAACTATGAACCTAAAGCCCTAATACAATCTTGACATAACCCGATTGAGGGCCTTGTCATAATGGGCATCCCACGTCCAACCAGGACCAAGCACCATCCTCTATTACCCAACCCATCCACCATTAGCATACCTTAAGTCGACTAAATTCCAAACATATAAAATGATAGAATAACTGGACAAGGGTTAACTTTGGGATAGGTCTATTCCTAAACCAACCCTACCAAGTTATCCCGTCCACCAAATAGTACCAACCAAACCACCAAGCCAAACTAATACCGAACCAAGGGCGATAACCAAATAAGTTTCAAAATATAATATGATTAATCCCAAAATGAAATACAATGGAACACTGTGAAATTATGTCCAATGATGTCAGCCTCATTACCAATTTTAATATTAAGGCTGACATTAATACCGATCTCGCCCATTCAAACCCATAGCAGTACCACAAAACCTCTAACCATATCCAAAACCACTATCAAAAACCAATATCCAAAACTAATATCCAAAACCCATACCCAGAAATAAGTCAAATAGTCTAAAAATATCCAAAATATAAAATGGAGCCTTTCGAAAAGATGGAAGCTCACTACTTTAATATAACAGTTATTCTTGAGTCAGTCACTATGTAGGAGGAGTTGAACAGTCGATTCCTACATAGCGTGGGTATACAACTGCCTGAAGACGGGTTAACAGGTGAACGCTAGCATGAACTAGGGATAAGGATAAAATAATGTCATTTATAATACCAAGTAAAACCATCCATATGCATACAAACCATACGTATATATCAATACTTGAGATAGGAAACAGAGTTTAGCATACCATTAAAACCTTTATCTGAGTTGTGTAGCTTTTCTATCCTAAGACACCTAGGCGAGCTCTAATATGTATCTAATTTATAAGTAAGCATCCCTTGTCAAATATAAGTAGCCCACGAGCTATATAGGTTCAACTCCCCCTGTTGAAAGGGCCTAGTGTGTGAAGCTGCAGGACTAGGGAAGAAAACCTAGGATGACTAGTACATCCCCCAAATATAAAATGTGACATCAAGCACACGGTCACTTGGACCAAACCTCACATCGGTAAATATGAGTTTTAAGTTTTGGTTCCCACGGGACCTCCACTTTCCATGGCTTTGCTACATACCCCACCATTATTGACCATCTAAAACCATTACCAAGCAACCAACCAATCCATTAACTATTTATTAACTAAAGCCATTAGTAGTAGTATCCTCATACTGTCTATACTTGCAAGTTTTGTCCATAGCCAACCATATATAGGTTTAAGGGATTCTATGTACCCTTCCATTAACCTTACTAAACCACTTGGAAGATTTTCATGTACCCCATAAGCATAACCATCTAACCTTTTAACTTTTCAAAACTATTTAAACCATGCATAATTCCTTTACCAAGTTAAAGACAAGCAAGGTTTCAATTAAAAATGATCCATGCAATGAAAACAATCTTTTAGGCATTTTATCAAACACATTGGGGGAATAATATAAGCCAAACCAATTCCAATTGCCATTTAAAAATTCCGATGCAATACAATTATCCAAAACCACGAGTTAAGCATGTAATACATAATTAAAATCATGGGAAATCATAACCAATCATTTATAGTCAAAGCCCCAAATCATAGTTGAAAACCCAAAATCATACAATAATGAAATCATGAAAACAATTCATAAAAACCATGCCTTAGTTGGAACTAACAATGAGGGAAGAGAACATGCCTTGATTGACAAAGTAGACAGAGAGAAACCACCAACAAGATCCCCTAAATCAGTCCTCTAGTTAAAACCTTGGCTTCCTTGAACAAAAGCTCTTGAGAGAATTATAGAGTGTTTTGGAAGTGTTTCTAAAGGTTAATGAATAGAATAATTATGTAAATAACCTTCTGAGTGAGTTACAAGTCCTCTTTATTTATTAGGGAAAGTGGGGAAATGTTCAAAACAGCCTCACTTAAGTTGTACAAAAATCCCAGCTTAGGGGTACGACTGACCCTCATGAGTCATACCCTTCAATACGAATTGTACCCATCACTCTTATCCTAAGCCTAAACCCTTTGACCCAACACTGTCCAGTGTACGAATTATCCTACCTAAGTTGTATTGATAACATATGATTAGTACCCTTCACCTATATCCGAAGAAGGATAAAATCGCAAAAGGTTTAAACACTATCCACCATATGAGTCTCTAGTATGATTCATACCCTGACTTACGGCTCATGGTGAGCCACTCGTACTCAGATCCAACTTAAGCGACCAAGTCTAAGATTAAGCTAAGGAAAACCCCACCCAAGCTATCTGTATCCAATCATACGACTCATCCCATTGAAGTCGTACCCACTCTAGTGACCAAAATGCATCCCACCAACCAACACTAGTCGCCATATGACAGGACCATACCATTTATACCCCAACATACGGCTCATACTTATGAGTAATATTATGTCTAGAGACTGAAATTCTAGGAAATTTTCTAAGGGTCAAAACCCAGGGTGTTTTAGTACCAAACTACCACCTACTAATTCTTTCGAATACCAAATAAGTGTGTTATACTTTTGGTAACCAAAACTCAATTCAGGAATCCCTACTTCTAGGTTGATGCCTAGGGTCTAGCCCTTCCACAATTTATCCTTATTTCTAAGATTTCAAAAAGAAAAAAACTAAAACCTAAGTAATTTGTCACAAATTCTTATGTCACCCACAACCCATTTTTCAAGGATAGTTAAAGGACCTAGGATATCCACATCTTTTTGTCAAGGATGATGTGGCACAAAGGAAATTTGAGGCTTTCACCATCAAGTTCTATGTTTTCATCAAGAATTTGCAAAACCCATCAACATGAACAACTAATTGAAGCTAACAACAACAACCCACATATACTTTAAACCAATTCATACAAAAACCCAAGAGAAAGAGCTAGCTACTCATGAGATAAATAAATAAAGATTTACTAAAAATCTCCATTGATGTGATTTTGTGAAAGACTAATTGAATGATACTTAAAACTTTTAATTCTAACAGATCATCAATGGGAGTTTTCTCATCCTCCACTTAGATGCTACTCTAATGTATTCTTCACCCTAAATTGTTCTCCAAGAAATAATTGGGAGTAATGGAATGCTTCCCAAAAGGATAAGGTTTGAGTCTCTAAAGGGAAAATTTTGAAACAACTGTATGCATTTATATCTTTTCCCTTTGATTCTTTTTTTCTGCTAAGCCGCGATTGCATGAGCTTATCCGCGATTGCGGCTACAACAATTGCGCACTGAGTCACACAATTGTCATTTCTAACCATCTTGACTGGTCGCGATCATGACCCTTAAACTGCGATCGCTATAACTAAGGCCTATTTCTTCTCTAGGTCTTCCAACTGCACTTCTTTTCTTCTTTTGATGTTTTTCAGCTCACATCCACATATTTTCACCTCATTACCTTTGTGCCTGCAAAATATGGATATTAGTACTTCTAATAAAAAATATAGTCTTAATTATTCACTCAAAATATGGTAAGTGCATGAATGATGAGTGCAGATGAGTGGTGATTTCATGACTCATCAACACCCTCAACTTAAAGCTTTGCTTGTCCTTAAGCAACACTACCTCTTACAATGAGACTATGCATATTTATGCCTTAAATAGATGACCCAATGATCACAATGACCTCAAGCTTAGTTACTACCTCAATTAGCTTTTCAAATATGGGCAACACTATTCTCCCAACACCCCTAAACATTAAATGCAATAATAAAGGATGCAAAAGACTTCAAAGAGCAATACTGCAACAATTCAATACTCAAGAAGTGACTCACTTTTTGACATCAACCACACTATTCTTCTTTTTCCCTCTTTTCTCGAAAGATGACAAAACCCCCACCTCAACTTGTTCATATGCCTTCTTACAAAAAGGAAAAATTCACACACCAAGCTACCAAATATGTAACAAGCAATTTGAGTGCAAAACTCTTTCTTTCACAAGAACTCTCTATGCTACCTAGAGTCATACCATAGTAATTCCCCTATTCTCTATCACCACTACAATGAATATAACTAGTTGGAGATCTTAAAGGACTTTTTCAAGCTTGTAACATAGGTTTGGGGTAGGGTAGGATGTCATTTAGGAACAATCATGGCTTATACCCTCCTTGAACATCTACATTACACTTATTTAATACAACTTTCACTATAGGCTACTTCTTTTATTTTATAAATGTGCCTTCTTTTATTTCCTTGTTTCACCAATTTTTTTCCATTTCTTTTAGTTGCAAATTTCATGCAATTTTTTCCTTTGTTGGGTCCTTTCTCCTTCTATTTATTTGTTTCAATGTTTAAGCCCGTAGGCACTCACTATGACTTTTGTGGCCTATAGTTGCTTCCTTCAATTTTCACTACCCTCAACTTATGCTTTTAACCTCAACTTACAGTTTGAAGTTAAGGGATGATAGGGTTCAAAAAAGGGATAACAATTGAGAGACTTACATTTTGCAATATGTTTGCCAAAGAAAGGTCCAAAGGCTCAAAATGGGTGACTACGGATAACATATATCACGGGCAGGGTTTTTAGTCTAAGTGGGCTTCCATTATCACTAAGATGGCCTAAGATCATCTCTCCAAGAAAATATAATCAAAATTTAGCCTTGAGAGACTAATGGTGTAGGTTCTAGATGACACAAGTATACATGATATTTAAATAAACAAACTCACCACACATGGCATGTGAACTCTCCAAGGAGGTTAAATTGCACCTCACATTAGAGAAAAAAATTGAGCATCTATCAATATGTACAAGCCAAAGATTTTAGAATCGCAAAAAGATAAAATGTTTGTTGCAAGGTTGCTCGCATCCACTCCCTTACTTTATGAAAAACTTTGAACAGAGGGGGGCATTAGTTTTACATTTACACCATGCATAATATGCTAACCATGGAAAAAATCCAAGCCTTTGTCACACATTTTGGCTTAATATGGGTAAACGAACTATATGGCCACTCAGACTTCGCCAATGACATATGTGCAATCTCAAATTCACAATGCCACAGGTACTCATATTTCCCTTGTATTCATAACCTTGATGCCGCGGGTACTTAAACTTTTCCTTCATCCATGGCTCAATGAACCAATAACATTAATTTTCCCTTAAGAATATCGTCAATCAATCTATCATAGGGAAAATAACGCATCTCAGACTTGGGACCAGCCCCTTAACCCAACCCAACCACTTTATACAGCCTTAGATAAGTCAAATTTTGAGCATATAACAAGATTGCACAATGCCCTCATGAAGACTTTGGGATAGGTTCACAACCTTGATCGACCCAACCAAGTTTGTCCATATCAAACCAACTATCAATACCATACCAAACCAAAGAGAATATTGGAAATAATATGAAACTCACACACAAAATTTAATATGATGGAATAGAGATAAATTATGTTCGATGATGCCATCCTCCCAACTTATTCCAATGAGAAGGCTAACACCAATACTGATCCCATCTATTCCAACACCCAGAAGTACCACAAAGCGCCTATCCAGAAGAACAAAAATATCCAATTGGGACATGCCCCCAACCATGGCTAAAAGTAATATCTAAAAAGAAAATAAAAGTCTAACATAAAATGATGCCTTCCAAAAGGATTAAAGCTAACCACTTCAGTCTAATAAGTTATTCCTGAATCAAGTACTATGAAGGAGGAGTTGAACGCCCATTTCTTACATAGTGTGGGTATACAGTCGCTAGTAGATAGGTTAGTGGGTGAACACTAGCATGAATCTCGAGATAAGGATAAAGTAATGTTAGTTATCAAAACAAAGTGAAAACCATCCAATGGAAATAACCATACAAATACAAGTGCTGGGAAAAGGGACCAAGTTTAGCATGATAGTTAAAACCTTAACCTGGGTCGTATAGCTTAGTCATCCTACCACCCACGGGCCATATGGGTTCAGCTTTCCTTGCTGAAAAGCTCCCGATACATGTAGCCACACGACCAGGAAATAACCCTTAGATTACTAGTACATCCCTCCAATTTAAAAATCACACTTATGCGTTAACATCGAAGACCCCTCATTTTGACAAATATGAGTTTCCTATTTTGTTCCCCCAATCTCCACCTTCCACAACTTAGCTTACACTACCCACCATTAATGCCCAATTAAAACTAAGTCAAAATAATCTGATTATCCATTTATTAACCAAGGCTATTTTATAAACCAGTGGTATCGTCATACCCCCACACTTGTAAGAATTATCCATAGCCATACCATTTAGATTAAGAGGACTCTCAGTGCCCTTTCCATTTACCATAATTACCTCTTGGGAGACTACCAGGTTCTCCACAAAAATTACCAATTAGCCATTAACCTTTGTAAACCATTGAAAAATATTTAAGGTTTCATATATAAGCTGAAAACAAGCAAGAGTTCCATTAACATAAGTCAATGCAATAAACATATCTTTATACATATTTTATCAAACAACTTAGGGCATAGTATAATCAAAACCAAATTCCATTAATATTAAGCCTTTACCATGCAATTTCCATTATCCAAAATCACCATTAATGCATAGAAAGCATAATTAAACTATAAGAAATCATAACTAAGCCTTTAACATCAAAACCCCCAAATCAATGAATGAATACCAAAACTATGCAAAAGTAGAAACTATGAAATCAACCATATAACCATGCGTTTAATTGAAATTACAAGTAGTGAAGAGAATCATGCCTTAAACTAAGAAGATTGATGGAAAAAATTCACCAATACAAGCCCCAAAGTAATCCCTTAGTTGAAACCCTAGCTTTTTGGTGCAAAAGGTCTTCAGGGAATTATTGTATGTTTTGGAAGAGATTTTAAGTGTTTAAGAATAAAATAATGGTTAAGTAACCTACTAAGTGTATTAAAAGTCGTGGGTCCTTATAAGGGTAAGTAGGTAAATGTATAGAATACCCTCACTTAAATCCCATAAAAACCTAGCATAAGGTTAGAACTGACCTCCTCATGAGTTGTAACCTAGCTTATGGTTGATACCTACCCAATTGTAACTAATCCTCAACCATGGATCAGACACTGTCCGGTATACTAATCATCCAACCAAGTTATAACCTCAGCATATGATCTATATCCCTGGCAGAATGCAACACTAGGAGGAACAAATACTGACCACCTTATGAGTCACCTAGATAACTCGTACCCATAACTTACGACTCATAACCTCAAGTCGTATACATTCTAGTATCTAGAACCGTCCTACCAATTTATAGTAGTTATCTTAAGAAATGTCTTCACCACTCATACCTCAGCTTACGGCTCGTACCATGAGTCTTAATGGGTCCAAAGAATGAGATTCTCAGAAATTTTTTAAGGGTTCAAGCCTAGGATGCTTTAGTCTCCCCCACTTGGAACATTCATCCTTGAATGACTGATAAGGTAGGGGAAACCACACACATAGTTGTTTGCATTATCAAACATCCCTTTATCAAAGTTTAAAAAAAAGGCAAAGATGTTAATATTTCCTTTAGCAAACTCAGAAAATAAAATTGTCACCTTTCTCATAAATATTAGGAGCAGAAAAAAGAGCCAATACTTGTACTTAATGTGCTCTTTCTTTTCCCATGTGGCCTCTTCTACCTTGTGGTTCCAACATAGAACCTTCACCAAAGCCATATCCTTGGTATATAACTGATGAACCTGCCTATCAAATATCTCAACCAAGACCTCTTCATAAGATTGAGAATTGGAGATATCCAACCCTTTCAAAGGCACAATTGAAGATAAATTGCCAACGCACTTCCTCAACATAGAAACATAAAATACCGGATGAACTAAACCCAAACTAGATGGCAACTCTAAATTATACGAAACTTTGTCCGCTCTTAGCAAAATCTCATAAGGACCAATGTACCGAGGACTGAGCTTTCCTATTTTTTCAAACCGTACTACTCCTTTCATAGGATACACCTTAAGGAAAACCTTATTCCTAACTGCAAACTCCAAATCTCTATGCCTAACATCTGCATACGACTCTAAGTAGCCTTGAGCCTATCCCAAATCACCACTAACATTTCTATATATTGACGAACTAAATCCAAACCAAAAAAATCAGCTTCGCTAAGCTCAACCAACCAATAGGATATCTGTATCTCCTACCTTACAATGCCTTAAAAAGAGTCATACCAATACTCTTATGATAGCTATTATTGTAAGAAAACTCTACCAATGATAGATGCTCCACCTAATTGCCACTATAATCAATCACAATGGCTCAAAACATATCTTCCAATGTCTAAATAGTTCTTTCCATCTGTCCATCCACCTGCAAGTGGAAAGCCATACTCAAAGTCACCTTAGTCCCCAACCCTTTCTAGAAAGACCACCTGAAGTGGGACATAAATTGTGTATCATGATTGGAAATAATTGAAAAAGGCACCCCATATAGTTTCACAATATCTTGATGATAAATCTTTACATAATCGCCTGCTAAAAAGCTAGTCCACATAGGCAAAAAATACACAGACTTCTTCATCTTATCCACAGTGAACCAAATCGAATTAGATTGGTTTCGAAATTGAGGAAGACCAGTAACAAAATCTATATTGATCTCCTCCCACTTCTATTCAGGAAAATTAATCTCTTGATACAACCCACCAGGCCTCATGTGCTCAACCTTAACTTGTTGGCACACTAAGAACTTGGACACAAAATTGACCATATCCCGCTTCATGCCACTCCACCAATAGATCTCTTTGATATAATGGTACATCTTAGTAGAACTAGGGTGGAAAAAATAGTGTGACTCATGCGCCTCAGCCAAGATCTTTTGACGCAAACTATCTGCATCAGGAACACACAACCTCTCTTGGTACCGCAAAGTACCATCGCCACTGATATCTAAATCTACCACCTTTTGCTTACCAATGATACCCTTGATTTTTATCAAGGAAGAATCCAACACTTTTTTCTCCTTAATCTTTGCACCAAGAGATAATCTAACCACTTCTTGCACCATCACACACCATACTTGGAGTCTGAGAGACGAAACCCAAGATTTGCCAAGCAATGAATATCCTTTAGGAATTCTCACTTTCGTACTTCTACATGAGATAATCAACCCATGGAAAACCTACTAAGAGCATCAACAACCACATTGGCTTTACATGGATGGTAGTAAAGAATCATATCATATCCTTGAGAAGCTCTTGTTATTTTCTTTGCCAGAGATTAAGCTCTTCTGCAAGAACACATACTACAAACTCTTGGGACCAAGAAAGATATCCACTTGGAATCCATACAAATAATTCCATTATATGTTTACAGCAACTTAATGGACAACAACTCAAAATCATGAGTAGGATAGTTTGTATCACCCCGTATTTCCCTACTATAATCTAAGTTCCAATTCGTATGTGAAATTTTTTAAACACTCATTATTTTTCATTTTAGAGCCTTTCATTTTTTAGGAAATTGAATTATCTTTCCAATGATATAAAATTTGCCAAAATTTGATAATCGGATAAGAAGTTATGGCAATTTTTAAGTTTCAGTCGAAAACACCATCATTTTACCCATCAGCGTGTCGCGGAAAGAGTCAAAATAGAAATTTTCAATTTCGAGTGAGGTATCACAATTTTGGCGCATCGCACCATAGGCCAATTTGGCATTTCTCATTTTCCAGTGTTGCAGCGTAATGCCACCGTGTTGCGGAGAACTTCTAGGTCCCACTCAGTGAAGGACCGTGATTTCCCCGCATCGCGCCATTGTCCAGTTTCTTAGTTGTTAGTTTCCAGTGACAAGGCGTGATAGCTCCGTGTTGCGCCTGGGGCCCAAATAAAATATTTTCATGAAAATCTAATATTTCGTCCAAGGTTAAAATAGTCTTATCCCATTATTTTAATCCGCCTAAATGGAATACTTAAGACCTAAAAACATTTTAAAAGTTTATTCTTTATTAATTTTCCCTAAAATTCAAGAGCTTTTTCTCTAAATTAAAAACCCTAGCTCTCAAGAAACCAAGAGCAATCTCAAGAATTCACCCAAGAACTTTAAGAAATTCATCCATTAAGGTATGTTAGATGTTCATCCATGGAGTCCAAGAAACCTTTTTAAATTATAAAATTGTGATTTTTTAAGGTTATCATGTTTTAAATTATGATTTCATCCATGAATCTCCTTTAACTATGATTCTATACCATTTTACCATGAAATTATTGTTATTATTCAATCTTTCATATTTCAATATTATGATTTACTGAATTAAACCATGATTTAATGTTTTTATGATGAATTCATTCTATTTCAACAAGTTCCATGATATTTCTATGATACTTTTAAAATCATGAACTACAAGTGTTTGATAAAATGCCTACAAGAGTGATTTATTTATTAAGAGCCTTCATATTTTAGCCTTTAAGCTTTAGTGTCCTTTCAGTATTTTTGTTTTGAGTCCTGGGGGTATTGAATACTCAAAAACCATAACTGATTATTTAGTCTAGCCTCATTACATTGCAGAATAGTCTTCAGATTATACTATGATAATTATTAGAATAGTCAGATATTAGTTATTCAACTCAGAACAGTCTAGTACCTCAGTGTGTTTCAGTCAGGAGTAGGATTTAGCATAGAGCGAGTGTAGGGATGGAAGCCTCCCCATTAGATATGAAGAATCTTTAATAGCATTCCCTATACTCTATAATTATGTATCCAGCGCAGGGTATGAGTAGTCACCCATCAGATTAGGCTTGACAGTCTCGCAGGGATCACCCATCAGTTCATGCTTGACACACTTAGTCCTTTGGATATTATATTAGTTTAGTTGATCCAAAAAGCCATTGTTAGTACCCGTGGCATGATATTAACACCCTTCCAATTGAGGTTATAGGTTGGACCTTGATTAGCTCAAATTTGGAACTGTCGATAAGATGATACCTCCCATAGTATCAAATATGGTCTCAGTTATAGTCTCAGTTCAGTTATTCAGTCTTAGTGTTGCTTGAACAAAGCATACAGATATCATTTATCTCAATATTTCAATTTACAAATTTTACTCAGTTATGTAATAAGCTTTATCACATATCCTCAGTATTTATAGATTTCTATGCATTATCAGTATCTACAGATTCCATATTATCTACTCAGTACCTCATGCCTTATATGCATATCCAGTTAATCATTATTTCTGTTCATGAAACCATGCATATCAGCCAACCTCATTTAGCATACCAGTCTATTCAAAGTACAGATCACATACCTTTTCTTTTGCGCTATGATGTATTATATCATAGGTTCTCACTCTCATTTCCTGGCTCGTGAGTGGACTCATCAGATTCTCAACAGTAGCAGTGGGGAGTCCTCATACTTCGAGGACAGACTTACTTTATTTCATGTCTCAATTAGTAGTTAGTTGGGGCCTGTCCCTTCAACTAATATTCAGTCAGTTATTTATAGAGGCTTCTCAAACATTAGAGTCAGTTATTCAGTATTCAGATATTATAGTTAGCAATCCAGTTTATCTTTATTTTATTAGATTCAGTCAGTTATTTCCATAGACTCACATTCAGTTTTAAATTCAATTATTAAAACCTTATGGCATGTTCGTATTCTTCTATATTTATGATCATATTATTCAGTGCTCACAGCAGGTACCAGCTCATGGGTTGGGTTATGGTCCCTCGAGACTAACTATAAGAACCGTGTAATGACTAGGGGTAGTCTAGGGTCGTTACAAACTTAGTATCAGAGCCTAAAATTTTGAAGTGTCCTAAGAAATCTGAAAGTCGCGTTGAGTAGAGTCTTGTACATAGGTATGTAGCGTGCCACACTTATGGACGAGAGGCTTCAAGGGTTTTTGGAAAAATTTTCCCTTCTTTCAGTATTCATGTCGTACGAGTGAGCATGAGATCAAGTTAAACTCTCTATCTAATAAACTTTTTCCTTCCATTTATAGAAAATACCTGCCAAGAAGAATGGAAGAAGAACAGTAACTCAGCCAACCCCTCTGCCCGTCCAGGCAGATCCTCTGGACGAGCATGTCTCTCATGCAGAATTCAGGGTTATGTTCACTACTTTAGAAAACTTTGTAGAAGAACAGAATGAATGACCAATTGCTGCTTCGGCCAATCCAATGGCCAATACTGTTGTAGCTAGAATTCGGGATTTCACCCTGATGAATCCTCATTCTTTCATGGGATCCAAGTCTGAAGAGGATCCACAAAAATTCTTAGATATGGTTCAGAAGGTCACAGATGCTCTGGGGGTGACGTCTAGTTAGAGTGTTGAGTTGGCTATATATCAATTGTAGGATGCAGCCCATACTTTGTTTAAGTAGGGGAAAGTTAATAGAGGTATTGATGCAGGGCCTATAGAATGGGAAGAGTTTGCCACAACTTTCTTGGATAGATTCTTTCCATTAGAGTAGAGGAAGGCCAAAGTGAAAGAATTTATTAATTTGAGTCAAGGCAGCATGAGTGTGAGGGAGTATTCTCCCAAGTTCACTCAATTAGCTAGATATGCTCCTCATGTAGTAGCTAACAATAGGTCCAAGATGAGTAAGTTTGTGTCTGGCGTATCTGGCGTGTCTGATCATATGGTCAAGAAGTGTAGGACCGTAATGCTTATTAGTGAAATACACTTGTATTGGCTGATGGTCCATGCTCAACAAATAGAGGAGCAAAAGATTAAGGAGAAAGATAGGAAACAAGAGAGCTAGGATGGGTAGTTTTAATTTCAATCAATTAAATTCAGAAGATGGTAACCGTCCTTAGTTTCATCAAAGGTCTTCATCCCCAATAACTTATTCAGCTAGTGCCCTAGTACCCAAATTTGGAAACGACAATAGGGATAGGGTACCAGGATCTAAGTCTTAGGTCAGTGTTAACAGTGCTCATACTAATCCCTTATGTCAAAAGTATGGAAGACATCATTAGGGTAAGTGTAGAGCGAGTAGTGATATGTGCTTTAGGTGTGGAAAGCCAGGCCATCAGATTCGGGAGTATTGGGTAGTTTTCTAGAAAGGTAGGGATGCACGCCAATAGGGCCAGTTCCATCAGTTGACAGTTTTATCCAATCACGTGACTCTGTAGGGTGCCACTTTTCATACTACCAGTGGTCAATATTCGAACAAATTATATGCTCTTCAGTCCCGTCAAGATCAAGAATATTCTCCTGACGTAGTTACTGGTACATTGCAGGTCTTTCACTTACATGTTTATGCTTTACATGACTTTGGAGCTTCTTTTTCTTTTGTAACTCCATATATAGCCATCAATTTTGGAGTCATTCCCAAAATTCTAGCAAATCCCTTTTCAGTGTCTACCCCAGTAGGTATTTCTATTATAGCCAGATAGGTATACAGGAACTCTCCGATCACAATAGCTCAAAAAGTTAATTTAGTTGATCTTGTGGAGTTAGAGATGATGGATTTTGATGTCATTCTCAGCATGGATTGGCTCCACTCAAGCTATGCCTCAAATGATTGTAGAAATAAAATAGTTCATTTTCAGTTTCCAAATAAACCAGTCCTTGAATTGAGGGGTAGTACTACAACTCTTAAGGATCAGTTGATTTCTTACCTTAGAGCCAGAAAGATGATATCCTAGGGGTGTGTCTACCATCTTGTACTAGTCAAAGACTCCAACTCAAAAACCCCTACTCTTGAGTTAGTCCCAGTAGTAAATGAATTATCAGATATTTTTTCTGAAGATCTTCTCGAAGTTCCTCTCGAAAGGGAAATCGACTTCGGAATAGACCTTCTCCCAGATACTCAGCCTATATCTATTCTACCATATCGAATGGCTCCAACTGAACTCAAAGAACTGAAAGAACAGTTGAAGGATCTCTCAGATAAGGGATTCATCAGACCCAACATTTCCTCGTGGGGCGCACCTATTTTATTTGCACGTAAGAAAGATGATTCTCTCAGAATTTTCATAGACTACCGTCAGTTGAACAAGGTCACAGTCAAGAATAAATATCCAATTCCTAGAATCGATGACTTGTTCGACCAACTTCAGGGTGCCAGTTACTTTTCCAAGATAGACCTCAGATTAGTATATCATCATCTTTGAGTCAGAGACTGTGACATTCTAAAAATAGAATTCTGAACTCGGTATGGTCACTTCAAATTTCAAGTAATGTCCTTTGGTCTTACAAATGCACCAGCAGCCTTCATGGACTTGATGAACTGGGTGTTTAAAAAGTACTTGGACATGTTCATCATAGTCTTCATTGATGACATTCTTGTCTATTCTCATAGCGAAAATGATCATGCAGACCATCTCAACATAGTGCTTCAGACTCTTAGATCCCATCAGTTGTTTGCTAAATTTAGTAAGTTTGAATTCTGGCTAAGGTCAATAGCATTCCTTGGTCATATTATTTTCGGTGATGGCATTAGAGTTGATCCTCAAAAGACTAAAGTAGTGAAAAACTAGCCTAGACCCATTTCTCCATCAGATATCAGGAGTTTTTTGGGTTTAGCGGGCTATTCCCTTCGGTTTGTTGAAGGATTTTCTTCTATTGCATCCCCCATGTCCAAATTGACTCAGAAGAAAGTTAAGTTTTAGTGGCTAGATTGATACGAGAAGGGTTTTCAGGAGTTGAAGACTCGACTCACCTCTGCATCAATCTTGACTCTACCAAATAGTTAAGATAGTTTTGTTATGTACTGTGATGCATCCAGAGTAGGTTTGGGTTATGTTCTCATGCAGAGAGGTAAGGTCATAGCTTACACCTCCAGATAGCTTAAGCCTCATGAGAAGAATTATCCGACTCATGATCTTGAGCTAGCAAATGTAGTGTTTGCCTTAAAGATTTTGAGGCATCACTTATATAGAGTGCTTGTAGATGTGTTCACAGATCACAAAAACCTTCAGTATGTGTTCTCTCAGAAAGATTTAAATTTGCGTCAAAGAAGATGGTTAGAGTTATTGAAGAATTATGACATGAGTGTTCTGTATCATTTGGGCAAGGCCAATGTAGTGGATGATACTCTCAGTAGAATGTCTATGGGTAGTGTAGCTCATGTTGAGGAAGGTAAGAAGAAGTTAGCTCAGAAAGTTCATCAGCCTACCCAACAAGGTGTCTATTTACTCTATTCAGCAGAAGGTAGTGTGTGGGTGCAGAGTAGCTCAGAGTCATCACTAGTTCTCGAGGTGAAGGAAAAGCAAGATAGAGATTAAGTCTGTCAGGTAGGCCGGGCTGGGCCAACCCAAAACTGGCCCGTTAAAGTTAGCCGGGTTCTGGGTCAGGCCGTGTCCGGGTTGGGGGTAAAGTGGGCCGGGCCGGGCCGGGCTCAAAAGTAATTTTTTCAAAAACAACACTAACCCGGCCCACTTAACCCAACCCGGTCAAACCCACCTAAACCCAATCAAACCGGGTTAAAAACCCGGTCAAACCCGACCAAAAATGAAAAAAAAAACTTTTTTTCAATATACACTATATATACCCACTTATATACATTTTAAATACGTTAAAAATATATATATACACTATATATATAGTATATACTACATTAGAATTTAAAAAATATATACACATATACACAATTATACATATATATGCACCATCCAATGTGTATGTGCTAGTTTAAAGTTTAAATAAAATATACTACAATAT
>JAPEIP010000012.1:85309040-85320089 GCA_026120095.1 Capsicum chinense | reverse complement strand
CCCGAGCCAACACTCCAGGGCAGAAGCAAAAGAATTTGTTGTCACCACATTTGATTGTTCTAGCCTTTTAGAACACCAATAAGGAAGCAAAGGTCGGTCGGCCACCGGCCAACAGCAGGACAGCCTTCTACCAAGAGATCAGGGAACATCAATCCTTGACATCAATATAATCCTTCTTAAGGTGGTGATCTAATGAAAAACTGTCTACTGTCTTTCCAGATATTGTCACTTGCAAGCATGCTGAAGTTAGACTTCCTCTCTTGCTTGAACCCTAAATTTCAGGAGTGCTTCAGAATGAATACTTAAACCCGAAAACCAGCATACATAAAACGGTGAACTTAGCAGGTTTGTCTTCCTAACTGAGACCCACTATATCAACATGCATACAATCAACTTTCAGGCTGTGGCATCTGACAAAGCAAATAAATAGTAGAAAAATAGGAGATAATGTTTACACCATGATTCAAGAATAGTCTACAAGTTATTCACAAGCATATGAGCATTGTTACAGAATTATCTATAATAAGTGAATGTCTACATAGATTCAAGATAATTGATATCTTAAAGTTTTGAGTGGAGTATTCCAAAAACTTCAAAAAAAATTCACTATTTATAAATTACCCGAGGATCTCTTGTATTTTGGAAGTAGACAATATAACCAAAACTAGAATTTTGAAGGTCTTGAGGAAAAAGAAATCATATATGAACAATATGGAGAGACTGTAAGGTAGGTTTTCATTGTCCTGCAAAAGTCACATGATTCCAAGCAAGCATCAAATGGGTCCTGTCGAAGTGGATAATACTAGTGCATCGAGAAAGGTACAGGAAAAGCAAGGAATAGCAACTTTACCATTGTATCTCCAATTCCAAGGCTCAAGATCCCAGCAAAAGGGGCTAATGGCCGGTCACTGAAACCAGAGGACAACCAGATAGGTAGTGCACATCCTAATAAGAGTGAAAAATGGCTGAAAGTGGAAGGAAGGCAAATGGTTAGAGTTGACAAGAGGTAGATGCTGCAACTAATTCCATGCTATGGAGGAACCATTTCAAACCTAACAACAAGAAGATCAGTGTCACGATGATCTGTAAAAGCATTCATAAATTGGTGCACAAGCTGTCCCAAGGGCCAGATTCTCCATATCTGTCCCAAAAAGCATGACAAATATTGTGAAGCATCATAAATTGTTTAAGCATTGCCGGAAATTATAAGAAGTTACCAAGAACTTAGGTAACCTTAGAAAAGAAAAAGAACATTAGAACATGTCGCATATTACATACTTCTATGTCTGCAATGTAAGTGCAACAAACTATTCAGACTTCAGTTATATTACTGATTGTTTGGTGCTTAATGTATCAAGAAGCTTCATCAAAGTCAAAATGAAGTGAACTTAAGATATGCTTGGCAAGCTTGGCTTCATTTGACAAGTGTGCATAAGCTTGAAAGTGAATGCAATCTTTACCACCTTAATTGATCTATGCAACAGACATTCTGTTTTTATGTTTTTTTTCCAATTCTTTTAGTTCGAACATTTTTTTGCATTGCATAATCCAGAAACAAGATGATAGTGCAGTGAAACCTTACCCGTATAATTTCTAAAATCAAGAAAACAGCCAAAGCTGCACCAAAAGCCAGGTCAAGAAACTTCGGCTGCAGAAAGATATAGATGGTCAACATAACTCCCATAAAAATAAATAATAGGCCCAAAAGGAGGAGAAAAACTGCCTAAAGAATTTCAACTAAAATCACCTGAAGTATGAGAGCAGGAACAAACATTGAAACAGCCATTAAATGGTAGTATTTTCGAAGAAGAATCCTCTCAATCTTACTGCTCTTAGAGATGTTATAAAATCGGATAACTGATACATAAATACCAACCAACCAATAGATACACAGTGACAACCTTTTAAGCGGTTCTGACAGAACAAAATCCAATACCCTGCAGCAACCAGAAGACACAGAAAATGAAAGTATAAACAAAAGATAGTAACACTTTATATATGTCTAGAGGTAAACGATATATGATTAATACAGAGTAAAGTGATATGAGAGTAAGTCACCGTATGACCGAAAGAGCAGGTAGCTGAACACATTGAAAGTTCCTCTTAGATTATTTTAGTTTTTCTCCATTCTACACAGATGGTTCACCAGTTGGACACATGAAGCAACAAGCCTAGAGCTGTCAAAACCTTATGGGCTCAACTCGGTTCATAGGTGTGAGGCTTGAAAGTCGAGCTTAACCTAGCTACCCGAATGAAATTTGATGCCTTTTGACTTGTAATATCAAATACCTAAGCTAGAGAGCTTGGATGAGCTAGATCTGCAAATTTCGTTTCATAGAAGACCCAATAGCCAGCAAAAGCTATGAATTCAATCAGTTTCTTAAACAACTTAGTAAACAAATCCTATCAGGAGATGGAAATCCTTATCACTTGTGAATGCGTCAAGGTAAAAAGTGCTGTTGTCCAAGAAAATAACTTTTAACCATAAAAAACAATCAAGCTCAAGATTTAGATAGAAAAGGTGGGGTTTTTTTAGAAAAAAAAAAAAGAGATAGAAAAGGTGGCTACATGCAAAAAGCTATAAAAGGTGGCTACATGCAAAAAGCTATACACAATCTTGATATGCCAAAGCATTAAAGTTCGAGTCTTTCAGCTTCAAAAGTCATGCCTCTACCATTATTTAGGATCTTCAGAACTAAAATTTTGTGAAAAGAGCCATTGAGATGTGAGAACCAAAAAGAAATGTTGAAATGCTGGACCTACCACCTATGTGGAAGTAGAGGATGAAAAATAAATATGAGAATAACAAGTTACAATGGCACATTTTGTGGCTTATGATCTGATGCAGTGCCATAGCCACCCAGGGAAGGTAGGAATAACAGAGCTATTACAAGAGCTTACCCCAATAACAAAAGGTGATCCTATAACTTCAGGAACCACATTATTAAAGTGAACAACGCTGTAACTTAGGTGTTTGTAGCATATTCCTGGCAAATTACATTTAATTTTTTTTTCTTCTTTGCTTCAAATACAGAAGGAAAACCAAAAACACTTAGACTACTTAGTACAGACAGACCAATGAAAAAGAAGCAAGCAAAGTATCTAAGCTGCCCATTTAAGACACCGCAAAGTTCTTCTCTGCTCTGTTATTTTCGCATTCAGTACCTATCTTTTAAATAAAGTATTCTTTACCTACTTGCAAGATGTCACACAGAACTTCTTGCATCATTTAAGGTAACTATTTATTTTTTTATTTTCTGATAGGTAAATGCATGTGTTTTTTTTATAACCATGGTGTTTGAACAAGCTTGCATGCACCTCAACTAATTCCACGGGGAACCAGCTAACTCCCATTAGCATGGGTGCAGGGTAACATTCTCTATCAAGGCTTGGATAGCAAGGAATACATCACCCAGTGTTTTTACCTCCAATGAGATTTGAACCTAAGACCTCATGGTTCTCAACTCAACCCAATTCACTGACCACTAGGTCATACCTTTGGGTGCTCATACCATGGCTGCTCATATCTTGGGTGCTCAGGTAACTGTTAATCAGTATTCAACATTTGAAAATTAGATTGACTTTCTAGAATAACACACTTACAATTTACATGCATAACAAGGGTGATGCCCACAGACCTGACCAGAGGTCATGCGGAATTTATTTATCAAGGATCAAATCTCCACATTTTTGTCAAGGGCTATCACATGCTTGCACTTAAAAAAGCCTAATTATCTAACAAAAGTGTAAATCTTCCCTTCAAACCACTAAACCTCCATTAACCAAATCACGCAACATAACAACAATATGCAGCATAATATGTGCAATTATCCAAAAGAAATAAGTTTCGACGAAGGCTTACCATAGAAAAGGGTGAATATGAAAATCTTGAACAAGCTGCATCCATGATGGTACAGCTATAATGAGAACACACGAAAGGGAAATGTAGAACACAAAAGATCGCCTTATATGATTATCTGCAGTATCACTAGAAGATACCAAGCTGACACGCTCTAGAATTTGAAGCGTGTATTTGAATAGCATAGGGAAAAGAAGAAGGCCAATAATCAATCCCTGGAACATAGTGTTACATTTCGTGGTCAATACTGTGAATTAGAAACCTCTTACTCTATATCACCAAGAACAGTCTAGAAAACTACAGCTTGTACAATACCTGAATAATAACGCTAACTTCACTTCTTTGGATTCCATATGGTACAGTCACTACCTTAGATGCAGTGAAGTATCCATGGGACTGTTCACGAAAAAACACTTGTTAGGTTTCTATAATATATCATCTACTATCCGAAAAAGTAAAATGTGAGAAATAAACCTTAGCAGCAGTACAAGCTAGCATGTCACCAAAATAGATAACAAGGCCAACAGTAACCAGCAGCACTTCTCCTAAAAAGAGAAATAAGAATTTAAATAACTTCACAGAGGACCGGAGGACCATTCATCAAACAAAGCTAAGTAAATAGGACATGCCAAATGATTTTGAGGCTCTGATCTCTGAAATAAAAAGAACTAAATATTGTGTGGAATTAAAACATGCTCTAACAGTGCAAGATTGTCTGGAATAACATATGTTCTAATAGTGAAACAGTCGTCGAATCAGATCAACAATTGTTGCTTCATATTGTCTATAGCAACATCTCGGAAAATCTTAGTTTACTTGTGAATTGTGGAGATTGGATGTGAACTGAACTTTTGCACAACAGAGAGGACCCTCGTATCAAGTATGCAATTAGTAGTTTGCGATGCTAGAGATCTAGTAAAGTAAAAAATATAGTAACATGACCAACCAATTGAAGCACATGCTGGAAAAGTATGGAGAATATTCTGAATTAATTTTACAGCAGCAAATCCATGAGAGAATAGCCACAATAAGATAGCTGCTGTATACCACCCTGCAGGAGAAGTTCACCAAGAGTTGTTAATGAATGCACAGCTATCAGAAACTTACTAGGTTGAACAATGAATCACAAGTGAATATAAAGAAAGAGAAGTTGACCTACCAATATGAGATTTCACAACAAAAGACGCACAGCAGACTCCAAAATACAATGCTACACAACTTAAGCTACAGCGAGAAGTAGCACAATTCTTGCTGTCTGATTGATGGTAAAAATTGAAGCAGAGGTAAGCTAGCACAGTGTAGCAACTTGCAGATGTCACCCAATACAGTAGTTGCAGATTTTCAAGCTCTGTTAAAAGGTAAAAACTAAAAGAAGTCAGTCATACAGGTGAGGCAAGGTAGGATCTAAGTTGCGCGAACTCTTCACTTTTGATGCCGTACCCGTGTCGGATTCTCAAAAAATACACTACTTTTGGCGAATCCACGCACCCTCTGACATTTTTGAAGAGTCCGAGCAACATAGGGTAGGATCAACATAATTCCTGAATATAAACTCGCCAATACATTGAAGTGACTGATGGAAATCGACCTATTATGTGAACAATTTTTAAAAAAAAAAAAACACTTCTTCTCAGCAACACAAGCAGAAGCAAGATTATACATTTCCTCTCCTAGAAAGGATTTCTCCATGTAGAAACATCACAAGTTGGAAATAACTTGACAACATTTGAGATCAGAGATCTCAGCTGCATAAATAAAAAAATAGCACTTAAAAACTAATCAATTTACAGTACAATTATCTTTCTTCATACTGCACTTTCACTGTCATTACTGCTTAACCTGAATTAATTATTATTTAAAAAAACAGTACTCCGTTTGCTCATCAATGAGTATTATCCTTGCAAGAACCTTACAAAGATTTTTCAAGTGGTTCGAACATAGCATTCTAGAGATGGAGGGTAAATATTAACTACCTTTTTTTACCCAAGTGTTATTTTATTTTGCCCAAGTGTTATTGTATTTATTCATCACTACACAAATCACAGATCCCATGACAACACTCACTGGAGCTTTTTTTTGGAGGCCGGTAAAAACTCTAACCATGGAACCACCAAAGTTCATAAGAAAGGTTCAAAAACTTAGCTCCCCAGTACTTCTGCTTTTAAAATTTTTCCAAATCTATGGCATACTTGCAAAAAGAAAAATCACATGCTGAGCCAGCGTATGAGGCCTCAAAAAGGATGGGATCAATTTGACCTGCCAAAAAAGTTGGGGCTATAGCACAATATGATAATGCTCTAATCCATGTCTTTGCTCCCAAAGGCTGAGAAAAAGAATAGAATTGCAACAAAAATGATAGCTTGAATCAAAATAAAGGCATGCTCTCCAAAACCTGAACATGGAAGCCCTTTGTAAAGACAATATGCTAAAGCAATGGTATAACCAATTACTTCTAGCTCAAAGCTCCGGACAGTTTACACATTTGCGAAGTAAAAATTTTAAAATCTGAGGAATTTTAACAGTGGTGGAGGCTAACCAAGGAGCTTGGATATTAGCAGAAGCAAACAATACTTTCCCGGGAATCACCTTTGCTAAGGGTTCCCACAACACAACCAAAATTCATTCCAAGAAACTTGTGTTCAACCATCTTGACGAGATCAGCAAAATTCTTCTGCTTTGCTTATGGTTTTAATGTGGAACTAAAGAATTGGATTTGACAGAACAAAGAACTTTGAGGTGATACTATAAGGATGAAATTTCTAATCAACATAGGTTGCCTTGTTATTTTTGCAATTTTGTGGTCCACTCCCCGTAGTATTTTCTCGGGAGCGAAGGACAGGAAAAATATTCAAATTACAAAAGCTCAATTTGCTCAAAAATTAGTGTTCTACCTTCACTTCCAACTTGATTTAAAGATATTGCTCTTGACATTTGAATCAATTTTGATACCATAAGACCAGGCAGTGTTACTGCCCCCAAAAATATCCCTGATGAAGCACCAGGCCTGAAAAACAGTACCAAGACTGTGTGAATCAACAGTACAAGGAAACCAAGACTATAATGGACAACCCCCTGCATTTCTACAAGAAGGTGTTTGCACGGCTCAAACCATGTATGCTAAGGCTCCTCTTCTAGGAAACTAAACCTATACATTTAAGGCATGATACATAAACCTGCCCTTTATCTTGGCATCTGTGCCCTCCAACTTTGAATGTGCACACTTAAGCACTTAAACTTTTATAAAGTTGAACAAGTAGACACAGGTGTTCTACGTGGCATAATACATGTAGAACGCATGTTTCTACTAATTCAACATTATACAAGTTTAGGTGCACGCCCAAAACGCAAGCTGAAGCCAAGTTTAAGGGCACGATTATGTATTCTGTCATACATTCAACAAACACACAAAAAAAAAACACTCAAATATGAAATTAGCCGTGCTCAACCCCAAATTTTCAATCAAACAACTACAACATAAATCAAAGGGAAAAACTATGTAAAAGCGTAAATTGAAGCTGCAGAGCAGTGGTTGCAACTTCACATGTTTCACTCCCAAGCTCTTCTACCTTCCATATTTCGACCCGACCCGACCAAACATTAAAAAAGAAAACCATGATAATAATTGCAGTAAAATTAACCTGGTTTTGAAGGGGGGAAGTGAAGAAGATGCATCAACGGTGATCTCGACGGAGAGAGCGAGGACAGACAGGAGAGAAAGGGAGACAGATTCATAGAGAAGAGACTGAGGGATGGAGAAGACAATACGACCAATGAAGAGTGCAACCACAGCTCTTTCGCCGGTGAGAAACGCCGACGACGAAGCCATGGGGGAATTCCGATGTATCAGTAGCTGATGAAATTGAAGTTCAATTGAAAAAATTCGTCCATTTTTGGACCAGTGGCGTAAATAAGAAGAAGAAGAAATCACGCGGACCGTGGGGGTGGGAATTCGGTGGGTTTGGCGGGCACGGTTTTTATATGCTGTTGAACTGTCCAACTGATCTACGCCTTGAAGTTGTCAACGGATTTTCCTCCTTTTTTTTCTTTTTAAGATTGCGTTAAGGGGTTGTTTGGTTTGGTGGCTGGTTAGGAAATGAATCATGGTTCATTGATCATTTGTTCTCTAACACAGTATTCCCTCCGTTTAAAAAAAAATGATCTATTTTTTTTTAGTTCATTTCAAAAAAACTGATCTTATTCTTTTTTTTTATAATACTTTAATTTCAACTTTTTACATGGCATGTTTAGGACCACAAGATTAAAAAGTATTGTGGTACATTTGACACAACTTTAATTTAAGGCTACAAGATTCAAAAGTTTACTTTATTTTCTTAAACTTTATGTGAAGTCAAAATAGGTCATTCTTTTTAAAATGGAGGAGTTCTATTCAAACTCTCTTTGATAAACGAAGCGGGTTTAGGTAAAATTGAGGAGTTCTATTCGAACTCTCTTTGATGAAAAGTGGCATTATTTATATATGTTTGAATTTTTTTTATTTTGACTTAAATCATCGACGACTTCTTAAATTTATTTCGAGATTTCACTTGAACAACTTAATTGATCTTTGTATCTATTAGATACTTCTATCCTGTGAATTTGGATCATATGAACACTTTTTTGACAATTAACTAAAAGTATAAAACGTGTGCAGTACACGCAGTGACGTGACAATTTGACGAATAAAATGCTGACATGTGTCATGTGAGTCCAAAAAATTAGTTTAAAATATATTACATGATAATAAAAAGAAAATTATAAGCATATTTTCAAACATGGAGCTAAAAAGGTTTCTGTCATCTCCGAGTAAACATCGTCACTCAAATTAAAATATAAATTCATAAGATTATCAAAAATGATATTATAGAATTCGATAGAATTAATTTGGGTCCTCTTGATTCTCTCACGGTCGAATTCAAAATGGCTCACCGCCGGCAAACTCTGATCTCATTCTCTCTCATCCTTGCATTCGTCTTTTTTGTTGTTCGTCTCTCGCCTATATCAACTATGAAAAAAAAAAAAGCAATGGAGCAACAAAAAAATGATGATGATAGAGGAACGTCAGTAAACAGGAAGAATAAGGTGTATAGCAGCGATGGCGAATTACTGATAGTGTAGTAAAGGAACTAATGACATTAGGGGTGGCCATGGTATGGTATATACCGAATTACCATACCAAACTGAAATTTTTAATACTGTGGTTTGATATTATGGTATTTGGTATAGTATATGGTATACGTTTTAAATTTTTTTGGTATGTGATATGATATTTGGTATTTACAAATGACATACCGAAATACCGAATACCATACCAAAGTATATATAGAGTTACATAAGTAGCTTTTATATACATAGATATATATATATATACACGCACAAGGACACACAAATATAATACTTAATATTAGTATAAAAATGTTTAAACATTGAAACTTTCACTACTCTATTTTGATTAAAATGTCTTTTTGGTGTAATTGACTGATAAAGGGAAATATTTGTACTTCTTTTTCAATATTTCTACATCATTGATGTGTATTTATGATACAATTAAGACGTGCTTTTGGAAAGTCGAAGTAATAATACTCTAGTATACAAGTATATATTGTCGAAGTTAAACAAACTATAATTACCATACCGCAAAATACCAAAATCAAACGTCAAAATACCGAACCATACCAAATTAATATGGTCATGATATAATATTTTTAAAAACCGAATACCAAAATTATCGCACCAAAGTTTCAAATACCGTACCATATCATACCATGCCCACCCCTATATGACATAGAGGCAAGGAAGATGAAAGAAACTTTCTCCATAAAATGCCTAATTATATGTATCTCACGCGCCTCTCTGACGTGCATCACCACACCGTGCCACATAAACAAAAAGTGTTCAAACGGTTCAAATGTGAGGTAGTAGAGGTGTTCAGTATAAACCTGTCAAACAGGCCGGACTGACCCGGTCCAACCCGACCCACTTACAAAAACTGGCCCGGTTTGATCCGGCTCGGAAAGCCCTAGGGCTTTAGGGTACCGGGTACTGGGCCAATTTTTGTATTGATTTGAGCCTGGTTAGTCCGGCCCGGTAAAGTTTTTTTTTTTAAAAAAAAATGGATTTAATTATAAGTTCGTTTTAATATATTATTAATTTACTATCAAATATTATTAATTTATATATATGTATATATATCTTCTATAGACGTATATATTTAACGTATACATGTGTATATATTTTATAAATTAATATATAACTATATATATAATTATAAATTGTAGTACTTTTTATTTAAAGTAGTAAATATATATTGGATGGTACGTATATATGTGTATATATCTTCTATAGACGTATATATTTAACGTATACATGTGTATATGTTCTATAAATTAGATTATAACTATATATATATATATATATATATAGTGTGTGTGTGTGTGTATATTGTAGTGTATTTATGTTGTAGTATATTTTATTTAAAGTAGTACATATATTGAATGGTACGTATATGTGTGTATATATCTTCTAAAGTAGTATATATTTAACGTACACGTTTGTATATGTTTTATAAATTAGTATATAATTATATGTAGTGTGTGTGTATATATTGTAGTGTATATATTATAGTATATTTTATTTAAAGTAGTACATATATATTGAATGGTACGTATATATGTGTATATATCTTCTATAGACGTATATATTTAACATATACATGTGTATATATTTTATAAATTAGTATATAACTATATATATAGTGTGCGCATATATTGTAGTGTATATATATTGTAGTATATTTTATTTAAAGTAGCACATATATGGAATGGTAGGTATATGTGTGTATATATCTTCTAAAGTAGTATATATTTAACGTATATGTGTGTATATGCTTTATAAATTACTATATAACTATATATATAATGTGCGTATATATTGTAGTGTATATAGATTGTAATATATTTTATTTATAGTAGTACATATATATTGAATAGTGCGTATATGTGTGTATATATCTTCTATAGACGTATATATTTAACGTGTATATGTGTATATATTTTATAAATTAGTGTATAAATATATAACTATATAACTATATATATATATATATTGTAGTATATTTTAATTAAAGTAGTACATATATATTGAATGTTGCGTATATATGTGTATATATTTTCTATAAATGTATATATTTAACG
>JAPEIP010000012.1:85245306-85280164 GCA_026120095.1 Capsicum chinense | reverse complement strand
CAAATCATACTTTTTGTAATTTCATAATAAATAGTTCATATGATAAAATCTCGTAATCCACATAAATCATTATAAATCATAAATTATGATAAATCATCCTAAATCATCATAAATTATCATATCGTCAAAAATCATCATAGGTAATTATAAATCAACATAAATGACCATAAAAAATCATAAAAATCTCAACTCTTTACTCAAATATCAGAGTGACTTGGTAATTCAAGAAACTTAATCTTATGGACACGGGAGTTTCCTATAACCAACAACCCCACGTAAGCTACGTGGAATACCAACGTTTGAAACCCCTGTTGGCGGGAGCGTCATACTCTTTGCCAGGGAGTACGACCTTAAAACTACAATAATCACAATTGGGCTCTCTAGCTAATAATATCATCATCAAACAACCCTACGGTGGCACATAGATTTGGGGAATTACCAAATTTTCCTCTCGGTGCTAAGTACTACTCCCGGACAAGCTCAGAACGCATTAGGAAATCCACCACAATATCACAATGGTCTATCATAAAAACTAAATCAAATCTCTTTCTCATTTATCAAATCATATCAATTTATGAATTCCTAACTCAACACATTTTAGCTGAAAATATTTTAATATTCCTCAACATCAATAAGGTATCAATGCATTGAACCATAACTGACTCGACATTTGGACAAGGATATGAAGACTCAATACGTAATATTTTCAATAATTTAACTCATTAAAACCATCTGGAAAATACCAAGACTCAATACAACTTCAATATCAATATACCCAAAAACTCAAATCGTCATAAGGAAGGTCAAAATTTGACACATATCTCGAAAATACTTGGAAATACCGATAATTCATTCTTGAACTTAAAACGTGGATACATGTTCAAAATATATCAATTCTTGATAGAAACACCAAGAATCCCAATATTAAATCTCAATTCATAGAACGAAAATAGTCAAATACTCATGTTATTCAAAACTTACAATTCAAATCTTTATAAGTTCATAATCAAATTATTTAAATATAATTCAACTTACAGAACCATATGAATCCATTAAATAATCATAATTGGAAAGCTTTAACAATTTCCATACATACATAATCAAAATCTCTTGGTAGGATATCTTGGAAATAAATTTATTTGCCAAACTTATAATAATTCATATTAAAAATTAAAGATACGAGCACAAGAACGGAAGAATTATTCTTGTTCAAAGCCCCACATACCTAAAAATGGAAAATGAATATGAACTTCCAACTCCAGAACTTTATTCCCAAACATAAAGGGCGCTTCTCAAAGCCCTTAACATGATCAACTCGAATCCCAAATCAATTTGAAATTTTTACGGTTCAATCAAGAGACATAGAAGGATAAAATTTGGAGTAGTAGGATTGGGGTTTGACCCTTAAGAAATTTTGGAGAAAATGAGATATTAAATGCTATTAATGGACTTAAATCCATGGTTTATCCGGATGGATTGGAGTGGGAATAACCAAAATACCCTTAAAAATCAAATAATGTCAAATTTATCCTTTGGTGGACTGTTTTGATAGGATGAAGTAGATCGACCATAACTTTTTGCTTTGATAGAAAAATTGGATGAAACTAATTTCATTGGAAAGAGGAATCTCAGAGCTTTCTGTTGATATCTAGAAGCTCACCCAGATCATTATGTACAAGAAGTTATGATTGTTTGAAGTTGACCCTAAAATTCGTCTGGCCTCAGTATTTTTTTCCTGCATATTTACTGTTCACCACTATTCATGGTTAGATCAGAATGATCATAACTCATCGCTCGAGTGTACGTTTTGGATGATCCACATATCATTGGAAAGCTTATTGGATGCTCTACGCGATGACGGGTCTCATATCCTGAAATTCCATATAGAAAAATTATTAATCATGATAAAGAATAGAATTTAACATATTTTCGTTCGAGATCTTAATGGACTCTTGGAAAGATAAAAAAGCTTTAAAGAATCGATATATTTGGGAGCAAAATATTTAACGGAAAAACTCGGGGTATCACACTTACACACTTTTAGCTATGGTTATAGTTCGTGTATTGTATATATACTTATTCTAGTTTTGGATGGTGTAGTTTGATGGTTATGATGGTTATTGGAAATCCTGGATCGGGACCAGGTTGGTGTGCACAGGTACTCTTAAACCCTCTAGGGGCCCTTTTGTCCATGAGCTAATATATCGGAGAAGAGAGGTCATCATAGGTCCTGCCTTTGAGAGATGTAAAGATAAATGAGGTGCATACACTGGGTTACTTTATGGTAATAAGATCGGTTATGGTATTATGGTTACACTTTACATTTATCCTGGCATGCACAATACCTATCACTAGTATGCGCCTATATTTATCAGCCTTATGGGGGGTTTCTTAGGTATAGCTGATGAGTATTGCTTGTAGTGTGTTCTATGCTAATTGTAACTTCTGGGTTATTGGGCTTATAATGACCTAAGACTACCCCTTAGTAGTCATATAGTGCTTAGGACCGCAAATGATACCAAGCTAACCCTTGTACTGGCTTAACTTATGAGCAACTGAATAAAATACATAAGTATGAAAGAATAATGTTGAAGATAAATCTTTTCTGATTATGATCAACACAAAACTATATTTAAATGATTACAACTCTGATTATATAAAAGAAAACTGGAATCAAATACACCAACTCTACTGGCTGTCTATGAAGCCTCTAATAATATTGACTATAGGTAGCTAGGGCATGACCCCAGCTATCCCGAATCAATACAATTGAATAAACAACACAAGCGACTACTCAAACTATGACTGACTTGAGCTCTTGAATCCAAAGGACTCATCACCTGCTGACTGGGAACTGCAAGCTATCTGATTAGAATGTGCGTGCTACAACTTGTACCTACATTAGGAGACAATGTAGCACATAGACGTATATGTGGATCGGTACTTTGGGAATGTACTGAGCATGTAGGGGTGAATGAATAAGCAAAAAAATATCTCAATATTCATGTAAACTTGTAAAAGGATGCATGCTAAGTGTTAATTACTCACAATGGCTGGAATAACTTAAAAATGAAAATCATAAATCATGAATAATAAATCATATTGTATAAATCTTGTGAGCCATAACACTTAGTTCTAAAAGTTGTACTTTTACTCTTTCTTTTCATGAAATAAGTAGGACTAAATCTGAGTCTGTTTTCAAATCATGCAGGCTAAGTATAAAAAAGGAGTATAAAAAAGGACTCACCTATATATCTGTAAATTAAAAGCTGAAATCTAATAACTGGTGTCTTATGAAAGATAATATCTGAGTAAATTTATGAGCCTTTATACTTAGTTTCTATAAAAACTATTTTGTTATTCTATTTTAGGACATGGGAATTAGGGAGGTTCTTCTAACTGACATACACCATATGAGCTATCATGCTTCACAGTGTATAGTTCTCCTAAGGGGGAACCCACACATTGGGGAGAGGGGTCATACTCTTGCCAATGAGTATAACTTGAGTCGAGTGGTCACACTGAGTATCTGCATCCATATAAATAGGAATAATCTGAATAATATGAAGCTATGTTAGCTCTTAGTTCTGGGGCATGTGAACTGAGACACATACCCAATTCGATGATAAATACTACTCCCTTACTTATGTGCTCATTCTGTAGGAAATCCATCTTAAAAATAGCATAAGGGTTTATCATGAAAACCAGTTAAGAATCTATCTATTTTAAACTATAATAAAAACTAACTGTGTGGATTCCATATCATAGTTGAGGATCAAAAGGTCAAATCTTGCTTAAAATCTGAATACATACTTTTCAAAGAATTCTTAAACATTATATTTCTTTAAATATCAAGACTAAAACATAGGACTTGAAAACCCTTTCTTGAAAACTCATGTCAAATCATCATAAGTCATGTTCAATAATGAAAATCTTGAAATACTTTAACAGTTCTAGTCAAAATAATGAAATTCAATGTTTAATATACAAAATCAAGTCACTTGCATAAGTATGTGAAAATAGTCATGCAATTCAACACTTAAATCACTTGTAACTTCATAGGGATCAAACAATGATATTTGGGTATGAACCCTAAACTGTAAATCATGTAATTTTATGTAAAATCAACTTTTAAAAAACTAGTTTTGGGCACAATGGAAGAAGCATCCTTATTCATAACCCCACATACCTTAATGACGAAGAAATTGTGAGAAGATAGAATCTTCAAGCTTAATTGTGCAAACCCTAGTTGTTTTTCTCCTCCTACGTTTTACATGATGAACTAATGATGTTGATAGGATTAAAACATGTTTAGGGACTATTAATCTTGTATAGTTATGATTAGGGACATTTATCAAGTGTCAAATGACTTAGTTGCCTTCGAAATAACTCATAAATAAAGTGTCTACGCCGCTTGTCCATAGGGTTTATGACACAAAACCCATGGCAAACTATAAGTTTTGTATCGCACAACCTATTGCAAACCTTAAGCTTTGCATTCACAACCTATGGTAAACCCTTTCCAGTAGCCTTATGCGATTGTTAGGCGACCACATCCCTTTTAAAAAAGCAAAAACTTTTCACTCGGGTATCGGATTAAGGAGAAATTGATATCAATGGAAAGCTAATTCGATTATATACAATTTGGTGGGTCTTAATCTGCCAAATTCCACACATAAATAAAGTTATATCTCTCAAAGATGACACTTAAGAAATCGAACACCAAAAAATTGGTCAAATCAAAGGCTCTTAGCTCACTTAGCTCTAAGTGACACTAATGAATATCTTTCCCACGTCATAATCTTTGTTCACACTAGGTTAATGACCATGAAACATGGATTCAAGTATGAATAATAGAACTAGAGTTTACACTCATAGGAATGAAGGTCCAATTTCTAGCTTAGAAGCATACGGGGTATTACAATATCTCTCCCTTGGAATCATTCGTCCTAGAATGATGGGTAGGAACTTATAGAAAAATTAAAAGTATGGAATAATATAGACATGGCATGTCTGCTAATGAAGGATATAGCTGAGTTGAAACTTTAAAAATTCTATAATGAAGCTGAATTTCGAGCTGACTTGACTTTACTGACTATCAGGAACTGATTCATGCTTGGAGTTTAGAACTCACTTGAAATTTCCATGAAACAATCATTAATATTGTACTGTGAAATGCTAACTGATACATGAACTGAATATCATAACAGAGCTGATTTCTTGAATACATGCACTGACATGAGAATAGTTATAAGGTTGAGATATAAACAAGAGGGTTAACTTATTAGTACCCATTACTTCAAGCTGGATCTTGTTTCATGACAAAGAATTCAGGGGTCTAGAGCATGGAAACTCAGATAATTACTCTCCCCCTTGAGACATTTTGTCCCTAGAATAACACTGACTTGGCTAAGACACAAAAGAAGGACTGAGATGATGCAGGGGACACTTACGACTGAATCATGACTTAATATATGAACCTGAAACTGAAACTGATGCATGACGCCTGAACTGAGCTAAATTTGTAATTTTTATGAATGCGAACACTTTATATCATGGAATTGCATTACTCGTGAAACTTTGGGTAGTAAGATCAAATGGAATGTTGGAAATCTATAGGAGCATATCTTCTTGATTGTTAAACTGGATCACAGGCTTTATGGACTAGACTATACTGACTGCCCATACTCAAATGGAGTATTTTTTTCAATACTCTTTCGAATAAGTTCTATTTGCATTAGGGAGAAAAGAATTCTTGGGCATGCTCTGAATAAGATATCTCAATAATGAATCGTACCATGGCTATAACACTGTAACATGGGACATAGATATATAAATCATAATATAGGATAAAATTACTAGGTCATAGCAATGGAACTCCTCACTTTTAAGATTAGCACACTTCTTAAATACTCCCTCAACTATATTATTCCCCTTAAATACCATACTCATTGATTTAACATAAATTTTTCACATGGGCATTGATAAATCCATCTACTAGTCTAAACTGAACTAAATTCTCTTACCATGATCAAGCCTAAATTGAAATCAAAAGATACAACACGCTACACAATAATATTAGTCTAGACCACATGAGTCAATCTTCTATGTCTCTTCCAGAGCTCACACCCTAAGCATACATGCCTTACCACTTCAATGATTAACTCTGAACTCTCACTATGGATTCACTAGCGCATATTGCATTTCTCTACTTACATCCAACATGACATTTAAGCCTATCATTATAATCATGTATGAACTTCAAGGCAAATACCCATAAGGCATACTTCTCATATTCTCTAAACCTCTATCAACAATAACTTTCTTGCACCATGCTTAAGAAGACATACCCAGAATTCTCAACTATGACATATACCAAAGATTTACCTCAGTATTCCTTCATCCTCTAGCCTTAGGTAGAAAATCATAAATAATGTTTCTTAATGAGGGTCATCAACTCCCTCTCATCTAATCTATTGCTTATTTATTATCATCACCTCTATCTTAGCATGGGAAGAGGTTACTAAAGGGCTAATGCATAAGAACCTAAAGCATAAAAGAATACTATACAAAACTTTGAAACTTAACTGAGGCCTGAGAAATAGACTGTCAAAGGTATGGATTCCTTAATGAGATTTAATCTGAGGATATCCATACCATAATCTGAATTTCACTGATCATTAGGAGTACACCATGTGTTATGGGAACTGAGCATACTGTAAAGCATGAGTACATGAGTCATGAGCTGCATGGCCTAAGTTTGGAGTTCATAAATTCATGGAACATGGTTTGTACTATTGAGTAAACTAGAACTTTTCATACTTGGAACTAGAAGAGCATACGATTTTTATGAAAAATAAATGAATGTGAGTTATGATCATTGAGTTGACATGTATGCATGAGCAGATATCAAGATAACTGAAAAACATTTAATTGAGATACGAATGGGTTTGACATCATCCTCTGTTACTGCCCTTCTACGTATACTGGCATCACTACTAGGATCTGAGAGCCTGACTTGGTTACTTGTTCTATCATCTCCCCCTTAGCTTTAAGACATCACTCTAAGTCTGTGGGACCACATAATACTCTAACTGAACTGGAACCACTTTAATCTAGAGTCTAAAATATAACAATACACATAAATAATCAACTCAGCCTAAAAGACTCCACCTAAAAGTGTAAAAAAAAAACCATTGATAGTACTTCCTTTCTGAGATTCAATTCTTAACTTTCTATAACCTCCAATGGTCATCATATAATAACTTAAATACTTACTAGTTTAAAATCTTCGGTAGTATCACCATACCATGTGTTCACACTATCTAGTTCTTCAACTCTACTTTCTACTAGCTCAATCTTCAAAGATTCAAACATAGATTCTAACACTTAACATGGATATTCCAAACCTTTTAACAAACTATACTAACTTCATTCCTAAACACCACCTTGATACATACTTTTCTTAACTTTCCTTTAGCTTCAGCAATCATCACACACTTATACCCTTTTCGACGACATACTAGTCTCAATAAACATATACTCCACTTCTTTTCCCTTTATAGCCTACTAATATCACACCTCTAAACTTAAGCCATGAGAATCAAAATCATACTTAAAAGACTCAACACCATCTATCCATGACTCTTTAACTTAGATATTAAGAACACTATGTACTATATAACTAGCCTTCTTCCACTTAACAACTCAAGGGTACTATTAACCACACACAATACTTAATAAAATTCAAAAATAATATAACCCCATATCACCTTTGGTACACCTATACATCATACCTACAACATCATCCTAAATTTTTAATCAACAAACTTAAATTCTTACATGCACTATTCAACCCTACTAGATCATCTCCATATAACTAGCATCTCTAACCAAGCAATTATTTTTTCCAATTTGATGTCATTCACTATTAAAACTTAGTGTCTAGTGCTAGGCATAATTAAAAACCCAATCTCACCTACTATTCTAACTTGGAACCTATAAAATAAAACACCAAGAAACACTAGTCCACTAGAACTTATAACAACAATAATCGATCATAATCATACAATATATATCTTATCATAATACGTTAGCACTTCCTCCTTCTACAGATTATGACTATTTACCCATCTATAAACCTAAATTCCTTTCATAGCTCTATAAGTTTCAACTAAACTCTTTTTTTCAACCTCAAGGAAAGTCTAAATTAACAATAGTCAACTACCTAATACTTCTAATTAGTAACCTATACTTTTCTAAAAAAAAAATAAATACCATTAATAACTCCTTTCTTAATTATATCAAGCAACAATTCACCTTACTTATACCATTAAGCTCCTTCTCTACCTTCTACTAAACTAACATAACAAGACATATCACCTCAGCACAAACTCGATAACATACATACATTAATCTATATACTTTTAATCAATCATCATTCACACCTTTTTTGTCACTACACTTCTAAACCCACACTTCCAACTATTAAAAGGTTCTACTACTTATAAATCATAACACTCTCGATTGTAACATCCCTCGAATACAAACTCTATTTAACAATCTTGGTTTATACTATCTCCTCTGATGAGCACTATCTACATTGAAAAGTTAATAAGAAATTTGAATACATATCTTACTCTATCTTAACTGGACAAATCATAAGGATGAGGAATAAATTTTGACTTGAGGAACTTATAACACACTAATGAAACTCTCTCAAGCCCCTTATATGATTTTTGAAATTATTGATAGTAAATCTGAGAGCATCATCTTGGGAGGAATTGGAACTTGCTAATTATGTTATCTCAATAATATGACATAGATAGAGAATTATGAAATAACACACAAATCAATAGAAGTTTTTGAGAGAAGAACTTTACAACACGGTCTAGATTATGAAAGAAAGGGGACATTTATTAAATACCCTATAGCCTCTCAAAGAAAAGTACGGATGTCACAATAGTATTATGAAAGACTCTACTTAACATGGCTTTACAGACACTCTAGGAAACTTGAACTCTACGTTCTAATACCAAGTTTGTAATGACCAGAGACTACACTTTAGTCGTCACACGGTGCTTAGGACCACAAGTTATCCTAAGCTAACCCTTGTACTATCATAACTCACGAGCAATTAAATAAAATACATAAGTTTGAAAGAATAACATGGAATATAAATTTTTTCTAAATATGATCAACACAAAACTATATTGAAATGATTACAACTCTGATTATATAAAACAAAATTGGAATCAAATACAATAACTCTGTTGATTATCTATAAAGACTTTACTAGTATTAACTATAGGTAGTCGGGACATGAACCCAACTATCCCGAATCAATACAACTAAATAAAGAAAATAAGATACTACTCAAACTATGACTGACTCGTGCCCTTGAATCAAGAGGACTCATCAACTTCTGATTAGAAGCTGCAAGCTGTTTGATTATGATGTGCGTGCTACAACTTGTACCTACATTATGAGATAATGTAGAACATAAATATATGTGTGGATCAGTACTTTTAGAATGTACTGAGCATATGGGGGTGAATGCATAAGTAAAATAATATCTCAATATTCATGTAAACTTGTAAAAGGATGCATGCTAAGTGTAAATGAATCACAATGGCAGGAATAACTGAAAAACTAAAATCATAAATCATGAATAATAAAGCATACTGTATAAATTTTGTGAGCCTTAACACTTTGTTCTAAAAGTTGTATTTTTACTCTTTTTATTTATGAATAAATAGGACTAAATATGAGTCTATTTTCAAATCATGTAGGCTCAGTGTAAAAAAGAACTCACCTTTATATATGTAAACTGAAAGCTGATATCTGATAGTTGATGTCTTATGTAAGACAATAGCTGAGTAAATTTGTGATCTTTTACACTTAGTTTCTAAAAAAAATTGTTCTATTATTCTATTTTAGGACTTGGGAATTAGGGAGGTTCTTCTAACCGACATACACCATGTAAGCTATCACAGTTCCCAACATCTAGTTCCGTACAGGGAAAAAACTCATGTGGGGAGAGGTGTTATACTCTTGCCAATGAGTATAAACTGAGTTGAGTGATCACAATCTGTATCTTCATCTATATAAATAGGAATAATTTAAATTATCTGAACCTTCGTTGGCTGGTAGTTTTGGGGCATGTTAACTAAGACATATACCTAACTCAGTGATAAATACTACTCCCTTAAATATATGCTTATTCTATATGAAATCCATCTTAAAAATAGCATAAGGGTTTATAATGAAAACCAGTTATGCATCCGTCTATTTTAAACTATAATCAAAACTAACTGTGTGGATTCCATATCATAGATGAGGATCAAAAGATCAAATATTTCTTAAAATATGAATACATGCCTTTCAAAGAATGATTAAACATCAACTTTCTTAAAATATCTAGACTAAAACTTAGGGTTTGAAAACCCTTTCTTGAAAACTCATGTCAAATCATCACAATTCATATTCAATAATGAAAATCTAGAAATGCTTTAAAAATTCTAGTCAAGATAATTAAATTCAATGATCAATATAAAAAATTAAATCACATGCATAAGTATATGAAAATAGTCATGCAATTCAACACTTAAATCACTTGTAACTTCATAGGTATCAAACAATGATATTTGGGTATGAATCCTATATTGTAAATCATGTAAATTCATGTAAAATCAACTTTTAAAACACTAATATTGGGCATAAATATGAAATAAGTATCCTTGATCATAACCTCACATACCTTAATGATGAAAAAATTGTGAAAAGATTGAATCTTCAAGCTTGATTGTGCAAACCCAAGTTGTTTTTCAACTATTGTATTTTAGATGATTAACTAATGATGTTTATAGGGTTAAAAATTGTTTAGTGAATATTAATCTCGTGTAGTAATGTTTAGGGACATTTATCAAGTGTCAAATGACTTAGTTTCTCTCGAAATAACTCAAAAATAAAGTGTTTACACTGCTTGGCCATAGGTTGTGCGATGCACAACCCATGACAAACCCTAATTTTTGCATATCACAACCTATGGAAAACCTTAAGGTTTGCATCACACAACCTATGGCAAACCCTTTCCAGTAGCCATAGCCAATTATTAGGAGATGCACACCCCTTTGCAAAGCCATAATTTTTTACTCAGGTATTGGATTAAGGAGAAATTGGTAGCATTGAAAATCTAATTAGATTATCTAAAATTTAGAGTATTTTAATACCCTAAATTCCACATATACATAAAGTTATACTTGTTCAAATATTACTCTTGTGAAATCAAACACCAAAAATTAGCCGAATCAAAGGCTCTTAGCTTACTTTGCTCTAAGTAACACTTATGAACATATTTCCCACCTAATAATATTTATTCACACTAGGATAATGATCATGAAACATGGATTCAAGTATGAGTCATAGTACTAGAGCTTACACTCGTTGGAACGAAGGTTTGATTTCTAGCTTTGAAGCATACGGGGTATTACATGGCTCGATTTAGGTATTATTTGTTTGGTCTAGTTGGTTAATTTATTGTATTATTATTATTGTTATTAGGTCATAATAGGATAATTATTGTATGTTACTGAGATTCGATGTATGATTTTGATTCTTTTTTATTATGGCTATTTTACTATGGATACTTATATTATGTTTAGACGTATGGATTAGAGACTCTGATTATGTTGGCACTAGTTCCTACTTTGATTAGGAGGCTTTATGATTCTAGTATGACTACTCTAGGTTGTACCTTTGAGATGGCCTTGTTTATGTATGTATGTATATGTGTGTGTATATATATATATATGAATTTATCGTAATATTGTATATCCCTCCTTTACTCTATTCACTCATGTTGTATATCTATTATTTGGCCTTGTATAGTACTATATATTCTTACTCTACTCTTGATTTGTATAATGGTCAGTGATATACTATATAGTTCTTAGGTTCTAGAGTATGGCTAGAATAAAATAGTTTATCCTTATTGCCTCCTTAGTGTTACTATGCTAATTTCCATGATATTTGTGTGTAGTTTACTTTTGTTCTTTTATGTTTCTTATATTTGCATTATCTTTCGAGCTCAGTCATTAGTTTCCTGGTATTTACCACGTGTTGGGTACTCATACTAAACTTTAGTTGCATGTAGATCTTAGTACAAATTATTGTTGTTGTTGTGTGTGTCGTGTATAGTATCTATGGTTTGAAGATGTAGGGTGATCTCCTAGAATTTAGAGTATTACTATTATGCCTCTTATGAACTAGACTATTATCTATGTTGTATTTAGAGATAGGTTGTATTAGTATATTCGTTTAGTACTTCATTTTGTAATTTCATTATATTAGAAGCTCTTGTACTAATTCCACCATGTTTTGAGACTATCTAATATACATATTAGTCTTTATTATATTTATTCTACATTGTTTCTTAATTTCTCTTGGTACCCCATTACTAGTAATTTCGAACTACTGGTTGGCTTACCTACTAGTGGGTTCTAGTAGGTGCAATCATGATAGGAGAGATTGGGTCATGACAAATTGGTATTAGATCCTATGTTCAAAATCATGTTGGTACATGAGATAAGTGCCTCGTAAAGTCCTATGTATTAGTGTGGAGACATTTGAAATCTATCTTTGGGAGGCTATAGGGCATTCTTAGGAAATTCTTATTCTACTACTTGTTGTGTGTCCATATTTCTATGGGCTCAAGTACGTTCCTTGTCTCTATTCTGTCCCAGATGGATAACGTGAGGTTGTTGATATATGTGGTCAAGACTTTGGCATGCATTTATAGAGCTTCAGAGTAGCATTAAACTAGGGAGTTAGGGATGGATATCGAATATGTTCAATTTTAGTTAGAGGATTTGGGGCAAACCCAGACTCTAGTGGAGTTCATAACTGCTTCAACCTTTCAAGATTCAGCATTGGGGATCCTAAGTCAATTTGTGGTTACCTCACAACCATGGATTACATTCGATTCATTGAGTAGTTCTCAGGCTAGAGTTAGGTCTGTTAGTGTTCATTAGGATTTCTTTGTCTATTCCTAGTATGAGATTGGGCGAGACATATTCCTATGATATATCTTTTAGAGAATGACATAGTGCATAGATTTATTAGAGAATTAGCATTACCACTATATTTGGGATCGAAACATTTAATAGTTGCTAAGTTTTTCTTCTCTAAGGTTGTTGATCATGTCAGGTCCACAGAGACAGAATGTATTAAGACTTATAAATGTGGCACTAAGAGGATATGTCATCAGCATAGTGCTATTATTATTCCATCAAGGAGTGAGGATCTTCCCGATGAAGGTCAACTTCTTGTAGCCTATTGATCCTATGTAGGAAACATCTTAGGCTATGGGTGGCTTTCGAATTAGTCGTGCTGATCATATCGGATAGAGTTCTCATCGGACCTTGCAAAGATTTGATATGGGTCTTTAGGTCATAGTGGCCATTTTGGATCACTAAAGGAAGTATCTTGAGTATTTTGAGCCCTTGTCGTGGTTATGGTGATATTGGTCATTTGTTTAGGGAATGCCCCAGATGTGATTTGCTTGCTCAGACAATGCTAGCATGTTTGTCACTAACCTAGAGTTTTAGAGGTATGTTATAAATGCAGGGAGGATGGTCATTTTAGTAGGGATTACCCTCAGCATCAGTTGGACACCAATTAGGGTCAACTAGTGTTTCTCGCCAGGTTAGGTATTCAGGGGTTCGCTACGACTACAAAGAGATTGGTCATTGGTCTAGAGAGTGTCCCGACATAGGATTATTAGTCATTCAGCTTATTTAGATTAGTTTTGCAGTGTTGTGGCATCTTCATTCAGAGGTAGTGTGCTTAGTGCCACAATTGGTGATTCAGACATTCAGTCTATGATTGGATCCATTTAACTTCATTCTCTCTCAAACCCATCATTCATGTGGCTTCAGATCTCACCGTGATAGGTGTACTTTTATTTCTTTTCTTTACCTTTTCATTTGTGTGTATTGGGGTTCTCTAACTCATCAATGATCATATGCCTTGGCAAGTTTATATCAATTGTTGAGCGCCTTGATATAGAGTTCATGATTATGATTAACCCATAGATTATTTTTGTAAGTAGTGGATAGAGTGGATCAGTGTTGATATTTTTCCTATAGGTGTAGCATTTGGGATCGAGTCTATTTACCTTGGCATATTGGCCTTATTATGGACCTAGGGTGGTACTCATTATTGATTTTCTCCTTTTAGGTACCAACTATCTTTTATATTGATTTTTATATTACCGTTGTTATTATAGTCATTTTTTATTTTTATCGATCCTCTCTTGGTAGGCAATTAGCCTAGCAATATCTAGTTAGAATTTCCTTCATCATGGTTCTTATTATTTGGATTGGGAAGCTAGTTTTCTTGGACGATTTATCTTTTGTAGTGAGGTGAGGTTTGTCGTTTCCCTCTTTTGTTAGATATGCTAGATCTTTTGTTGAATGGGTTTTGGTAGTAAAGGTAAGTTGACCTTCCATGGCTCTTTATGGTTCTAGAGTTGGCCTTGTGAAACCCTTTTTCAAGGTTGACTAGTTTGGGACCCGTTCTTATGATTTAACTAGTTTATCTCCTGGTAGTTGTCTTGATGTTGAGGTCGAGAGGTCTTGGATTTGCCTTTCAGGTTTATTATGTCTGAATTCTGGTCATAGCTTTGATCTTTGTACCATTGCGGAGTTGGACACTCTATTCTTGCCGCGATGTGGTTCTTGTTTTTGTGGAGTTAGAGAGTTTGAGATAAGTGATCTTTCCTATGACCGTTTCCAAAGTTGGTAAATTGAGTATTCATTGTCGAGATGGAGTATTGAATTGATTAGCTTTTGGCTAACGTTGCACTTTTCCAAGTTACTAGTGTTTTAGATAGTACTAGTGTGGTTTATACACTTGGTGTATTCTTGGGTATACGGTTATGTCCCAATTTACAAGTTTTATTGGAACCTACTCTATCCCGCCAGTAATTAAGAAGAACCTTAGCCCAGAGTTAGATACAATGGGATAACTTTGTGGAAAATGGCCTAAAATCACAAAATTAATAATTAAAGACTTAAATAGCATTTATACAGTCATAATGGTCTAATAGATAGATAGAAAGTTGACAATTATCGAGAGACTCAGTAATGTTGGTACAAGAGCTACTATAATGAACTATGAGTACAAAATAGTCAAATACAATCCATCTTGGAGATGAATGACTAGACATAGATAAATAGAAGGAAAAAGGGTAACTTTGACTCTAAGAGCTCACGCAATCTCCAAAATCAAACCTGCACAATCATGGAATCAGCGATGGTAACTATTAATCGGATTTGCACCAAATAGGTAGAGGAGTGTAGGATGACTACAAAAATCACGGGTACTTAGTTGGCATCATCGGCCAACTAAGCTAAATCTTGATATAGATATGATAAGATACAAGATAAAATAAGTAAGTCAAAGTAAAAAAAGGGGCAAAACTGGAAATAAGCTCCATCACTGATGTACATAAAAAATTAAATACAACTGAAATGGTAGCATAAAGATCATACAACTATAAATAAAAGATTGGCCCCCATAATCCAATAGGTGTCAAAAAGTAAATAACCCAATGCATGCCCCCATAATTTTTAGGGTAAAATCAAGGGAACTGAGTAATCGACTAACCACATGTTACCAATTATCATGTCATGACCAAGAATCCATCTGAATCGTACCTTATAATAATAACTCCCAAAGGCAGACTTGAACCAGAATGAAATAGGATCATTATCATATCATCAATTGTCGAACGTGAATTAAATCTCATATATATATATATATATATATATGTAGACAGATAGATAGATAGATAGATAGATTAAAATGTATCAATGAAACATATGAACAAGCCATATCGTTAAGCTAACTCACTAAACTATACCAATGAGCTAGAACTATAGACTATCCCTTTAACCTATATCTATACATCGGACCAAGAATCATAACTTTAAGTTATATTGGTACCTACACCCATGAACCTTATTAATGTTGTATCTATAACAAGGCAGTTTCCGATAACTAGTCAATCCCACCTACAATAATAACAACTAAGGAAACTTCCACTAACTTAAGCAACTAAAACCAACTTGACCCTTACTTGAGTGGGTAAGATAATTTAACCTAGCATAAACAACCAAGGAATTTCCATTTTAAACATAAACTATGAAGCCAAAATTAACTAAGACATGACTAGCTAAGCTAATAACTCTAAATTTATGATTTCAAGATATCCTAAATGGTTCAACTAATCCAAATGTTCTAATTCATACTTCCAACACCTAAATCCCACCCTATTTCTATCATAATATCATAATCATACCATGGATAGCAAAGAAAAGCCCAAGGAATCTGCTAAACCACTAATTTTTCTTTTTGACAATCTTCTATAGAGTGTCATGCTATCAAAATCACAATCTACTCGTCAAAGCGACAACAGTGATACCCATATTGCACCATTGCTCTTCATGTCCTAAATTACATAAAATCCCGTATGGAGCTCATTTACATAATTCAAAACCAACATAATGTCCTTCTATTCTCAAGGAACCTTTAAACTAAAAATAGATGAATTTCAAGCTTTAATGGTGTTAATATCCCATCACAATTCTTTTAGAGATTTTTGATAGGAATGAAGAATTTAAGCATTAAATTAATGGAAACTTACCACAAATTTGAAGAAGAAACAGGCAAATAATCTTCACCCAAGCTCTAAAATCACTCTCAAATATTTCCCCCAAGATTTACCACTTTTTAGGGTTTAAGATTCTAGAGAATAGATTAAAATAGTGAAAAAATAGTTTATGTGTATTTATACCCTTCCCAGGTGCACAGGTATCACTTAAGCAAACTTTTGATCACATAAGTGATACTTGGGTTCTAGAATATCTATCGCTTATGCTTTTAATAGATCACTTATCCAATATCTGGCTATCCCAAGCAAATATTGCATACATGACATAAGTACCGCTTATGCGATAGTGATCAAACGGATCAAAGGTATTGCTGAAGTGATGCACCAAGACTATTGAGTCATGGAGAAATTTCAAGTCTCCGCCAACCCCTTAAGATTCACTCATAATACCGTATGCGCAAGTGGACTATTATACCCTATCAAATTTGACATTCAAACTTAGTGATATAGACGAAATTTCATCAAAGTTCATTTAGATAAAAAGTGGGTCCACACCCATTTGCCATTTTTCTTAACTTTCAGCCAATATTCCAAAGTGAGTCTGAGAGCTTTATAACCCAAACCAAGAGTCCATCAAGCCCAAAATTGACTTTACAGAGTTGTTGGAACTGTTAGATTTGGCTTTACCCTCTATTGATGAGATGGGACATCCTAGAGTGGATTATTCAGTGGTGAGTGGTTATGTTTTAGACTCCTAACTCTCAGTTTATAGGGTTGTATGGTCAAGTTGTATAATTAGAATATATTGCAGACCTTAGTTATATCTATTTTTATGCCTAGGTATTTCCTTAGGGGCTTATTATCATGCTTGCCATTGAGGATTTTCTTTGGATAAATTTTAACTCTTCAAGATTAGTATGATGGAGTTGCTCAGGTAGGACTCGGTGACGTTTTGCTTGGGTTGGATTTGATAGCATCTTTGGAATGGTAGTAGAAAGTTATATTTAGATTTGGAATTGGTTGAATGATTCATGTCTTGGTTTTCCTTTGGCTTGGATGAGTTTTCATTTGATAATTCTGGTATCAATATGGTATAAGTGTCACATGGTTTGGATTTACATGCATCATCCTTCCTTGGTTCAGTTGGAAGCTAGTTGGTGGTTGTGGTTGAGTTTTAGCTATTTGAGAGTGAAGTGCGAAAGTTGGTTGGAAAAGGAATACATGTGGTAAAATATCCTAGAAGCATCATTTCATCTTGGAGGTTATTTGGGAAGTTATGCTTAGAGCATGAGGGCCCAGTACCTCATCTCATTAAGCTTTCATGATCTTTCTATCCACTGACTTTTGCAAACAAAAGTCCTTTTAATAGTGGATATTATAATGACCCTCTAGGTTATTTTCTCAATTTACGTGTATTTTTGATAATTCGAGCCTCTCCACAATAGTCGTGAGTCATTTAAGACTTGCTAGAACTGTCAGTTTGATTATCAGACAATTTATTTTGATTTTAGGCACATTTCACTACTTTAGTACTTTTACTATTTTTGATTTGGTCTTGAGACAAAACTCTCAGTATATGACTTCAGATGAAAATTTTAACAGCACCATCAGCTCTAAAATGCTAAATTTAGGCTAGGGGACCCTTGCTTTAGGTTTTGATGCTTCTAGACTCATTTTGGGCTATTAGGCAAATTATATGAAAAATGAAACTATAGGTGTGGGACCTAAATTAGTTGAAATTATATCATATGAATGTTTTGATGATTCCATTGGATCCGGAACATATTTTACAATTAATTTGCACTATTAGATTATGTTCATAGGTTCAAAATGTGTTTCGAGGGTCAAAAATACGTTTTGAAGGTTGTTAGTGCTAGGGTGGACACTTTAGCGGCCGTTGACATTTGACCAATTACTAAAGTGACCATATGACCGATATAGCAGTATTCTTACCTTTTAATCAGACTTCTTAAGTAATCTAAGTGTCGCTTTAGCAGCTATCTTGATTTTTAGACCCAAATTATTTTTTTTTTTGACATTTTGGGTGCTAGGAAGCTCCGATTTTGATGATTTTTGATCTATTTTTCTCTTAAAATCATTGTATATAAACTTAGAACTCTATTTTCCTAATTTTCCAATAAATTATATTTTATTTTTTGTGATCTCCATCAAAGTTGAGAATCAAAACCCCATTATCACCATTTTTAGGGCTTGGGAGCTTGGATTTGGGAGATACTAAAGGTGTTTTTGAGATTTATTTCATGGGTAAGTTTTTTGATATTATAATTATCATTTTCCCTCTATTTTAACTTCAAAATAACTTCAAATTCTTGATTTCAAAATGGGGAGGGGGGGAGGGGTTATCGGTAAAGCTTGAAAATGATTTTTCTTAGATTTGAACCTCATTTTTAACTCATTTTTATATGGGTGTTCATATGTAGACCCCTATGTGTATGGGGAACATATTTCTAAAATAAATTAGTATTTTACACCTTTTATTTTTAACCCATTTTTTAGGTTCGTTTTTAGACCCGTCTTGAATATAGAAATATAAGTCTCATTTTACCCTTAAAAACATGTAGATTACTATTTTTATAGCATGACGATATTTCAAGATCATGGAGTGAAGGCATATAATTTATGAGTAATTCAAGAATTGTAGTTTGGCATCGAGATAGGCTTCTATCTATCTTCTTCAATAGATAGTGTATTTTGTATATTTCATGTTAGATAGGAATGTTAGGATGTAATTATGGATAGAACACTATGAATTAGACTAATTTGTGAGTTTAGAGATTAGATGGGTGATCCGTCCCTTACGGTAAAATACGTATTATGCTTCTAGGATCCTATTACCCTATGTTTCTAGTACGTGAGGCTTAGTTTAGACTTGTAATCCTTTATTATAAGGTTTACAACATTACTCAGTAGACTGTAATGGTTTCCCAGATAATGATGTGGTTATGTTGGATATGCATTATAGGGCCTAAGGTCGTGATTATGATATTATTTGGATTTCAGCAACTGATTTTTCTTTGTAAAGGATAAGGCTAAAGTTGATAGAGTTCTACATATTTATAATGGTATTTCTTAAATACTGGTGATGGCATGGATAGGTTTGGTACATCCATGCTCACTAAAATAATAAATGGTACAATTCTGATTAAAAGTATGGCTTTACTACTTATTTTTTCAAAAAATGGATTTATTCCCACCTTTCATTTTTAAAATAAAACCTTTCATAATTGGAATCATACCACCATAATGAATGATTTATGAGCTTTTGAGACTAAAAATGATATTCTAGAGATTAGACCGAGATATATTTTGGTATATAATTTTACTACTACTATTTACCTCAATCGAGTGAGATTTTGACCCTTCCTACACTTTTATGATGATTTAGTCTCAGAACTTACTCCGAATAGATTGTTTATGGACTTAAACTCTTATAGATGCGATTTTAGTTCATGCATTTATGTATACATATGTCTAGTATGACTACTTTAGGTTGTACGTTTGAGTTAGCGTTGTTTATGCATATTTATATATGTATGTATGTTTGTACATATATATATATATATAAATATGTTTATATATATATATATATGTATGCATATATATATATATAGAGAGAGAGAGAGAGTTATGGTAGTACCATATATCTCTCCCTTCCTCCTTTTATTTATGTTATATATCTATTTGTTGGCCTTGTATACTGCTATATATCCTTTCTCTACTTTTTATTTGTATAATGGCTAGTGATATACTGTATAATGCTTAGGTATCAGAGTATTCCTAGAATAAGATAGTTTATACTAATTGCTTTTTTAGTGTTATTATGTTAGTTTCCTAGATATTTAGGTTTAGTTTTCTTTCCTGCTTTCACATTATTTATATTTACATTATCTTTGGAGCTCAATTGGCAGTTGCCTACTGAGTACCACATAGTTGGTTGTCATACTATACTTCTACAGCCTGCAGATCATAATACAGGTTCTTGTTGTTATGTATGTCGTGCGGAGAAGGTATGGTTCAGAGATATAAGGTGAGCTCCTGACGTTCGGAGTATTACTATTCACCCTCTTATGTACTAGAATAGTCTCTATGTGGTATTTAGAGATAGGTTGTATCAATATATTCATTTGGTACTTCAAAATGTAGTCTCATTATATTAGAAGCACTTGTACTGATTCCACTAGGTTTTGGGACTATCTTTTATAATATATATATATATATATATACACCTACACACACAAACACACATATATATATATGCACGTATGTGTGTGTGCCTTTTATTATACTTTTTTGCATTCTTCCTTCATTTCTCTTAGTACTCATTACTAGTAGTTTTAGACTACAAGTTGTCTTACCTACTTATGTGATATAGTAGGTGCCATCATGACCTGAGAGATTGGGTAGTGAACCGATCTACCATTGAAAATTTGATAATGATCCATAAGACTTGAGTTATTACTAGAAAGGAGCATCAGGTATGCTTAATATATATTTGCTTGCATCAAGATTATTATTGTCAATATTTTTCTTTCATATTAGTGTTACTCTTTTCTTGTACTCATTGAGGTTATGGGGGCTCCATTGGGTTATTTTCTTTCTTATTTGTACCTTCTTGAGTTATGAGGGTCGAGTTTGGTTATCATTAACTTTTTTCCCATTTTTTGAGTTATTTATCTCATATGTACCGCATCCATTTGATATGATCCATTATATTCCATTCATAACCTTTATTTCTAGATTTTATTTAAATTCCCACATTTTATTATACTTCATTGTGATCTAGCTTAGTTGGCCTATGATGCCTACTTAGTACCCATTATTTTGGCATTCATACTATAGTTCTACATCTTTCCCTTGACGCAGATTCGAGTATGAGTCACTGCCACTAATGTTATACATCGGCTTGTTGTTGATTCGAAGATAGGGCGAGCTTTTGCAATTAGGAGTTGATCCTACTCCTTATGCTTGAATGACAGTCTTTTAGTATATTTTGAGACTTTTATGTGTAAAAATACATATTTGATACTTGCTAGTGCCTTCTTTTTTATTTATAGTGTCTCTTAGGCTCACCGTACCAGGTCTTCGGAGGGATTCTTTTGTATATTTTGACTTGTTCCCTCTCTAGTACATTATTTTATGTATGTAAATATCTTTGCTTCCTCTTATTATTTTGTAATGACCATCTCCGTTATTTTTTGCAGTTCCACACTCTTTTGTTGTTCAGAGCTTTCCTACACCTACCGCAAGTCATTTGTGACTTATTGGAGATCACGATTTAATTACCGAGCAATTTATTTGTTTTTAGAGCTAATTTCCTATTTTGAATTTTTCACTATTAAGGGTAAACTTTACGTTAATGATCTTATATGCTAGTTCCAACAGTCCCATTAGCTCCAAAACATCAATTTTAGGCTAGGGGGACATTTTCTTTGGGTCCCAAGGCTCTCATACTTATTTTAGGCTATAGGGTGGATGTTGATAAAAGTGTCCTGTGGATGTGGGGCCCACATTTCTTCAAAATTACCCCTATGATAATTTTAATTGCGTTGTTGAGTTTAGAATGTTGAATTATATGTGATAGCATAGTTTGCTTGCATTTATGGGATTCCAACAAATCTTGAGGGGTTGATGGAAACTTAGCAAAAACCAAGTTTAAGCTGGAGCAGCCGCTTAAGTGATGGTCGCTTAAGCGGCTGACAGTGCCGCTTTAGCGGCCAAGCTGGGTTCCGCCCAGTTGCTTTAGTAGAGACCTGACCGCTTTAGAAAATCTTGCTTAAGTGATATATTGTCCGCTTTAGCGGAGATTACTCAGGGCACGAGTGTCTTAGGAAACCATATTCCGCTTAAGTGGAGATTACTTAAGCAGTCAGGTAGTTTCTTAAGTGGTAGCCACATGGACATTTATTTCACACTTCACCTATTTTTCTCTCATTTCATTCAAGTCGTAAAAGCTATTAAACCCTAAATAGCATAGAAAATTTGGATATTGATCCTTGGGTGAATGTGGGGCGTTGTTGAGCTCAGGAAAGTCATTTTCTTATTATCATCCTTATCAGTTTCCATATTATTATTGATTTAAATCTCTAGTTTAGTCTTAAATTCCTAGTTTTTTGATGGGTTAATTCTAGGGTCGCTTGAGCTCAGAATTTGCTCATTTTTAGGGTAAATGATCCTTGAGCATATAGGGACGCATTGACTATTTCAAAAGTGTGATTTCACAAGTGGTCTAGATATATGATTTTGACTCATTTTGTACCTAAAATATTAAAATTCAATATGGGTATCATTATTCTCACATTTATGTGCAGTCACTATTTTAATAGAATGGCATTATGCAAAGGCTTCTCGAAAGGGAAAATCTCCGATTGGCAAACATTATCGAGCATTCTTTAGTGTCCAGGTAGGATAGGTTTAATCTCCTTATATATTGAGTTGTATTATTGTATTGGTATGATATTATGCTAGTTACAACTTGATTGTATAGTTAACAAATTTTGGATAATTTAGCCAGTTAGTGAGTAGTATTTAGGCAGATTTGACCTATCTATTATTTTTGTTAAATTTCTACCTTAGGACTTAATGAGACTTATTTAGCACCTTGTTGCGGGATGTGGGAACCTTAATATATCTTGGGCTAGAAATTTCCTTAGAATGGAATTTTGGGGTTAGAAGCGAGCCCCAACAACCCTCTTTAGGTCAAGATCATAATTAGCTCTTTGTAAACCTAAGAGGTTTTCTTCCATCACCTTATTTATATTCTTGAGCTTGAGAAGGATTTAGACATGTTTATTGACTATACTTGTACCTTAGAAATACTTAAAGACTGGTTTAAGACCGATAGTTATGATATTAAAATTTGTTCAAGTTCCCATCTTTAATTCTAATTTTGGTTTGAGTTCGGTAATTTGAGTTCGACATTAAGGGGTTACTTATGATGATTAAGGAACCAGTTCAAGTCAGGTGTTTATGGTTTGGGATGATCCACTATTATGGTTTTGTGGTTTAGATGCTTTGAGATTATTAGTATTAATAGTTCCTTCCTAGTTGCATCCATCGGGCTTATAGAGGCTCAGTTTGATTATTTTCTCTTGTTTGCACCTTCTTGACTTATGGGGGCTCAATGTTAGTTACATTCTCTTAGATGTTTATTTTTAGTATTCGAAGAATTATTCTAAATTTGCCCTTTATCTTGAGTTTAGTTCACTATCTCACATCTTATTGTACTTATATTATAATTTAACTCAGTCGGCAGATGGTGCCTACCGAGTACTCATTGTTTGTGTACTCATGCTATACTTCTGCATCTTTTATGATATATTTCAAGTACTAGCTCCCGCTATTGACTCCCATACTAGTTCTGGTCGAAGATCGGAGATAGGGTGAGCTTTCAAAGCTAAAGCTGACTTTGTCTCCTTCTAATTTTTGATATTCTTTATGTTTATGACTAGTATATTATATACTACTAGTACTATTATTCCTTTTCTAAAGACTCTTGTACCAACATGCGATACTTTTACTCTTTTCTTTATTTATCTCTAGTTGTATTTTCATTCTTATACTTCATTCCTTGTAATCTAATTACTTGAGTAATTTCGGTATTTAGTATACTTCCTACCAACTAGCCCATTACTTATCATCTTGGGCTATGATTTGACTTACCTACTAATGGGTTAAAGTAGGCGCCATCATGACTCGTGAAATTGGGTTGTGACAAACTGGTATCAGAGCCATGTTCACTGGTATGGTTGGTAAAAGAGCAAGTGTCTAGTAGAGTACCATAGATTAAAATGATAACGTTCGTTTCTTATCTTTGGGAGGCTATAGGACTTTTTTAGGATATCATCACTTTCTTTATACATTTAGTTCTACAAGTCTGGGTCTGTTTCTAAAAAATCCACCTTGTTTTACACTTTCATAAATAGACAGGATGCTAGCTAATGGAGAAGAGGACCCCAAATCTGATGATGTCACCCAACTTATACCTCTAAAAAATTATAAAGAGTTCGTTTGTCAAATATAGAATCCAACAAAGTTGGGTTCAATCCCCTGAGGAATCAGTTGAAAATCTATCATGGGCCTGTTGAAGTAATTAGAAAGTGCAGAAAGTTAGAGGAGGGTTTTGTAAGAATAATAGTAATAGTAACAATGTTGGGCATTATCAATATGAAACGATCACTAGGATTGCGTTACCTTTGACTTCCTAACTCCTCAGACTGTTAGTATTTATCAAACTCATTCAGTGCCTTGCATGCAAAATCTAACAAATTATTTATCACCTAGCTCGGAGCTATCCGCGATGGGCTTACTTGGTGGAAATTTCTCAAAAAGGGCAAAATAAATAATAAAGATAGAAATAAGCAAAGCAATATAATAGTCTAAAAGATAGTCATAAGATAGAAAACCATCCCATGACCTAGTAGAGCTAGTACAAGAGCTACTATATGAATACAACCCAAGTTCTAAAATAGTCAATAATATCCCTGTCTCAAAATTAATGACTATACATAGATAGATAGAAGGAAATGGGGTAACTCCGACTTTAAGAGCTCACCCTATCTCTGAAATACAATACATCAAGATCCTTGAATCAACGGTGGCAACTAGTACTCAAATCTTCACCAAAAGGTACAGAAGTGTACTATGAGTACCAAATTTACGGGTAATCAATAGACATCATCATCCTACTAAGCTAAATCATGATATAAAAAATGACAAAATGCAAGACAACATAACTAAGTCAAGGTAAGGAAGCGAACCTGAGATAACTCCAACATCGTTGTACGTGGATAAGTAAATTAGTGGAATAATAGCATGATATAAAGAATCAAACTCGTGCAATTATAACTACAAAATTTGGCCCTATAAGATAATAAGTGCAGAAAAGTAAATAACCCAATACAGGCCCCATAAGCAAGGAGGGTACAACCAAGTAAAGAATAAACCGAACAACCTTCATTAACCAAATCCCATGATACAACTAGAATCTATCTGTGTCATTCCTCACTATAACCATTTCCCTTTTTAGACTTGAAATAAAATCTATTTATCAACATTATATTCTCTTTTTCTACTAGAACCAATGTCATGTAATTAGTATCATAAGTAATAGCCAAACTCAAACCGGTAATCATATAATCAATATTAAAGTCAATATCATCAATTTCCTATCACAAATATTATGATCAATATCATAGAAATTTCCGGACCTGAATTGGTAGTTATATAATAAATGTCATAATAATCTTCTGGACTTGAACCGAGTATTTACGTCATCAACATCATCATCAATATCCGAACTCAAACCAGTAATCATATAATCAATAGCTATTATCAATATCCCAGTAAATAGAATAATCTCTAGCATAATCAATAGATCAATTTCTAGTAAAAGTAATAACCATGATCTATAGCTTAACCACCATCATAATAAATTACATAATCACTAGTCACTAGCATAATCAATAAGCATGATCACTAATATAATCACTAACCATGAATTTTCAATGCAAACCCATTATAAACATAAAATTTCAAATTTTCTCAATATTACCTTAATAAGAATTTTCAAGGCAAACAATAAGCGTATAAAAGGTTTAGGATAGCTAACACAAGTCTCGGCCTATGGTGAGTCAAAGGGTCCACTTCTATATCCCTGAAATTCAATAATAGAAAGTCACATTCTACCCCAGACTAGAATAAGATATCTAAATCCACTTTTAGATGTTAAACAATCCACAGTTAGCCCTAAGTTAGAAGTTCTACTAAGGACCTATGCAACTAAACCAAATTCACCTAAGTTAAGTTTCCGATTAACCGAAAAGTTTCTACTAATCTAAGTATTGAAAATTCCATCACGAAAATCTAAAACCCATCTCAAATCTAACACAATATCATAAATATTCTATGGCATAGCTCAATATAAGATGAGGGGAAAAACCTACCCTACCTAGATGTCGAAGAATCTCAAAAATCCGCTAAACCGTCAACTTTACCTTTTGATAAGCTTCTGCCAGATGCCACGGTATCAAAATCATATTCTACACTTTAATATGATAACTATGATACACATATTGCACTATTTTCTTCAAGTCTAAAAATACTCAAAAATTCTATATTGATCCTGATCTAAGGTGGTTTTATACACTTTTGTATCACTATTCTAGCTTTCTTCGCCTTTTTTTGAGAGAAATTTGTGTGCTTTATGTGTTAATATTGATATCAATAAGCATTTAAGTGTCCAAGTAAGTGATTACAATGTCAAAAGTATTTTTCAAATAAGTTTGTACTTAATTTAGTAATTTAGAGTGTAACCCGAAAAACTAGTTTTACCAGCTTGAGCTAGGTGTGTGTCTAGTTAGTTTTGGGGGATTCTAATGTGTTTAGTTTATTCCTAGTGGTTTAAATATGTAATTATGAGTGGAATAACTTATTTTTAATGTGCAAAGTTTAATTTGATTAAGTCAAGAGTCAGAATAAAAAGTGGAAGATCATTGCGAATTTGCCTTATCTTAGCTCTTCTTTTTATTCATCCTTGAGAATATTGTGTTGTTTTAATCTTTAATTTATGGTGTAAGATATTGTAGGAAAATTTGTGAACTAAATACGGTGATATGTTGATGAATTAAAGGCCGAAAGTTCATTAAAAATACACTACAAAAGGCATGGACAAAAGATAGGACGTTCTACACTTAACCAAAATTTCGAAAGAAAATTCCAATGAGTCAGTGCGAAGTCGATGCCTCGTATCAGCATTTCAAGTTATAGCCAGTCCAGCGATGCAAAGTTGACGCATCGCGTCGGTGTGTTAAGCATGGCAATTTAACTTCTTCCGGCAATAAGTTGACTTTGTCTTTTTTAAAACAAGTTGAGTAACACGAAAATTAAGGGCGGTTGATGGCGATCTTGGACCACGTGATAGTTCCTTTAATCCCACACAAATAAGGAGTATATAATACTTCCTCCGTCCCAAATTAGTCATTCCAAATTGAGATGGAAAATTGACTAAGAAAAATAATTAATAATATGTCTAGTTGATCATAGTATCCCAATTAAATAATATTTAAAATTTAATTTGAAGAAAAAGTAATTAATACAAAGGGTAAAACATGAAAAAAAAATTGTCTTATTTTGATTAATGATAAAAGACTAGTAAAATGAAAAATCAAATTAGAAAATTTGGGACAAATAATTTGGGACGGAGGGAGTATTATATAGGTGGACAGCTAGACAACATATTGGGGAGCTTTCGACAATATTAATATTAAAAGGGGTCAATTCGGTGGAATAGTGGAATATTAATTAATCCTTGAAAAATTTGGACTTTCGTCTTTTGGTGGACACATGTGGACCATATTAAACAATTGTGGACACATCACTTAAAGGGGGAAGATATATATTTCTTGGTAAATTCAGTGGATAAGGTGGTACACTTTGGAGAATTTTGAAGCAGAGGTTGCTACACGGTTTATTAGGTTTTCATTTTTTTATTTAGCTTTTAGTTATTATATCATGTATTCAATTATTTAGATCATGATTATGAATATTATCGGTTAAGTCCCCTTTTTTTTAGGTTAAAGCAAAAAATATAAGTATTATTGTTTTGGATTAATTTTACTTATCATAAATGGTTGTTTGTTTATTCTTGTTTTAATTATTATAAGGATTCGCGACCCTTGGAATGCATATAATATCGACCTTTTGTTCTCGAGAGAGGGGAATAGGAAGATAGAATAAGGGAATAAACAAAGTTTGAGTTTTTATTTTTTCATAAAATAAAAAATTAAACTTAGCGTTTAGAACAGGGATGTACTTAGAGGCCTTACTAGATTCAAACGTAGGACGATAGCTTTAATTAACTTAATTGGACTATTACATCCCCACTCAATGATGTAGTTGTAATGCCCATATTAGGTAAAATATTAGAGGTTGGGAAACCATGATCATGCAATTAACCCTACGAATCAACAACCAAGATAAGCAAATTAATGAATGAAAATGAATAACATAGTATGATTGTTCGGAGTGCATTAACCCTGGGCTTTTCTCCATTGATTGTCTGAAATATTTTATTTTATGCATTATTTACTTTATTTTTAATTTATAAAAATTACAAACTCTTTCTTTGGTTACTTTTGCACTAAATTAATCTAGATTGTGAAGTAAAATTAAATCATTATTAAATCAAGTCTCTATGGGATCGATACTTTTCTTTAATTAGGCCACTTTACTACTTGGTAGACCACGTACACTTGCGTGTGCGCTTGGGCACTGTCAAGTTTTTTGCGCTGTTGTCGGGGACTTATTATTTGACAATTGTTTATTTTAGTTTTACTTTTAGGTTATTTGGTGTATTTATTCTTGGGTCTTGATTTTGTTTTTGCAGGAAACAGGTTTATAAGTTGATAAGCTGGCAAGGGATCGGGAGTTGGTAGAACAAGCCAGAAAGCCGAGCAACTTTATCATTAACATAGGAAAGAAGCAATCCTTCTCCCTAGAATTCCACAAATCCAAGAAGACCAAGAGAACACTGTTCCTATGGCTGAACAACAAGCAGCCGGTAGGAAGGTTAGGAAAGAGGAAATCCCACTTCCAACGAACTTAACTTCCCCAATTCAAAGACTGGCCGTTAGGGGGAATTTTGAGTTGAAACACAATATGGTGCAGCTTCTTATTAGTAGTGGACAATTTCCAGGGCTTTCACACGAGGATCCAAAAGTCCACTTGAAGACCTTCATTGAGCTTACTGAAATATTTACTCCGACTGGGGTGACTCTAGATTATATGAGGCTGACATTGTTTCCCCATTTACTTTTTGGGGAATATACAACGTGGTTGAATGTAGAGCCGGCCAATTCAATCACATCATGGAATGACTTAACCAGAAAGTTCCTCATAGAATTCTTTCCACCAGACAAGACTGCTAGGCTTCACAGTGAGATAGTGAACTTCAAACAGAAGCCTGATAAAAACCTCTATCATGCTTGAAAATGCTTCACGACTCTTATTTGAGAGTGTCCACACTACTAACATTCCAATGAGGTACTTGCTCATACTTTTTAAAAAGCTCTTGATCACAATGTGAAGATTTTACTAGATTCAGCCACAGACGGTTAAGCACTGGAATTGACTTATGATGAGCTGTACACACTGTTGAATCATATAGAATAAGGAAATCCAAATTGGCATTCTAATTTTAGAAGTGCCACAAAAAGAATTATGGGTGTATTGGAGGTGGACCTATTCATAGCCTTATCAGCACAGATTTATGCACTACAGAATTTGATCAATACATCATTCAGCAGCACAAAGTTGGGTACATCATAACCTGTAGCCACAGTCAATGCAATCTAATAACCTGTAGGTTAGTGTGAGGTATGCAAAAATAATGGTCATACAGCGGCTATGTGTGGTTCAAATCTAAAATCTGTGATATATGTAGGCAATGCCCAAAGGTCAAATTATGGTAATGCCAACAACATGAAGTGGCAGACTCAACCAACAAATCATCTATGGAACACCCACAGACACAAGCCCAAGAAGTTTAGAGTTGAAAATTGGCCAATTATCACAAGAACTAAATGCCAAACCACAAAGTGGGTTGCCAGCAGATACAGAAAATCTAAAACAGGTTACGGCAATCACCTTGAGAAGTGGTAGAAAGCTTCAAGGAGAACCTCCTAAGGTAACAAAGGAGGTAGATACTATGGTAGTGGCCCAACAGGTAAATGACATGTTGCTAAAAATTCAAGAAAGTGTGAGTACTTGAAAGAAAAGGTTGCAGAACCAGGAAAGAAAAAGATATTACCACTCTCATTCCCTCAAAGGCAAATAAAAGCAAAGGAGGATGCCCTATTTAAAAAGTTCATTGATACATTGAAAGAGCTTTATATTAATTTACCTTTGCTAGATGTTTTGTAGAGTATGCCTAAGTATGCAAAGTACTTGAGGAATGTGGTGGAAAAGAAGGTAAAATTGCAAGATATGGGAGCAATAACCCTCACTGAAGAGTGTAGTGCGGTAATGACACAGAATATCCCTAAGAAATTGAAAAAGCAAGGAAAGTTTGCTATCTCTATTCAAATTGGGAGCAAAGAGGTCCATGCATTGAGTAATTTAGGAGCAAGTATAGAGTTGATGCCCCTATCTCTATTTGAAAAATCAGGCTTGGGAAAGCCTATACCAACCACTGTGGTTTTGCAGCTAGAAAATGGTTCCATGGCATATTCGAAAAGAATAATTGATGATGTACTCATTACGATTGGTAAATTTGTTATTCCTGCTGACTTTATTGTTCTTGAATTTGAGGTAGACGAACAGGTACCAATCATATTGGGGCATCCATTCTTAGCAACCCGAGGGGTCTTGGTTGATGTTAGAGAAGGCACGCTCAAAATAAAGGTAGAGGATGAAGAGGTGGTGTTTGATGTATACAAAGCACCCATAATTTCATCCCAAGTTACAGATTTGTGTATAATCAATGTTATTGTTGGGGAAAAGTGTGGGGTGGTTAGTCAAACAAAGACCTCTTTTGATTACCTAATTGAGCGACCTAATATGAAATCACTGTGTCCTAATATGATAAAGGTTGATGTGAAAAGAGCTGGTAACTTTGAGAGTAAAAACTCAAGTGGTCTGAAATGAATAAAGAAATGGCTCCCAAAAAGGAGTAAAACGGTAAAAAAATATGGTTAAGTTGATAAGGGTCGCGCCACGACACTAAATTAGGTACCGCTTGGGAGGCATCCCAGTTAATTAGGTATGTTTTCTTTTCAGTTTTTTTGTTTTTATTTCATGTATTTTTTGTTTTTTGTTGAGTCACAAGTTGATGGGAAGTCTGAGTACCATAAACTTAAGCTTGAAGCATGGCAAAGACTAAGTGTGAGATCCCATGGATCTTCTTTATGCAACAAGATTCTACTAGCTAGGCCTAGAGACCTCAAGAAGTATTTTTATCTCTTACTTTTAAGTTCACTTTGGGGACAAAGTAGATTTTTAAGTGTGGGGTGGGGAAATTCCCAATTTTTGGCTCAATTTAAAATTTAGGTTAGGAATAAGTGAGATATTATTGTTGGTGCTATTTTTTATTTTATGATACAAGTGGGTTTGTTGGTAAAATTATGTTGATTATGTGAATTGCTATTTTTAAAACTCCTAGACTCAAGTTTTTGACTTTTTTATGTTGGCTTAATTTTGAATTTGTGATATTATTTGGTTGGGAGTCTATGATGATCCTATAGAGTTGAACATGTACCATATGCGTGTGAGGTATTTTGTATATTCCTTGTTGCATATGATGTCTAGAACTTTTCCTTTGTGTGTGTAAAGAGAAATAAAGGATGTGTGTTTAGGAGATGATATAGACATTTCTTTGATAACCTTGTTTTATACATCCTATTTGTCCTACCTTTGTGCTTAATCCTAGTTAACCCCCATTGAACCTTTAGCTTTTTCTTTGGCAACCTTATAAATAGCCTAATCCCTTCTTTGATACACAATAATTTGACCCAAAAAGCTCCTAAGTGCTTTAATAAAAAAAATTAATTGAGTAAGGAGTTTGAGAAATTGAAGAAGAAAAAGGTGAAATTGATGCCCCAAGGTAAGAGTTATTGACGTTTATATTTGATTTGTGGTGGATGGGTATGATTTAATTAATGTTAGAAATATTTCTATGACTGTAAAAGATGAGAAAAAGTGAATCTTAAAGGAATAAACAATACACCCACCATGTGTTTGGGTAACTGCTTAAAAGAGATGGGGCAAAAATAAAAGAATGGGGTAGAAAAAAATGGTGTAATCTGGTTGTTGAAGATTGATTTTAAATGAATAATGTAGTGTATTAAAGCGCTTAGAGAGGTTAGTCACTATTTCCAAATAGTTCCTACCCATCCCTTAGCCTATATTACAACCCAGAAAAGTCCTAATTGATCCTAAGTTCATCATTTTGATATTAGCAGAGCACTACACTAAGGGAAAACCTATGGTTCATTATGTGTAACTTGTGAATTCTTTGCGAGAGTGAGCGAAAATTGATTCTTATACACATTGTGCTATAAATTGCATTATTGTGAGTGATTATGGGTAAATCTCTATTGTAAGGGGCACATGTTTGATGAATGTGGGTGATTTGTATGATGTCCTTGATTGAATGATAAACATGAGTTTTCCACTTAGGTGTGTCAATTCTTAAGGCTAGGATGTTTTGGAGTAGTTTTCATAAGCAATCAATTGTGTAAATAACATCCTTTGTGTAGAAACTTACATTCTGTGTAGTCATTGTAGTAATAGCTTGAGTGTCTTTATCAAGTGTAACATCACCTCATGTAACGACCCGGGACTACGCCCTAGTCATCACACGGTGCTTACGACCCCGAAGGACCACAAGCTAACCCATGAATGATATCTGTTGTGAGAACTGAATAACAATATAGTAATTAATGCAAAAAATTGGCTGAAATGCCATAAGGTTCAAAACATTTGAAATACTGATAAAATATAACATCTGTAAAACTGAATACTGTCTGAGAATCTAGTTTGAAAAGCCTTTAACCGAATTTGCCTAAAAAGTGAAGTTGTGGGACAAGCTCTCAACTAACTCTGAGTACTGAGTTACTGCTAAACTGAAATACTGAAATAAAAAACATATCCTCGATAGATGAGGACTCACTGCTAAATTTGCTACTGCTGGCTGAATCTGGCTTAGCACGATCATGAACCTGAGCGTTCGAACTTATGATATGAAACATCATAGCATAAGAAATGGGTATGCGGTCAGTACGTGGGAATGTACTGGTATGCTAAATGAGGTATTCAATAATAGATAAAATATCATATCACCATTGGGAGACAAGAAAGTTACCTCGTATATGAAAAATCGAAAGAGATTAATGAAGAACTCAAGCAAAACCAATCTTGAAACTTTTTCTAGCATGTTTGGACTAGTTGGTATCTCAAACAAGTGTCAATTTTGCATTTTCTTAAATGTTGGGTTGGTTTACATTAAAGTGTAAAGTTTGAATTCAAAGAGAAAATTGAAGTTCTTAGAATTATAATGAGTTAGAATGAAGGTTAGAATGTTTATATATAGGTTGGGCGATGTAATATGTCATATTTAAAGGTTGGTGAGCCCAAAATCTTAATCAAAAAGTAGGCCCAAATTTGACCTATACGCGGCCTGTACATGTGCCCTGTACTCGCGGTCGGGTCCTAGGCGAAGGTAGCACCTGAGGCCCACAGATGTCGATCCAAAATTTTGGCCCGCTTTTCCACAACCCGAACTTGACGTATTAACATTTTTCCAGATACTTATGGTCCCACAACGTATGTTTTAGGTCCCAAAATTAAAATTATTTTCCAAAGTCCATAACGTACCATTTTTGCCTCAAAATTTCAACATTTTTTACTCAACTTACCGTGTGGAACGTGTGAACATGATGGGCAAATCGCACTGTCCCCTTACCTGGAAATCGATGAATATAAAAATGCTTACCATATTCCATGTAAGGTTCAAAATCTATAAACCTACAAAAACTAAATCAAGGAAAAACATAAATACTAAAATATAGTGGGTTGCCTCCCACTTAGCAATTAATTTAACATCGCGGCACGACGTGGCTATGTTGATTACTCAGACTTCACCAACAAACCCATAAGTTGGCTCCTATGCAATTCTTAATTTAACATCATGGCACGATACGGGCATCTTGACTATTCAAAATTCATCATGATACCCATAGGAATATCCTCCAGGGTCATCAATTCAATCAATCATCGATCTACCCTTATGTTGATTGGTTCCTTCATATACTTTTGGATGTTGAATGTCGTCTCCACACCGTTGACTCAGAATTTCAGCTAACCCGTCTCCATGTAAACTATAGCTCTACTTGTGACGATGAATGATCTTCCCAAAATAATTGGCATCTTGGTGTCAACCTTACAGTCCAAGATAAAAAAGTCAACCAGGAAAATGATTTTATTCACCCTAACAATAACATCACAAGAGATACCCATAGGATTCTTCAATGTATGGCCAACCATAAATTGCCGCATCAACATCGATTTCAAAGGATTCAATATTAGTCGCATGAAGACATCCATCGGCATCAAATTTGTGTTGGCCCATAAATAACACAAGGCTCAGGAAAATCTGGATGAACCAATAGT
>JAPEIP010000012.1:85222561-85237048 GCA_026120095.1 Capsicum chinense | reverse complement strand
GTTAAAATTTAGAATAAATAATATATTTTTATATAATTTTTAAAATTAGAATAAAAATATAAACAAAATATCTAAAAATTAACTTTATTTAGTTATTTACTTTTTAACTAAAAATTTATTAAAATAAAAATAAAAATAAGAATCAAAATAATATATGATTAAATATATAAATATAAAATATTTAATATCGACAAACACGTTAAAATTTAGTGAGGATCAAAAATCACGTGTCTATATTTTTGCCCCTCTTTGTGTGAAATCTCGGAGAGTTTTCATACAAAGAAATAGACAAGATATGATTTTTAATCCTCCGATTATTTGAAAACTAAGAATAAAATAAACTTAAAATTGAAATAAAAGGAAAAATGTGACTTAGTCCTTGTTTTGGATATCCTACATATCCCGGGTTATAAGGGAATCAGGTCACGAGTAGTTCAAAGGTAACATGATGAGAGAAAGAGTGGGAAGAGAAGTGAGATTCTGTCGAGTTTCCGGTTGACGACTTCTGCTTTTTGTTTTACATCAAATGACTAACAAAATAAAAAATGAAAAATACAAATAAAAAATGTAATCTTTAGAATCTTGATTCAAGTCTTCATGACTTGAACTCAAAAATTCACCCTATTATTCAGGCGGGTTCCTTGACTTCTAATTTCTTCACCCTGTTCTTCAGGCGGGCTCCTAGACTTACAACTTCTTCACCCTGTTCTTCAGGAGGGCTCTTCACCCTGTTCTCCAGGCGAGCTCCTGGATTCAAAGCAAATAGTGAAACAGAGAAATATCATCCCATTATTCAGGAGGGTCTTGAATATAAAATAAATTCCTATTCATCAGGAGGTCCTGAGCATAAAAAATAAATTCTCATTCTTCAAGAGGGTCCTGTCCCATTCTTCAGAAGGGTCCTGAGCATAAAATAAATTTCCATTCTTTAGGAGGGTCCTGTCCCATTCTTTAGGAGGGTCCTGAGCATAAACTAAATTCCCATTCTTTAGGAGGGTCCTGAGCATAAAATAAATTTCCATTCTTCAGGAGGGTCCTGAGTATAAAATAAATTCCCATTCTTCAGGAGGGTCCTTTCCCATTCTTCAGGGGGGTCCTGAGCATAAAATAAATTCTCATTCTTCAGGAGGGTCCTGTGCAAAAATTAAATTCCCATACAACACACATAAAATTTTTGCCCTAGTTTGTACTGGAAAAATTTATGTGTCACTGGATCTTAATATATGTTGCAAAAAGTAAAATTTACCATGACCAATATCCAACATCGAATGTTGTAAGCATGATTATTGCGTTGACAGAAATGTGACATTGCATCCTTTTTCTGAAAATTTAGTGTTAAAAAGAATATATGTTTCAAACAATGAAAAATTATGAGTTTTTAAGAACATGTGGTGGTTGGTTTGTGGTATTTGGCTTTTGAAGTGGCCGCTCTTGAACTTGCCATGCTCAACTCCTTTTCCAATCTTTGACAAATATTCCCTAAATTGTTATACTTCTAACTCCGAGTTTCGACTACTGAGTCCTCAACTAAAATCATATTTTGGTTGTATGATGCTTCTGAGTTTAGCTTCCAATACATCCCTTACATTTTCACGAGTTTAAAATGGTCAAATCACAATCATCTTGAGTACCTTACTTTTACATTGAAACATTATCTCTGTGCATTGACCCTTTGTCTTGCTTTGTATCCTTAAAGGAGTTGGTAGCGAGTTTGGAGTCCTTTCTCACTTGACCTGAATTGAATTTAACTCAAAAGACAACAAAAATTTTTCGTTTAATGACAAGGACACAACAAAGCAAAAATTAAAATAAAACAAAAAGAAAAAGACAATCGGCATCTCTTTTTCAAAACAAAGAGAAAACTTATCGGAATTTGGAAACCGATTCTGGTGATTATGACATGCATTTTGAATTAAACAACTAGATCTACCCATACCAATCATTTGTCAACTTTTTCCCACTTATTGAGTTTGAAACTCATCCATTGTTGAATTTATTCACTCTAAATTATTATCCTCCTTCGGCTTGTGGCACCTCAATGGGTTTTTGCCATCGAGCCTATCTTAGTTTCATCTATTTTTCAACTCACTGTCGTCTTATGGTGCCCGGAAGGGTTTTCACCAATAAACTCTTATTTTCATTTTTTTCAGAAAATAACACCCAAAATATGAAATATCATACACTCAAAACATGTTTATCCTTGACATTCTCAAAGATCGATGTGAAGGTCTTTCTTTGGTTGTAACTTTGCTTTTGGAAAGAGGTTAGAAAGAAAGGGCGACATGAGGTTTGAAAATTTACATAATCATTGGGTAAAACATTCAAATTTTGGAATCGATTCTTTTAAGAAAATAAACTTTTGCCCCAGTTTTCTTTCATCCTGGGTAATTAGAATTTTCTCTTGGTTGGACCGAACCCTGGAGTAGGGCTGCCTACGTATCTTGTCATAGAAAGAATCAGGCCAAATGTAGTTCATGCACCTAAATTCTTTTTCTTGATTTTGAATTTTGATTTGATTTGATTTGATTTTTTTTTTCAACTTCTGTTTTCACTTTAATTTAATTCCAAAAAAGGGGTACGAAGAAAGATAAAAGCTCAAAAGGGGTAAGCAAAGGTTAATATATTATTCGGATAGTAGAATAAAATGCCTTCATCATTTCAATCTTTTAAAATACAAGTACAAAACATGCATAATATAATTGTACATGAATATTATACATAATATTTTTTTAACTGCATCAGCATTGACTGACATTCCTTCCATTTTTCCTTCTATATTAGCCAGATATAATACGCCATTAGGTAACACTTTCTTCACCATGAATGGTCCATGCCAATTAGGAGAAAATTTGCCTTTGGCTTTAATCTGATGAGGAAGGATGCATCTTAGTACTAACTGACCAACTTCAAAATGTCTGTGATGCACTTTTTTGTTATATGCTTATTCCATTCTCTTCTTGTGTAGTTGTCCATGACATACTGATGTCAATCTTTTTTTTATCAATCAAGCTTAATTGCTCTGAACGAGTCTTGGCTCATTGTTCTTCATTAATTTTAGCTTCCACAATTACTCGAAGAGATGGAATGTCAATCTCTGCAGGTATAACTTCTTCAGTTTCATACACTAACAAGTAAGGAGTTGCACCAATTGAAGTCCTAACTATAGTACGATAACCCAACAAAGCAAAAGGTAACTTTTCATGCCATTGTTGGGAACCTTGCACCATCTTGCGAAGTATTTTCTTTAAGTTCTTGTTGGCAGCTTCTACAGACCCATTTGCCTTTGGGCGATAAGGATTAGAATTTTGATGCATAATCTTAAATTGTTGGCACACTTCTTGCATCAAATGACTGTTGAAATGCCAAACTGATAAATGATGTTGGAATGAATAAAATCAATCACTACTTTCTTAGTCACTGACTTAAAAGTCACTGCTTCCACCCACTTCATGAAATAATCAATTGCTACCAAGATGAACCTATGTCCATTCGAGGCCTTTGGTTCAATTGGTCCAATTACGTCCATTCCCCAAGCCACAAAAGGCCATGGAGCAGTCATTGTATGCAACTCAGATTGATGGGAATGTATTAAATCTCCATGTACCTGTCATTCATGACATTTATGAATGAAATAGATGGAATCTCGCTCCATGGTGAGCCAATAATAACCTACTCAGAGTATTTTCTTTCCCAAAACATACCCACTCTGTGTGGTCCACAAATCCCATAATGTACTTCAGTCATGATTTTTTAAGCTTCTTTAGCATCTACACACCTTAGAAGTCTCAAATCAGGAGTCCTCTTATACAAGATTCCTCCACTTAAGAAAAATCTACTAGACAAATGTCGAATGGTTCTCTTTTGATTACCATCAGTATGTACAAGATATTTCCCAGTCTGAATATATTCTTTGATATCATAGAACAATGGATCCCCATCAAGTTCTTCTTCAACCACATTGCAATATGCATGTTGATCATGAATATGTATATGCAAAGGGTCAATATAAGTTTTGTCGGTATGTTGAAACATCAAAGATAAGGTCGCCAAAGCATCAACAATCTCATTATGAGCTCTGGGAATGTGTTTGAACTTCACTGATACAAATCGTTGACAAAGTTCTTGCAAACAACTTCTATATGGTAGGAGTTTCAAATCATGAGTCTCCCAATCTCCTTGGATTTAGTGGACTAATAAATATGAATCTCCTAATACCAATAATTCTTGGACCCCCATGTCAATGGCTAATCTCAATCCCAGAATGCAAGCTGCATATTCTGTCATATTATCAGTTCAGTAGAATCAAACTATGGCTATTATAGGATAATATTATCCTAATTCAGAAATAAGAACCGCTCTTATCCCCACTCCTTTTATATTAACAGCTCAATCAAGGAATAACTTTCAGCCCGAATGGCAATCATCAGAGACAAACTCATCAATATACAATACATCTTCATCTAGAAAATAAGTCTTCAATGGTTCATACTCCTCATCAATAGGATTCTCAGCCAAATGATCCACTAAAGCTTGAGCTTTCATTGCAGTTCGTGTCACATAGAGAACATCAAATTCTGTGAGCAATATCTGCCATTTTGCGAGTCTGCCTGTGGGCATAGGCTTATGGAAAATGTACTTTAAAGGATCCATACGACAGAAGAGGTAAGTAGTATAAGATGACAAGTAATGTTTCAGCTTTTGGGCTACCCAAGTTAAGGTGCAACACGTATTCTCAAGAAAAGTGTACTTAGCCTCATAAATGGTAAACTTTTTGCTAAGGTAGTATATGGCCTGTTATTTTTTGCCTGTAACATCATATTGACCCAATACATAGCTAAAAGAATTGTCTAACATAGACATGTACAATATTAAGGGTCTGCCTGGTTCTGGAGGAACCTAAATAGGTGGATTCAACAAGTACTTCTTAATTTTGTCAAATGCCTCTTGACATTCTCCAGTCCATTCAACTTTAGCATTCTTCTTTAACAACTTGAATATTGGCTCGCAGGTTGTCGTAAGCTGAGCAATAAATCTATTGATACAATTCAGCCTTCCAAGAAAACTCATCACCTCTATTTTGTTCTTTGGTAGAGGTAAATCTTGAATAACTTTTATTTTGAAGGATCTAACTCAATGCCGCACCGACTGACTATAAACCGCAAGAGTTTTCCCGATGGAACTCCAAATACATATTTCACTGGGTTAAGTTTGAGATCATACCTCCGAAGCCTTTGAAAGAATTTTCTCAAATCTTTGACATGGTTAGACTGCTCTTTTGATTTAATGATCACATCATCCACATAAACTTCAATCTCTTTATGCATCATGTCATGAAACATTATAGTCATTGCCCTCATATAGGTTTCCCCAGCATTCTTTAGTCCGAAAAGCATGACTCGATAACAATATGTTTCCCATGGAGTAATAAATAATACCTTTTCCGCATCTTCTAGATCCATAATGATCTGGTGATACCCCGCATAACAATCCACAAAAGATGCAATATCATGTTTGGCACAATTGTCCAACAAAATATGAATATTGGGATGTGGAAAATTATCTTTTGGACTTGCTTTATTTAAATCATGATAATCAACACACATCCGAACTTTGCCATCCTTCTTTGGAATAGGGACAATATTTGCCAACCAAGTAGGATATTGGGCCACTCGAATGACTTTAGCCTCGAGTTGCTTCGTGATTTCTTCTTTGATTTTTACACTCATGTCAGTTTTGAACTTTCTTAGCTTTTTCTTGACAAGAGGAAAAGCAGGATCAATTGGTAACTTGTGAACTACCAAATCAGTGCTCAAACCGAGCGTATCATCATAAGACCACGTAAAGATGTCTTTATATCGATGCAAAGCTTCAATTATAGCTTTCTTTTGTTGTGATTGAACATGTACACTTATCTTAGTCTCGTTAATATTTTCATGATCTCCTAAATTGATCGCCTCAGTTTCTTCCAAATTGGGATTTGTCTTATTCTCAAATTGTTTGAAATCTTTGGTTATATCCTCAAATTCTTCTCCTTCATCGTATTCAACTTCTTTATTAATTATTTCATAATTAGATTGAGTTTTTAAATCTGGTTGACAATTCTTCGTGCATGTCATATCATTAGAATCAGCATAGAAAGAACTGTATGATAGAAAATAAACAAATAAAAATCAGACTCAAAATTAAATGAAGGAAAACTACGCTTTATTAGAAACATAGATAGAAAGAGTTTTAACCTAAAACACCAAGTTTAAAGTTCTGAATTACAATCCTAGAATGATTTAAATTACAAGAGTAAAAAAAAACAAACTGCTAAGTCTATAAAAAAAAAATAAACTACCAAGACTCATTTATAATAGGGAGAGGAGTGGCCTTCCAATTGTTAAGCTGGACATCAGGGTCCACAAACTACACATCTACATTGCTAGTACCTTCCTCAATTTTAACCATATCATCTTTAATAAACATATTCTGAAAAAGGCCAATCAACTCTGTATCATCATCATTCATTGATTCTGCAGCAGGTAAGGTAGAGGATCCAAAAACACTGAATTTGATGGAAGACTTGTAAAGTAGCAGTATCGGCTTGATAAGTGACCATGACTCTTTATTAGGCTTTTTAGCCTTCTTTATATCTTCCGCAGTAGGCTCGTATCCAAAACCAAAAGTATGAAAGTTCTCATAGAGGTTTACTGGATGAACTATGCCTTGCAAAAACATCCCTAGACATTTTCCTGCTTCGAAACCATGCTTTAACATTTCATTCATATCATAACAGATGCAGAGGACAATTATGGTCTTGCGATGAGATTCCCCTCGAGGATATGCTCAACAACCACTACCTCAGAAGCTTGATGAATTAACAAATTATCTGCAGTATCTTCCTCGATGGAGGAAACAAAGTAGTCTTTATACATGGATAAATCTCCTTTACCATGAGCAATTATTTCTTGCCTATCGTGTTCAAATTTGACCATTTTATGCAATTTTGATGCGACTAACTTAGCTCTATGAATCCATGGCCTTCATAATAAAATATTATATGAATTTTCAATGTTCAACACTTGGAAATCCATAGCAAACTTCACAGGTCCAATTGTCAATATGAATTCTATTTCACCAATGGCATCAATTTTTGATCCGTCAAAACCTTTGACGTGTACATTATTAGATCGGATTCTTTCCTCATTAACATTCAACTTTTGAAAAGTTAACATAGGACAAATGTTAGAACCTGATCCTTCATCAATTAACACTCGAGTAACGATGGAATGTTCATATTTCACAGAAATGTACAGACCTTTCTTATGCTCAGTACCTTCCATAGTCAATTCATCATCTGAGAAAGCAATTTTATTTTCTTCAAGGATCCTTCCAACAAATTTTTCCAGTTGATTTACTCTAATATCACTGGGAATACATGTTTCATTAAGAATCTTCATTATAGCCTTGCGGTGTTCCTCTGAATCTATCAATAAAGACAACAAAGAAATATGTGTTGGTGTCTTCTTCAACTGTTCTACAACAGAATGTTTTAGGAATTTCATTTTCTTTAAGAACTCTTTAACTTCTTCATCAGTGACAAGCTTCTTGACTGTCATTCGTTCTTTACCGCCTTGTTTATTCTTTCTTAACTCTACTGGAGCATAACATCTTCCAGATCGAGTTAATCCCTCTACTTTATCTACATCTTCAGTTACTTTTTTCCCCTTATGCATCACCATAACACGATCATAATTCCAAGGGATAGCCTTGGTATCAACCATAGGAAGCTGTGACACTAGTTTAATAATAATAGGAGCTATGGAAGCTTCTTTTAGGATTAAAAGAGGCTTATTGGACCTTCCAGGAACAATGAGTTTTGGCTTTATTTGAATTGACCCAATATTTTCTGAAATCTCTTTCCCCACAACTAAGGAAACATTCGATGATTCAGGTTTTGTTATCACCACCTCCTCTTCTGCAGGCTTTCTTTTGTCAAATCCATAACATCTGATAGTTTTTTTGAATTAGTTTTAATTTTAATGATCGACTTAAATAAAATCGTAGAATCTTCACCACTGAGTATCACTTTGACCATGTTTGTTTCATTATGATCTGGCAGTGGATTTTGATTGACATTTAGAGCGTCTGGACTTTCTACCATGATCTGTTGGGTATTAATCAACTCTTGAATGGCTTTTTCAGATACCAACATTTCTCTGTGTCGTGCCCTGGGGCATCAAAACAGTATTCATATCTTCTAGAATAGTCCAAGTTCTTCAGAGGAGGATTGGGCAGCCTTCTCTTAATTGGGTTTAGAACATTTATTTTTCTTAGCCTATGAAATAAACTGGTGTAAGATATTCCAATAGGAGTGAAATTATCTTTTACCATGTTATCCCTTTTGAATTCTGCTCTAGGTTGAAAATTAGACCTAGGAGGGCCTCTTTGAACTTGCGAGGCCATTGGATGATTTTAGATTATTGGTGCACGCCATTACGGGTAAGAAGGAGCTCGAGCATATTATTGTGAATTGTAAATCGGATATTAGGGGGATGGAACGAAATATAATGGATTCTGTACGTATGGTTGATGCGCACCTCTCCAATTTTGTCATGAACCTGTCATGACAGTTGCTACATCCTCTTTTCTTTTCTTTCCCCCTAAACTTCCTGTACCACTTTGAATTTTCTGTGTTGTTGCTTTCAATGCAGCCTGGCTGATAATATTTCCTGACTTGATTCCATTTTCTACCATCTCTCTAACTTTGATAACTTTGGCAAATATATTTCTGATAGTAGAGAGGAAATGATGGAAATAATCAGGCTCTTGTGCTTGCAGAAAATATTAATCACTTCACATTTTTTTATTGATGGTCTGACTCTTGAAGCATGCTCTCTCCATCTGACGGCATATTCTCAAAAACTTTCGGTCATATTATTTCTCATATTGGCAAGCGTAGTGCGATCTGGCACTATCTCAATGTTATATTAAAATTGTTGAATGAGATCCCTAGCTATGTCATCCCATACGTGCCAACGGGAAATGTCTTGGTCAGTGAACTATTCAAAAGCTATCCCTGTAAGGCTTTCACCAAAGTAAGCCATCAATAATTCTTCTTTTCTTCCTGCTACCCTTAATTGATTGCAAAACTTTTTCAAATGATCTACAGGATTACCGTGTCCTTCATATTTGTCAAACTTTGGCATTTTGAATCCTATCGGCAAATGGACATCAGGAAACATACACAAATCCTTGTATGAAATATTTTTTAGCCTACCTAATCCTTGCATATTTCTCATACTCTGCTCCAGGCTTCTAACTTTTCTAGCTATCTCCTCATGTTCCTCATTCTTGGCAATCTTCTCAATCACGGTAGGAGTATCGCGTTGATGAACATGAAAATGTGGATTTTGAGATTTAAAAGTCATTTCAGGAGGATACAACATATCTGACTTGGTTTCCCCATATTCTTCGGTACTGGCGGTTGAGTACCCACAGTAGTTGGTGCTATAGAAGTAAAAAGTGGGTTATTTGCGACAGATAGATTCGGTGGGTACATGGTAAAAATACCAGCAACTCCAGATATAATAGCAAATGGGCCAAATCCTGGTGGGTAAAATAGATCACCAGTTTAAGCTGGGTTAGAATGTGGATCATTCAAAGTCGAAAGTCCAGGGATTGAAGAAGGCGGGGCTTTTCCATTCAACCAAGCTTGGTACATCTCTGCCATCTGTTGTTTCAATGACTTTATTTCATCCATTGATGCTACTTCCTGCAAAATCAACTGATTTTGCTCTTCTTCACTGTCAGACCCTATACCTTCTCTGCGAGTCATTTTTCTTTTACCCTTGTATCTAGTATTATACGGATGTGATGCCAGTTTAGACTACAAAACAACCACCAATTACTTTATCTTTCTGTAACCAAGTAGCAAACGGGTGAGTGTTATATTTTTAACACATTATAATGCCAAGTTATATGTCATGCTTCTATATGCATTTTCCAACCTATCATGGTTGACTTTGTGTTTTATTCCGGCTTTTCTAGGCATATTTTTTTCAAAAGTTATGATCGAACCCTTTGGAGGATTGCCTACGTATCATGCCAGGACATGAATTAGATCTTACATACTTTGGGAATTTTTTTTAACAAAATGATTGTTTTGTCTCTCTTTTTTTGAAGAAACTAAATAAAGTAAGTGATGTAAAACATATGTAATATATGTAGAAATAAAGAGTCAACTTCATTACATTCTATAATATAAATATGACAAAATAAATGATCCAACTCCTAAAATAAAACCTACTAACTGACATCTAAAAACTAAAAGACATAATATCTAAATAAGAATTTTTAAAAACTGAAAATGAAAAACTATGATAAAAAAAACAACAACTATCCATTCAAGGAGACTTCGGCTTAATATGTCCTCCCAAACTTAAATATATGTCCTCTAATGAAGTAGTGAGATGCTGTGCAAAAGCTGATACTTGTGCCAAAAAGTCCTCATGATCCAACTACTGATAATCCAAACCTATTCTGGCAGTATCTTGTGCTACACGACGGACCTTTCCTCGAAGGGAACTAAAGGCCTGATCCCATTCCTGGGCCTGTCGATCTCAAAAATCAACCATCTCTCTTGCATGCTGTTCACGAGCAGAAGTAACCTCCAACTGTTCTCGCAATATTTCTCTTTCAAGGATCCACTGAGATCTCTCTAGATCAAATTCTTCTTACATGTTCTTTTCAACTTCTTGCAGTTGCTGCAGCGAGATATGGCAAGTTCCGCAATGTGTAACCACCTAGTGGTAGCCAGTTTGATTTGTCCCCAAAGTGCAACCTTAATATCTACTGATTTAGCTTTCTCTTTAGTGAATTCCCTTTGTTATTCGTCTATTTTTGCCCTGTCATGCTCTAATTCTGCTCTCAAAGCTTGGTTGGCCTCATGATGTTCTGACATGGCTCTGTCAATTTCTATCCTGATTGCATCTTCCTGGTCTATAGGTCCCCTAACCGATCTTTTTGGTCTGACTGGTGGACTCAACTGTTGTTCAAACCATTCACAGTAATTTGGGTGCACTTCTCCTTTCTCATGCTCTATGACTATTATTTCAATCCCCATGATACTGCAACCCTCCTAAATCTGCTGGGCCAATTCCTCCGAAAGTGGGATCTCTGGTCTGACCTCAAATAGAAACCCGGTCATATTTTCTGTAATGGGAATTATTTGACGTCTTCCTAGCTGGCGTAAAAATCTCAATGGAACATACGGTTGAACTCCCCTAATACCCATCAATAATAAGAACGGCCGAATGATAGAACTATGTATGACTTGCCTCCAAGGGAACCAAGGGAGATTCCAAGTGATTTTATCTGTTGTCAGAGAGCGAAAAAGCTTACCCCAAGATCTAACTCCTTCTGGGCATTTATATTTCTCTAACCTCTCTTCATAATCTTTGATGCGATTGAATCTTTCAGGATTAAATATAGCCATTGTAGGAAGTCGGTAGAGATATTCCATAATCCACATTTGTAACAAGATATTACATCCCTCGAAAAAACTCTTTCCTTTCTAACTAACAGTTAAAGCCTGGTAGATATCTGTCAGGATCATTGATACCATAGTGTAATCTTTCTTAATCAGTATCTTTACCACTCCTACTAAACGAAGTTAATTTTTTGTTCTCATCTTGGGAAGACCATAGTTCCTAAAAAGGCTACCATGAATTCAAATCATCTGTGAACCTTCCAGGCCTCAAAATTCTCCTTATTAAAGAGCTGCTTACCGTACTTTTTGAACTCCTTTTACCTTCCGTATCTATCGTACAAAAACTGCAAGGAAACCCAACCTTTTTTCCATCGATTCTTCTTTTGAATTCCGTATATTTATGAGTTTGCAGAATTTGTTTATCAAAATGAGTCTCGAGGCGATAAGTTTCTTCCGATGCATATCCCCATATCCAACATAGGCCTCTATCTCCTCTACAAGAGGAGTCAACTCAAAATCTGACAAATGAAACACATTGTTCTTTGGGTCCCAGAAGATTAGTAACACATCAATCACCTCCCTATTAGGCTTGATTGTCATAATACTCATCAAAAAGTCCAAATACTTATGTATCTCGTCATAATCGAATGTATCCATTTCGTTCCACCACAATCAAAGCTGCAAAGGGGTACAATCCATAACCTGAAGCGGTACACTCCCATCTCTCTTTCTCTTTGGACGCTTTCCACGAACAGGAGGAGACATTTTATACCTATTGACAAGGACATGAAATTAATAAATGTCTAGACTTAGGCAAAACTTATTCATTAATTTTTAAATAGAATTTTTAACTTGACTCGTGAGACCTAGTGCGACCATTACTTATTTGCAAAGAACAATTTTACCAAAATCAAAGTGTGAGAAACAAGATTGATAATATCTTTAAGAAAAACACTTATTTAAATTGACTCTATCAAAAACTTTGCAATATCAGACTTCTAGACAATTTTACCTATATGTCTGAAGATAATACTCCCTAATTACACTTAAGAGAACGAAAATAAAAAAATGATTTAGAAAATAAAGAAAAATAGAATGATCGTTTAATTGTATGAAGTTGTATAAAATTTTTAGTCTCATGACCCCTAAAGGTTTAGTATTGTTAAAATATATGTTTACATATTTTATTACTTTACAAAAATTCAATTCACGACCCCTAAAGGCTCAGGCTATTATGATTTTTATGTTAAAATTAATTTTGAAAATAAAAATAAAAAGTAAAATAAAAATAATAATATTCATGAAAACAATCATTTTTCTTATCTTTCTAAAATCATCCTTTGATAAATCTGTGAACAAATATATTATTATTATTATTCAAATAAATAGTTGTATCCTGGGTAGGACTTCCTACGTATCTTACAAAAAGTGAGAATCAGACCCTCGTAGTTCATGAAGATTGTAAAAACTATGTTATTGTATATTTAAAAGTTTTCTTTATTTTTAAAAATAAATTTTTTCTTTCAAAAATGATTAACTAAATGTGAGGACAAATTAATCTCTTGCATTTTAAAATTGCCTAAAGCCGGTCAACAAATAAATAGCCTTTCAAGCAAATGTCAAAGAGCACGTAGGATGCACATGTTGGTCTTTATAAATTAGGTCACCTGTCCTAGACAGACCCGGCCCCTGTGTCGAGTCCCGCTAATTCAAATTCATATGATGCAAATAAAGCAGCATCTAATAGAGATAACCAAATTCTGAGTTTTCAGTTCTTCTAATTTTAAGCCTAATAGGGATATGTGTCTAGACTAGCTTACCCGAGCAGACACTCGAGCCGGGGAGGGACAACTTGGTCGGTAGCAGGGCAACACCGCCTTCGTTGCCGATTCGAACCCCGCCTAACATGTGTGACTATATCCTTCACCAGGTGCCTTGATACTCCGGCTAGCTCAAAAAGAAGGTGGGATGCATATGCTGCATTCCCTCTATCTTATTTCAGAGACTCGGAGGGGAAACGCGAGAGAAAACAATATATAATACAGTTCAAATAATATCAAAGCAGTAAATACGCAACAAGTAGCACATAAGGCCAACAAAACACAATAGTAACAATAAGTAAAGCAAGTATAAGTCAATATAAAAATATTGAATTCTTAATCCCCAGCAGATTCGCTAGAGATGTCACACCCCTTTTTCGATCGAAGGGATCTAGGCGACGGATTTTTCTAATTAAAGTAATGGTATTGAATAGAGATTAATTTAATTACAGAGTCGCCACTTTGGAATGGAGTTATGGTGTTCCAAGTCACCTTTATGAATCCCTAATCAAAAGGAATTGACTCTTTATTATGGTCTGCGAAAATAGAAGATAGGGTAAGGAATTCTGTTGACCGAGGGGAAGGTGTGAAACACCCCTCGAGTCCCGTGGTTCTAGCACTATCGTTTTTATTGACTTATCTTGACTTAAACTATTTTAATGAATTATGTTAAGGCCTAGATTGCTCATTTTTATTATTCTAAAAACTCATTTATTAGCTTATTTTAAATAAATCGGTGAAAAGTTAATTTTGAAAAAATATTTGTCAAGGTGCAATATTGCATCCTTGAATTTAAAATATCTCGTAAAGATGCATATGCCGCATTATTAATTGAGATGAACTTTTTAAAATATATACTTAAAATTTGTTTAATATTAAAAACATTGATATAAAATTTTTATAACTCATAACAATTTTATATTTTAAAATATAATTAATCTTAATAATAAAATTAAACAATATTCAATTAAAGCATTCAATTAATTCAACGAATAATTAAGTTTTATTAATAATAATGAAATAAATAAATAAGAAAATAATAATAATAATAATAATAATAAAAATAATAAAAATAATATTAAAAATACATAAAATCAACTTTATTTAATTACATAATTTAAATTAAATTTAAATAATCATCAAATCAAATAATCTTAAAACAAACATCACATAAACTACAAACATATAAATTAT
>JAPEIP010000012.1:85202799-85220926 GCA_026120095.1 Capsicum chinense | reverse complement strand
AATATATTTTTATATTATTTTTTAAAATTAGAATAAAAATATAAAAAAAAATATCTAAAAATTAACTTTATTTAGTTATTTACTTTTTAACTAAAAATTTATTAAAATAAAAATAAAAATAAGAATCAAAATAATATATGACTAAATATATAAATATAAAATATTTAATATCGACAAACAAGTTAAAATTTAGGGGGCATAAAAAATCACGTGTCTACAGATGGTATGGTCATTCTTAAGATATAGTAACCCAACTAAGGTTGGGGTTGAATCCCAAGGGAACACATGGTTTGCCAGATCTCAGTGGTTAAAGTCTATGGGAAAAATAGAAAAGTAAATGGGGGGATTTGTTTGTAGTCATCTCAAACATAGAATAGTATTAACTTGGTTGAAATTCAGTCATAAGTGAACACTAGGATTGTATTCCCCCTATCATGACAACTCCATAGGTTTATCATGCGTTGTTGAACCAGCCTAATACCTTGCATGCAGAACCGATAAGTTATGTACCTCTAATAGTCTTTTGGACGAGAAGAAGGATTTCACCCTCTACCTATTGAGTCTTAGGATGTCGTGTTACTAACTCTCACTCTGGTACCAGTTAACTATCACCTTTTGAGTCTCAAGTTATTATATAAAGGCTAATAATAATTCAGATATACCGTCGTGCTGCAATGGATCAACTAGTAACTCCCAAATTACTGTTGTTTTTATCTTTTTCTTGTTACTACCCCTTTTATAGAGTAGGTAGTAATATCTAGGAGGGATCCTAATGTGTGCACCAATTAAGAAATCAATCATATCAACGATAAAGAAATGCATGCCATGGGTTTTGGTTCCTTTCAACAATCGCACTTCCACTTCTTTGTCAAATTACTAGGGCTTCCATAACTCGAGTTATGAGTTTTAGCCACTCATGATTGTGAGGAAATAAATAACATTCATAATGGAAAGAAAACATGAAATCATAATAATAATATGAAAACCATAAACTAACTAATCAATTAAAAACAATATAACAGAATCCCAAGATCAAAGATGGATCTTGAAATCAAAATAAGTTTCTAAGTATTAAAAGTGCATAACCTATTCTAAAAGTACATACGGGGTATTTATAGTACAAGAGAATTTCCTTAAAAATATTCCCAAATGAAATAGGAGAAAACACGGTCGGTGGCCACCCAATTCCTATACCTGCAGTTTGGTCATGGACACAAGTTGTACCTTCAGTTTACTTTGGGCACAGATACCAACCGCAGGTACTGGATGAGAAATTTCCTGCAAGTCAACTCTCGGGATTTTGGACATTTTTGTACCCACTTTGTCTACTTTAGGTACGTAGGTCATTACGTGGTCCATAGTGACTTAGTAGCTTCCGAGATTCAGTTTTTCAGCTCTACTTTGAGTCTCAAACAAGCGTAGATATCGATCAAGCTGAAAAATATCCCAATCATCCATAATCGCTCCAAAAGTAGCCAAGAAAATATTTTTTTCACCATTTTCATGTTCTTATCATCCAAATCATAGTTTTCTACAAAACATACCTAAAACGAATCCTTTCAAACAAAAAGGCCTCAGAAACTTGCATATTTTTCTCGTTTTAAGCATTGAAAGTGCTATATTTCAATAGCACATCATGGCCCTGATGCTAGTAAGAGCCTGATAAGTAGCAAATTTATCACCCATTTGCACTCGGCATTCGTGTACATCACTATGTGTTGAATAAATAAATGAGACATACTTGTTATTAAATGCCCTAGTATCCACATTTTGCAGGCATACAGGTTATGAGAAGGAAAGATATGGATACAAGCCAACAAGGATAAAAAAAGAGAGAAGAAGTGCAGCTAGTAGACCTAGAGAAGAAAACGATCTCAGTTATCGAGACCACAGTCTTGTAGTATAGTGGTAAGTTTTCCTGCTTGTCATACGCGTGACCTAGGTTTGATCCCTGGAAATGGCGCCATTTTTGACAATTCTCAACTTACACATCAAATTAAGTACAAAGCAGTAGTTGTCAATATAATAACCCAGCAAGAGTCGGGGTCGAATCCACAAGGAATAATGTGAGTGGCGAATGTCTATGTTAGAAATGTAAGTACTTACTAAATTCAAACCTAAGATATAAATATGTAAAAATGGGGGGTTTTGAGTGAGAGTCAAAACTAGTATGTATAGGTGGACTTTTAAAGGACTAATTTGGGGCTACAAATAACTAGAGTATAATCAATTAAAATGGATCTTAGGACTAAGCTTTCCTAGGGTCAAGTTATGCATGGGAACATGATGATTCGAGAAAATTCTAATCGTTGATGATGTGGTAGCCTAGGTTTAAAATCTTTGATGATAACGCTCAACTTACACGTCAATTTAAGTGCAAGGTGATCATCGTTAATATATTTACCCAACTTTGAGTCGGGGTCAAATCCACGAGAAACAATGTGAGTGGCGATTGAGTAAATTTAAAATAAAAGTTGCTTGCTAAGTTCAACCCTATGGTACAAGATTATTTGGTGATTTTTAATGTTTTTGAATGTGAAAGTAATTTTTTGGCTTCTAAGGGACTAATTTGAGACTAAAAATAATTAAAGTGTAATTAATTAGGTACGGATCTTAGGATTATTCTATCCTAGGGAAAGTTATGCATAGGAATGTGATAATTCGGTGCAAAATCTAATCGTGATAATGTGGTAGGCAAGGTTGAAAGTCCTTGAGGCTAGTTTGTCAACAAAGTCCCATAGATAACACTCATTGACCCTTTCAAGTGCCTAGGGAGTGAGACAATTAAAGCCACCCAACACCTTAATTGGGTATCCCTATTTCTAGGATGATACCCATGGTATAGTCAACCTCGTAATCAACCTTATGTCTATATGATAGCTAGAAAACTATACCCATAAATTGTCTACTATTGCCTTGGTTCCCACATCCCTTTTTCCAAGGTTGATGTGGGTTCCAAATATTTACCCAAACCCCTCTTTCAAGGATGGTTTGACCTTTCAAGAGTTTGGGGTTTTCACCCTCAAACCCATTTTGAGTATTTGGGTCTTTCACCCACAAATCATAACCAATTTAATCAAGCAAAGTAGAACCCATAATCAATAAACTAGAATCTACACAAATACATCACAACCCATACACAATTGCACCTTAATCAAAGATAACCCCAAGAGGTAGATCTAGCACATCATAAGGATAATGAAAACAAATATACTAGTATGTCTATCAAATTTATTCATAAGAGAAATAAAGAGAGGTAAAACCATACTTTAGACTCAAATGAATCTTCAATAGACAAAGCTAAATCTAAACTTTAGTGTTCCTCTAATTAAAGCTTGCCTCAAAATAGTATAAATTTACGCTCCAAGCTCCAAGTAATTACAAAAACCCTAAACTAAGGATGGGTGTTCAACTTGTAGAATGATGGCGAAACCCTTGAATGAATGAGTTTTTAGTCGTAAATAAGATTTGGGGTCCGCTAGCCAAAATGACATAATTGCGCTTGGGCATAATCCTACTAGTCCACAATCGTGGCAGCTTTTGCGCGATCACATCAACCGTGAATGCGTTAAGATCACTACAATTGTGGTCCTTTGACTTGTCTTGACTAGTTGCGATCACGTCCCTCAGACCACGATCGCGGTAATTGAGACTGTGTTCTGCTCTAGGTCTACTAGCTACACTTCTTCTCTCTTTTTTTATTCTTTTTGGCTTGCATCCACGTCTTTCCTTTTCATAACCTATATGCCTATAAAATGTGGATATTAGTGCATTTAATCACAAGTATGTCTCACTTATTTATTCAAAACATGGTGATGTGCACGAATGTTGAGAGCAAATGAGTGGTAAATTCACTACTCTTCAACAGTCCCAACTTAAAGCCTTGCTTGTCCTCAAGCAACACCGCCTTTTACCATGAGACAATGTCATCTATGCCCAAATTATATGCCCCAATGATAACAATGACATCAATCTTGGGTACTACCACAAATAGTTCTTCAAACATGGGCAAAGATATTCTCAAATCACCCTTTAACTTAAAATGCAATTCACAAGGATGTAAAAGATTTCAAAGAGCAATCATGCAGCAATCACTAATGCTCTAGAAATGACTCCTCTTTGACTCAACTACATTATACCCTTTTTGACTTATTTTTTTGGAGATGAAACAATCGCCCACCTCAACTCATTTACATTCCTCCTCACAAGAAAGAAAATTTCACACACCAAGTTATCAAATATTTAACAAGAAATTTAAGTGCAAAACTCTCTTTCTCTCTCAAGAACTCTTGATGTTAACGAGTACCATGCCATAGGCTTGCCCCTATTTTCAATCGCCACTATAATAAATCCACTTGGTTGGAGATATCGAAGGAATTTTTGAGCTTGTAACGTAGGTTCGGATAGGGTCGGATATCATTTAGCAACATAAGGCTACACCCTCCTTGAACATCTACATCACACTCTTCTATCAAATATTTGACTATGGGACACTTCTTTACTTTACAAAAATGCCTACTTTTATTTTCTTGGTTCACTCATTTTCTTTTCATTTCATTTCTTTCACACTTTGTGCTTTTCTGTTCTTTGTTTGATCTGTTCTTTTTCTTATACATTTTTTCTCAATTCTTAAGCTCTTAGGAACTCACATACAACTTTGTGGCCCAAAATTACCTCTTTCAATATCTACTACCCTAACTTAGGATTTTAGCCTTATTTGTATTTTTAAGTCCAAGGAGGATAAGGTTCAAAAGAAGGATAAGAATTGAAAGGCTCACGACTTGCAATCTATTTTCCAAAGAAAGGTCCAAAGGCTCAAAGTGGGTTACTAGAGGTAACATCTGTGTACGGGTAGGCTTTTTTGGCTAGAGTGGACATCCAAGTTCACAAAGATGGCCTAAGATCATCTTACCAACCAAGTATAATAAAAAATTAGCCTTAAGAGACTAGTGGAGAAATTTCTAGATTGCACAAGTATACATGAGATTTAGACAAATAAACTCACCGCACATGGCATGCAAACTCGCAAAGAGGGCTCAATTATCCCTCCCACAGAGACAAAAATGGAGTATCAATTTTTTTTGCAAGCTAACAATTTGGAATCACAAAAAGAGAAAAAGTCTTGTTACAAAGTCACTCACGTCCTACCCTTAATTTTTGAAAAAATTTGGATGGAGGCAAACAAACGCACAAATTTGCTAATTATGGAACCAACATAAGACTTCATATCACATTTTGGATTTCATACGGGCACACTATATGGCTACACAGACTTCGCCATAGGTATAAGTGTGGACCCAAATCCAAAATGCCACAGGTACTCAGACTTTTCTTCCATTTATGACCTCGATGCTATCGGTGCTTAGACTTCCCCTGCATTTCTTGGCTCAAAACCTAATAACAAATCCTTTCCCTTAAGAATATATCACTCAAACCATCGTAGGGAAAGGCTCGTCCAACATCATTATTAAGAGAATTAGAAAACTAAATCAATGAAAACAATCATCTTTACAAAATTTCCATGCTTTGCGTCAACTAAGTTCAAGTATTGCAAGCCAATCGTAGACTCACACAAGGGCAGGGCACCATACACCCCCAAATAAAAAACTTGTTGTGACCTTACTACATAATACAAAAGCATAAGAAGGGTGAAAAGGATCCTTGAAACAACATTGATAACTATGTTGAAAGCTAGGCATAGTAGCACGATTGCGACATGACTGGTGCGATAGTGGTACCTCGATCGTGGCCCTCAGTCTGTAATTATGGTAACTGAGGTCATCTGCTCCTCTATTTTGTGTTATTTTCTGTATGGCTGCTGCACTTCTAAGCTTAGTTTCCCCTATTTTTGGCCTCCATCCTATCCAACACACCTACAAAGCATCAAAATTATGTGAATTATTCAAAAGTATATGGATCAAGCATAAAAATCATGGGTTCTCTCCTATCAAGCGCCTTATTTATTATCACGATTGGATTTTCTTCATCTTTTATTTATGTCTCCACTTGGAAGACTTAAATTTTTTGACCAACTTTTAATTAAGACATCTTCGAGGTACTTTGGGAAACTGCAAGGGCATAACGATATATGTTCTATTGCTCTACTTTGAGACTTGAACATTTTACCCAACTTCACATTAAATTTCCCATTCAAATCATTGGGTAAAAGTGGGATCATCAGTAGGCAAGTAGTTGAACATCGACAATTAAACTCCTTGGCCTTAGATGGTGAGGTTCGCATGCGTGATTTTGTAATTTCAAGTTCCAAAAAGTAGGGATGTTGCTCCTTTTTCCCAATATCTATTATTGGCTTAGGTGGATGGACTCTTATCAAATCCATTAAGAACAATGTTGAAAAATGATTTGAATGAGGCCAATCCCTTAACTTTGGAATTGCATCCCTATTAGCATCTTCACCCCGAGATGAACTACAGTCTTCATAAGAAATTTGCTTAGGTGTTTCTTTCGACTCTAGTACTACTTCTTCAACTTTGACATCTTCAACTATATTAGGATTAGTTGGTCTGAGAATCACTGAGGATTCTTCAGCATTGAGCACATTTTGAAAAGTGGTCACACTCATAGTGTTTGAAAGGTTAGCCTCCATACCCACTTCCTCTATCCTTTCGATATACTCATTACATGCCCCCATGTCTTGATGCATGAGTTGTATGTTATCCCCCATTGTTTCTACCCGATCCAAGATAAGTTGAAGTATTGCTTCAACACCATTGTATATGGCACACTGTTCTTCCTTTTTCTCATTATAAGACCAATCAAGCTCATAAGAATAATTACCATTTGGGTTAGTATAATGAGGGAAAGGGTCATTTAGACCATCACTCCAATATCCATCTCAACCACCATATAAAGAACAATCATACTCACAATAAGATCTAGATGGTGCACACATCTCTTTTCGGGGAGCATATCAATAATCTTGCCAAAAATTGAGGTCCACCACAATGTGGACATGGGTTATCAAGATAAATTTCCAATGACCAAAATCATATTTATCCTAAGATGCCATAGTGACAAGAAAATAAAAATAAAAATCTACCTAACACAAGAAACAAAAGAAAATCACAAACAAATATTTATAAGTTTGTGTCTAAGCAAGTAAGCTAAAATTTCATACTATCGTAATACGCCAAATTATTCCCTGACAACGACACCATTTTTTATAATGCTTAACTTACACATCAAATTAAGTGCAAGGTGATCGTTATCAATAAAATAACCTAATAAGAGTCGGGGTCGAATCCACGAGGAACAATGTGAGTGGAAAATGGGTAAGTTCAAAGTATAAGTACTAACTAAATTCAAACCTAAGATACAAATATGTAAAAATGGGGGATTTGAGCGAGTGTCAAAACTAGTATGCATAGATAGACTTTTAAAAGACTAACTTGGGTCTATGAATCATTAGAGTATAATAAATTAAAATGGATCTTGGGACTATGATTTCCTAGGGGCAAGTTATGCATGGAAATCTGATGATTCAGTGAGAATTCCAATCGTCGATGATGTGGTAGGCTAGGTTTAAAGTACTAGAGGCTAGTTTTTCAACAAAACCTCAAAGATGTCACTCATTCACTTTTTTGAGTATCTAATGAGCATGTCAGTTAAAGCCCCCAATACCTTAATTAGGCACCCCTATTTCTAGGATGGTTCCAAGGAATAATCAACCTCATATTGACCTTTCTATCTAAGATAGTGAAAATTAGCAAACTAAACCCAATAATTGTCTACTATTGCCTTGGTTCCCACATCCCTATTTCAAGGATGATAAGGGTTCCTAAATTTCACGAAAACCCCTCTTTAAAGGATGGTTTGGACTTTCAAGAGTTTGGGGTTTTAACCAACAAAACCATTTTGGGTATTTAGGGTTTTGATCCGTAAATCCCAATCAATTTACTCAAGAAATAGTAGAACCCAACACCAACACAGTAGCATATACACAAATGAATTACATCCCACATATAAATGCACCCTATTTGAACATAATCCCAAGTGGAAGAACTAGCTACCCATAAGCGTAATAAGTAAGATATACCCAATAATCTCCCTTGATTAGATTTATGAAAGGCTAAGTGAATGTTATTTCAAACTTTAAACTTCAAAAAATCTTCAATGGGAGTTAACTAATCCTTCACTTGGAAGCTACTCTAATGTATTCTTCACCCAAAATTAATATAATAAATGCCCTCCAAAAATGGAAACTAAGGAGTCGACAAAGTTCTAATAATTAGGAATGGATTCAATAATTCCTAAAGAGATTGGGTTTGAGTCTCTTAAGGGAAAATTTGGGAGTAGTTGTGTGCATTTACATCTTTTCCCTTTGTTGCTTTTTTCGCTAAGCCGTATTCATGGCAACCGCGACCGCGTGCAGAGTCACGTGATCGCGGTATGTTGACATGCAAGGTTGAACACGATCGTGGTCCTCAGACTACAATTGCGGTAACTGAGGCTATGTTATGCTCCAGGTCTTCTAACTGCACTTCTTTCCTTCTTTTGATATTTTTCAGCTTGTATCCATATACTTTTGCCTCCTTACGTATGTTCCTGCAAAATATGGATATTAGTGCATTTAATCACAAATATTGTCTCAATTATTTATTCAAAACATTGTATTGTGTACGAATGATAAGTGCAAATGAGTGGTAAATTCACCACTCATCAGAGCCCAAATAAAGATCCAAATCCCATAAGGGGCAATGTGATAAAAAATAAAAATTTAGGATTTTGAGACAGCATCTGCTACCAAGTGAAAGGGTAGGAGAAGTATTTTCTTCAAGGCCTCTATACAATAGACAAAAGAAACATTAAGGGAAGTTCTATTAAGGAAGCCTAGATTGTCTTATTAGATCTAGCTAAGTACCATAAGATTGAAAAAAGGGTTCAAACATTACGTCTTGTAGTAGATGATTAAGGCACCACGTTACTATTACCCTAACATTGTTCATGAGTTCTATGCCAATTATTCCGCCACACTACATAACATCTGCAAGAAGAGGTAGAATCAGACTGACTTATTTGTTAGGATTTTGCCCTGATTTTCTTACTATATTTAAGTTTTATTTTTTCTTAGAAGAAAAATAAAGTTACCATAATTACTTTTACTTTTCCTGAAAGAAAAAAATATAATTCTTTTCCATATTTGGCTAACCTCTTTCTTGGAGGAAAGGTTTTGGATATCTATAAATAGAAGACCCCCTTCTCATACCATAACATAATAGCATCCACAATGTAGTTTTTAAAGAGTCTTTGTTTAGGGGGAGATTTTCTCTCTCATTAGTTTTTATGTTTTTAATATTTGATTTTATATGTAGACCAATTGGCCAAATAATATAATAATATTAAGTTTTTTCATATTGTTTTATGTGTCTTCTGAATTGTCACCATAATGGTTTGCAACTAATAGCTTCCGCATGATGCCCTATCGATTTTGAACCCAACAAGTAGTATCAGAGCTTACAGTTCAATGGTCCAATGGTGTGGTAAGACGAGATTAAACAGGTTCAAAGCGGTTTCAAAATCAAGCTGCAACCAATTTGATGATAATGAAGATATATGTCCAAAAGCTACATGTGGATATAATTGTCAATCATATTTTCAATAATTTGGGCGATAATGAAGATTTTTGTCAAACTATATGTGGAGAAAAAATTTCAAATAAAATTTCAACAATCCTGCTGCTTATCCATCTTTAAAACCAAAATCAATTTTCAACCCATGTTTATGGGCTCCAATTTTCAACCCATACTTGTTTAAACGCTTGGGCTTCTTTCAACTCGTGCATTTATTTTTAACGCATGAGATCCACTCTTAACCTGTGCTCACTTTCAATGCACAAGGCTTCACTTTCAATCTTATCAACCCGTGCTTTTATTTTTAATGCATAGGGCTCCAATTTTAACCCATATCAATTTTTAATCATGGTAAGCAGTAGTGATATATGAAGAATGTATATGAAGAACTAAGATCATGCACAAGAAGAAGGAGGATCAAGAATATTTTGAAGAAAATCAAGCCAAAAATGGGAGATTTGTTAGGGGTTTTGCCCTGATTTTCTTACTATATTTAAGTTTTACCTTGTCTTAGAAAGAAAATAAAAGTTACCATAATTACTTTTACTTTTCCTGAAAGAAAAAAATATAATTCTTTTCTATATTTGGCTAACCTCTTTCTTGGAGGAAAGGTTTTGGACATCTATAAATAGAAGACCCCCTTCTCATACCATAACACAATAGCATCCAAAATGTAGTCTTTAAAGAGTCTTTGTTTAGGGGGAGATTTTCTCTCTCATTAGTTTTTATGTTTTTAATATTAGATTTTATATGTAGGCCAATTGGCCAAATAATATAATAATATTAAGCTTTTTAATATTGTTTTATGTGTGTTCTGAATTGTCACCACAATGGTTTGCAACTAATAGCTTCCGCATGATGCCCTCTCGATTTCGAACCCAACAAGAACCCTAAATAATATTCAGGTTTTACGGGTTATAGTTGAAATCCTTAACTGGATGATAAATAGGTTTCCATATGGTCCTACTTATTTGCCACCAGATAGGACTTCACATTATGACCAAATAATGAGTGATAGGTTTGATCAAAATTCATTGTTAGAACAGGTTCTGACTTATGGTAAGCCATTATGGCTGACAAATATAAAAGAAATAATACATCAAACAATGCTGACTTTCATAGGTAAGTTTTAATGGGAAGTCATATGACCCTACTTGGTTCTTACAAGGGAGTTAATGTGTTGAATGATGAGAGGGTAATTCTAGGGGTCAGCCTCATTTTGGTTTCAAGTTGAATTTTTGAATCATTATAGTGCATGAGATGCGGAATTTAGAAGAAAATACTACTATCTCATTCCCATATACATTTTGTGAAGTTATTAGACAAAGAGGAGCATGTCTTGGTGCTAGTAGGGTTGGATGAGCAGGTGATAGCTTCTAAAAAGCAAGATATTTATAAGTCCAAAGATGAAATAAAGAATGGGTTGTCGATGTTCAATATAGTTCCTCAAGTTATTTTGATCTTGGTATTTAAGCTGAAAGGGAGAATGTTATTGTTGTAGATGTATCGGGAGCATCCAAAAGTATGAAGTTATCTCTCATATTAGTTTTGGACAGTATCTTCACACCTACATTTGGTGTTGCTTGCACCACCTAACCACTAATTTTTCTGAGATTATAGATATTATGGGCTGGGCTCAACCTACATATTAATGCCTTAAAACATCATGTAATGGTCAAGAAGGTTGAGAGATCTAAACTTTAGTTGAAGTTATTTGCATAGTAATTGGGTTCTTTTGTTGATTAGGCTATTTTTGATGCCCTTTCACCACACGCGAATCTCCATGGATTGATAGATGACATGGATGTGAGGGTAAATAAGAGGTTGAAAGACGTCATTACTCTTGATACAACTCTATTTACTATGGAGTTAGCACATAAGCTAATATTGCTAAGCTGTGCTCTAGACCTACATAGATCTTACGAAACCTTCCTACTGCGGTACTAGAAAAGTCAAAAGAGTAAGAACCATTGTTTGACTTCGTAGGAAAACCTCCCAAAGCCTTAGGTACAAGAGCATGATGATGATGAAAGAGGGTACACAATAAGAATAAAAAATGAAATTAAGGAAGCAAGAAAGTTCTCTAAAGTGGAGCGACATATGATAGAAAAGAGCCTGAGAACCCTAACTAGTGGGGATTCTTTGAGTATGGCACATAAGACTGCAAGTCAAACCAAAGGTGTTGAGACAAGTACCAAGCTACAGTCTCTAATTACTCTACCACTAGTCACCGCTTAAGAGGACACTAGCCTAATCATTACTCCACTTATCACAATCGAGGATACTAGGTTACATCTGTATCCCATACATCAATCAAAAATGTAGGAGTGCCATAGGTAAATTCCCACACTACGGATTTATACCATTTGTGCCAGTTAGGCATGATGTTATAAAATAGTAACTCTTCAAAATTGTCTAGTGTATTATTGCTTTACTTATTGACCCGTATGGATTTATTTTTGACATCGTGATAGTATTGGTGTTGATAATATATGTAGTTAGACTGCTGCACTATTTATTGACTGATAATTTATGATAGCTCTCTATTTCCATGTGTGTGTGGGATACTATTTGACCTTTATGATATTGGTTTGATCTAGAATTTGACTAGTTGGTCCTACTATAACTGTTATCAGAAAAGCTATGTTAGGAAAATAGTATTGGCGTGCTTTTTGAAACTATTTTTAGATGTAAAAATGCCTACCTATAGCATTTGTTATCTCTAGTTCTCTGCATTTGATGTGGAGACTTTTCTTGACTAGCCAAGGACCTAATATGCTTTGTTCTACAAGTGAACTTGTTTTTCATACCATTCCCCTTCATGAGCTCTATTATTTAAAATATAGGCAAAATGCCTATTGGTGCTGGTAAGGATTCAGACAAAAAGTAGAGAGTAGTGGTTAAAAGGTTTTGCAACTAGTTTGTGAAAGAAAAGATATAGTTTATTTGTATATTGTGCTTAAAAAAGAAAAGATGTTCAACAAAATGAGTCGATCGTTGTGAAAAATAAACCACACCTATTTGTTGGTAGAAGGATCAAAAAGAGGGAAATAATAGGTACCAACCACTATTCCATATGTACCACCCATCTCAAATCCTATATTACATGCCTAAAAAGTCCCTATAGTGATATTAGCCTATTTCTCGAACGATGATAAGCATGTTAACAAGGGAAATATTATGGTTTCATTATGACAATGTATGGAGTTCTTTGTGAACTTGAGAGTTTTGTACGATCCCATTCTAATTGTTATCATGTGTAAGGGACCTTTTTTGAGTTAGGGAAAGGGGTGATATTTAGAAATTGTCAATTGAAATCTCATGTGAGGCTAATCGTATGCTACTAATATGAGACCAATCTCTGATCCGGCAAGGTTAGCTTGTTTAGTTTTAATTGTTGCACAATGTTTAAAACTTATCGAGAGATGTAAACTTTTGCATGTTTGGTTGGTCAATGATAAATGAAACCACTATATATTTATTGATTGTCTATTACCTAGGTGTTTAGAGTGAGTCTTGTTTAAGTTGCTTAATGACAAGCAAGAATTCTAAGTTAGACTTTTTGATGTGCAGACATTTGACGACACATTTGATGCTATTGACAATTGTATTGTTGCAAGTTTTTAAGTAAATTTTTTTGGATATGATTGCATTTGTCTTATAAATGTAGGAAAATAAGACAAAGTGAGAAAAAGTGTTGTGCATACTCAAAAAGATGGATGTGAATGGCCACTTGACAAATTGTTGACCCTTTGATGGAAAGTCACCCTAGTCGTCGTGACAAAAAAATGTTTGTTTCAAAGTGAAGGAAGGTTGATGGATCATGGATCATTTAATGAACCATCACTATTCCAATTGTTTATCATGGTGGACTTGGTTTGCTAACAGACAAGGATATTCACTATATCTTGGTGGTGATTCATCTAATGAACCATAACCCTGATAATAATTAAGGGATCTTTACAGGATTGAGATGATGGTCAATGTGATGGATCATCAACTTAGCTATGAGATGCGAGTATATTTTTTTCCATGTCTGATTAGGATTTGAAATTTCCCTATGCTAAAAATGCCTATTGTTAGGTTCTATTTCAGCCACTTTCAATTTTGTGAAGAAAAACATGTGTTACATTATTTCTTTGTGGTTTTTAGGGACAAACCCAATTTTTAATACAGTTTTAATTCTTGTGAGTTCTCACTTCTACTATGATTTCTACAGTAGAGGTTCTTTATAAGGCCATGGGTAGCTAAACCCTATAACTAGCGTTATGGAAATCATGACTACTTAACACTTTTAGGATCAAAGATAATGTTGAGTCAAGTAGTACGATTAAAAGTATTATCAGATCCTTTATATTGTTTTATCTGTAATGGTTGTTGATACGCTGACTAGCATAACCCCAAGATTCATAACCCCAATAACCCAAGATTCATCCCTAATTAATTATACTATAGTTATTCTTAGCCTCGAGTTATCTTGTAGAAGCCACAAAATTGTGATATTTTCAAAAATCATTCAAGACACCTAAATATTTGTATCCAAGGTTTGAATTTAGAAACCAACTTTCATTTCAAACGTACTCGATCACCATTCATATTATTCCTCGTGGGTTCGACCCCGACTCATGTTAAGTTTATATTGACGACGACCGTTTTGCATCAAAATGTTGGTGTAAGTTGAGTGTTATAAAAATGGTGTCATTGCCAAGGAACAATTTGGCATATTGAGTTAGTTTGGAATTTTAGCTTACTTTCTTTGATTCAAACTTGTGAATATTTATTTGTGATTTTCTTTTATTTCTTGTGTTAGGTAGATTTTTGTTTTTGCTTACTTATCACTATGGCATCTTTGAAAGAATATGAGTTTGGTGGTTGTAAATCTTATCTTGATGATTCATGTCTATATTTTGGTGGCCCCACTTCTGTCAAAATTGTAAATATGCTTCCCGAAAAGAGGTGTGTGAACCATCTCCATCTTATTGAGAGTATGATTGTTCTCTATATAGTGGTCAAGATAGACATTGGAGTGATTTCCCAAATTGCCCCACCCCTAGTTATGCTAACAAAAATGCTAGTTCATCTTATGAGTTTGATAGATCTCATAATGTGATAAAGGTAGAACCACATATCGGATACAATGGTGTGGAAGCAATTCTTCTAACTATCTTGGATTGGATGACTACAATGGTTGAGAATATGCATCTCTTGCATCAATCCATGGTTGTATTTGGAAAAGAAAGTGAAAAAGAAAAAGAAGTAGGTGAGGAGGCCAATCTTTCAAGTTCCATGAATAGGCCCAATATTTAAAATGAAGTTGATAAAGAAAATCTATCAAGCCATGTGGTTGATGTGACCTTGATGTTGAATAATTCATGGTGATTTCTAATGAACCGAACTAAAAATAATGAAGGATGCCAAAATTGAGGAAATGGTACTAGAGTCGAGAGAAAAATCCAAGCAAATCTTTTATAAAGACTCTAGTTTATTTTGGGGTGAGAATGTAAAGAGGAATATGACTCTGGAGTTGGAAAGACAACCTCACTCTAACCACTTTTCAACATTATGCTTGGTGGATGTGATGGAAGTCGAACCACCCAAGTAAATAATGAACGTTAGAGATGATAAACAAAATTCTTACATTTTGGAGTTTGACATTCTAAAAGTGATAAATGGCGTCCCTTACTTGAAGGCCAATAAATGCAAAATCCAATGTTTGAAAAGTGGTTCTTTGATATTTTCACCGATACCCAAGGATCCTATTAGGAAATTTGACGTGAAGTTAGGAAAAAGGTTCAAGTCTTTAATGTGGCGAGAAGGAATTTGTATCGTTATGCCCTTACCTTTGCCCAAAGTATCTCCAAGATATATAGATCAAAAGTTGGGCCGACGATTCAAATCCTCTAAGTAGAGACATAAATGATAGTCAAAAGATATTGTGCCACGACTTTAACTAAGGTGCTTGATGGGAGGCAACCCATTGTGTACATCTTTTTGATATTTATCATTAACAAATTCACTTAGTTTTGATGCTTTGCAGGTGTGGACCGAGTGAAAGCCCAAAGAAGGGAAAATTGAGTTTAAAAGGATGACAACGGTGCGGAAAAATAGGGCAAAACAAGGGAGGAATCATCTCAGATACCTCAAATACAATCGGAGAGTCTTGATCACGGTAACACAATCGTAGCCTATCGCGATTGTGGTATTCTTCCTATTTTCAATCTATGTGAAATCTCAAGGAGTCCTTTTTACCCTTCTTGTGTGCTTATGTTATGCAGTGAAAACACTAAAAGCATTTAAGTTGGGGGTGTTTGTGTGCGCCCGTGTTTCGTAATCTACACTTGGTTTGCAATAATCCAATCTAGTTCACACACCAAGCATAGAGATTTTGAAATTAATTGTTCCATTTTTAGTCTTTATTATCATTCTTTTTTTCTTCTTTTGATGTTTGCTTGACGGGCTTTTCCCTATGATAGATTAAGTGACGATATTCTTAATGGGAAATTATTGTGTTGGGGTTGTAAGCCACAGATGCAGGATAAGTCTGAGTACCCATGGCATTATAGATTTGGAATTGTCGTTATTCCTATAGTGAAGTCTGAGTATCCATATGGTATGCTCTTGTGAGAGCCTAAATATGAGATGACGACTTGACTTGGTAATAAAGGTAGCCATATTGCGTGGTGAAATGCAAAACGCACATCCTCCTCTATCCAATTTTTTTTTATAATCAAGGACATGGACATAAATAATTTTGTTACAATACTTTCCTCTTTTTGTGAATTCAAAGTCTTTAGTTAGTAGTGTGTGGAAAATAGCTCTTTTGTTTCTAGTAAGAGATACAATTAAGCCCCCTTGAATAGTTTTCATGCGATGTGTTAATTCTTATTCTTACTTGTGTCATCTAGAACTTTCCTCATTAGTCTCTAAAAGATAATTTTAATTATGCATGGTTGGTGAAATGATCTTAGGCTTTCTTTGTGTACATGGAAACCAACTTTCACTTAAAGAAACTACCCGTATATAGACAGTATCCCTAGTCATCAATTTTGAGCCTTTGAATCTTTCTTTGGCAACCACATTACATGCCATGAGCCATTTCAATTTTATCCCTCTTTTGAACCCTAACCTCCTTAAACTTAAAAGTGCAACTTAAGGCTAAAAGCCTAAGTTAGGAGTGGTGAATTTTAGATGAGGTAACTTAGGGCCACGGGATTGTAAGTGAGTGCCTAAGAGATAAATAATGAGAACAAGTGAATAGGCAAAATAAAATGATTCAATAAAGGAAAGAAATGCATGGATTTTACAAAGTATTGTGTTGAGAAAAAAATGTTTTCAAAAGATGGGTGAATCAAGGTAGTAAAAGTAGGCACATGTTTGATTTGGAAAGAAACGAAGTGGCCAATGAAACAAATTTTAATTGAATAGTGTATTATATAGAGTTCAAAGAGTGTGTAGTCTCTTTGATCCCAAATGTTTATCATAACCTTTCCTGAGCCAACATTACAAGCTTGAAAAGTCTATTGAGATCTCCAACTATGTGTTTTTGAGTTAGTAGAATTGAAAATAAGGGCAAGCATAAAGCATGATATTTGCGTTCATTGAGTAATATATTGTGAGAGTTTGTTCTTGCACTTTAGTCCCTTGGTGGATGAAAGATACTATGGTGTGTTAGGACTTTCTTTCGTGAGGAGGCTTGTGGACTAATTGGGGCGGGTGAACATGTCATCTTACAAAAATGAGGAAAATGTGTCCATATCCTAGTATGTACATGAAAGTCCCTTGTTGCATAAAACATACTATGGTGTGTTGGGACTATCCAAGTAATGACTCACTATATGAGTCGTATGGTGTGGGTACGGGTCAGGTGACCCTAGTCGTAAGGAGTCCAGTGGATAGTGGTTAGGATTCTTCTATGGTTATGATAGGGGTGGTACGAGTTATTAGGAGTGGTGACAGTTTGTTTGGTCGGTCCCTTAATCAAATAAACAATATAGTGACTTGACTTAGTTTTGAGTATGAGTGGCTCACAAAGAGCCATGAGGATAAGTTACGGATGGTAAGGTTGAGTTGTATGTTGGCTAGTGTCCAATCCATTGGGTTTTGTCTTGGGTACGACTAGAATATACGATTCATATAGTCTGGTAACGAGTGGGTTCATGGAGTCATAAGTTGGATAGTACATGGGTTTCCAACTTAATATCTTGGTGACGACTCAAGGGTACGAGTTATATGTTGTGGTCATGAGTCACGAGGGTCGAATCTTAACCACTTATGACATTCTTACAATTTTAAGTTGGGGCATTCTAGATATTTCCCTTTTTGTCTTATTTGGTCAGCACAACTTAAATAACCTTTTAAGACTTCATTAACCTATTATTCCCAAACAAGCACTCTTAAAATCTCTCTCAAACTCTCTTTCAAGTAAAAGTGTAGGGTTTCATCAAGATAATCAATTAAAGCTTCAAGGGTGGTTTCTCTCAGTACTTCTTGGTGTCAAAGTCATGTGACTCTTACCTCATTGTTATTTACTAAAGGCA
>JAPEIP010000012.1:85185369-85202699 GCA_026120095.1 Capsicum chinense | reverse complement strand
GAAATCTCAAGGAGTCCTTTTTACCCTTCTTGTGTGCTTATGTTATGCAGTGAAAACACTAAAAGCATTTAAGTTGGGGGTGTTTGTGTGCGCCCGTGTTTCGTAATCTACACTTGGTTTGCAATAATCCAATCTAGTTCACACACCAAGCATAGAGATTTTGAAATTAATTGTTCCATTTTTAGTCTTTATTATCATTCTTTTTTTCTTCTTTTGATGTTTGCTTGACGGGCTTTTCCCTATGATAGATTAAGTGACGATATTCTTAATGGGAAATTATTGTGTTGGGGTTGTAAGCCACAGATGCAGGATAAGTCTGAGTACCCATGGCATTATAGATTTGGAATTGTCGTTATTCCTATAGTGAAGTCTGAGTATCCATATGGTATGCTCTTGTGAGAGCCTAAATATGAGATGACGACTTGACTTGGTAATAAAGGTAGCCATATTGCGTGGTGAAATGCAAAACGCACATCCTCCTCTATCCAATTTTTTTTTATAATCAAGGACATGGACATAAATAATTTTGTTACAATACTTTCCTCTTTTTGTGAATTCAAAGTCTTTAGTTAGTAGTGTGTGGAAAATAGCTCTTTTGTTTCTAGTAAGAGATACAATTAAGCCCCCTTGAATAGTTTTCATGCGATGTGTTAATTCTTATTCTTACTTGTGTCATCTAGAACTTTCCTCATTAGTCTCTAAAAGATAATTTTAATTATGCATGGTTGGTGAAATGATCTTAGGCTTTCTTTGTGTACATGGAAACCAACTTTCACTTAAAGAAACTACCCGTATATAGACAGTATCCCTAGTCATCAATTTTGAGCCTTTGAATCTTTCTTTGGCAACCACATTACATGCCATGAGCCATTTCAATTTTATCCCTCTTTTGAACCCTAACCTCCTTAAACTTAAAAGTGCAACTTAAGGCTAAAAGCCTAAGTTAGGAGTGGTGAATTTTAGATGAGGTAACTTAGGGCCACGGGATTGTAAGTGAGTGCCTAAGAGATAAATAATGAGAACAAGTGAATAGGCAAAATAAAATGATTCAATAAAGGAAAGAAATGCATGGATTTTACAAAGTATTGTGTTGAGAAAAAAATGTTTTCAAAAGATGGGTGAATCAAGGTAGTAAAAGTAGGCACATGTTTGATTTGGAAAGAAACGAAGTGGCCAATGAAACAAATTTTAATTGAATAGTGTATTATATAGAGTTCAAAGAGTGTGTAGTCTCTTTGATCCCAAATGTTTATCATAACCTTTCCTGAGCCAACATTACAAGCTTGAAAAGTCTATTGAGATCTCCAACTATGTGTTTTTGAGTTAGTAGAATTGAAAATAAGGGCAAGCATAAAGCATGATATTTGCGTTCATTGAGTAATATATTGTGAGAGTTTGTTCTTGCACTTTAGTCCCTTGGTGGATGAAAGATACTATGGTGTGTTAGGACTTTCTTTCGTGAGGAGGCTTGTGGACTAATTGGGGCGGGTGAACATGTCATCTTACAAAAATGAGGAAAATGTGTCCATATCCTAGTATGTACATGAAAGTCCCTTGTTGCATAAAACATACTATGGTGTGTTGGGACTATCCAAGTAATGACTCACTATATGAGTCGTATGGTGTGGGTACGGGTCAGGTGACCCTAGTCGTAAGGAGTCCAGTGGATAGTGGTTAGGATTCTTCTATGGTTATGATAGGGGTGGTACGAGTTATTAGGAGTGGTGACAGTTTGTTTGGTCGGTCCCTTAATCAAATAAACAATATAGTGACTTGACTTAGTTTTGAGTATGAGTGGCTCACAAAGAGCCATGAGGATAAGTTACGGATGGTAAGGTTGAGTTGTATGTTGGCTAGTGTCCAATCCATTGGGTTTTGTCTTGGGTACGACTAGAATATACGATTCATATAGTCTGGTAACGAGTGGGTTCATGGAGTCATAAGTTGGATAGTACATGGGTTTCCAACTTAATATCTTGGTGACGACTCAAGGGTACGAGTTATATGTTGTGGTCATGAGTCACGAGGGTCGAATCTTAACCACTTATGACATTCTTACAATTTTAAGTTGGGGCATTCTAGATATTTCCCTTTTTGTCTTATTTGGTCAGCACAACTTAAATAACCTTTTAAGACTTCATTAACCTATTATTCCCAAACAAGCACTCTTAAAATCTCTCTCAAACTCTCTTTCAAGTAAAAGTGTAGGGTTTCATCAAGATAATCAATTAAAGCTTCAAGGGTGGTTTCTCTCAGTACTTCTTGGTGTCAAAGTCATGTGACTCTTACCTCATTGTTATTTACTAAAGGCATGTGTTTTATTGTATGGTTTTCATGGTCTTGTTATGGTTTTGAAATAAAGGTTGGGGGTTTTGGTTATTCATGGATGAATATTATTTCTCATGGTTTAATTATGATCTTTCTTATTTTAATTATGGTTTTTAACATATGGGAGAACGGGGATGGTGATTTAATTAAGGGGTCATGGTTAATCCCCAAATTGGATGGTTTTTAATTTTGATAGTGGCATGCCTTCAACATTTTGTGAAATTGTTAATGAGAATGATTTTGTCATATAGTTTGACTATTCTTGAATCCTTGTATTGTGTAAATGGTTCAAGGAACATGAATTGGTTTTGGATGTTTTCATATGGTTTTGGAAAGGCCTTGGTGGCTATGTTTTGATTATAAATAGTTTTGGTTAATTTAAAACAATGGAGTCTAAATTGGTTAAATGGTTTATATGGCATAAGGTGATATACTTGAAAGCTCTGATATTGGTATGACGATACCAATGGTTAATTCCTAATTAAAAGACTCCTTGGTAAATAGTTGGAAATGTGTAAATGGTTTTAAATGGGCTTACATAGGGTCGGATAGCAAAGTCGTGGAAGATGGGGGTTCCCACGGACCAATACTAGAAACTCACATTTTACTATGTGAGGGTGGTCTTGGTGACCGTGTGCATGATGTCCCACACTGTACTTTGGAAGATGTACTAGTCATCTTAGGTTCTTTTTCTTCGGTCATGTGGCAAACACGTACTGGGGCCCTTTCAGTAGGGGGATATAAACCTATATAGCCCGTGGGTGGTTCTAGGACGGTCAAGCTACTCAGCGCAGGTTAAGGTTTTAAATGCATGCTAAACCTTGTTCCATATATCGGCACAATATATACGTATATATGTGTTGCATATGGTTATTTGATTTGGTTTTGAATGAAGGATTATTTTACCTTTATCCCTAAGTTACATGCTAGCGTTCACTCTGCTAACTCTCTTCGGGTGTTGTAGCTCCACGTGATGCAGGAACCAGCCATACTACCATTCCTCATACCTAGTGACTTGTATTCGGGGACATCTTTGAGTCAGATTGAAGTGGCGAGCTTCCATATTCCGGAAGACTCCATTTCTTTCTATGGACTTATTTTTATTATTGTTATTTCTTTGGTTATGGTTTTGGCTATGGTTGGGGGCACACCTCGACTTGACATTCTTTGATTCTAATTAGAGGCTTTATCAGACTACTATAGGCATGGGCGGTGTTGGTATTGGTGTCATCCTTAGTATTAGGGTTGGTGCCAGTTAGATATTTGGTTGAGGTTGTTGGAATATAATTATAGACTTGATTTAATGTTTTTGAATTATCACTGTTTTTTCTTGTTGTATGCTCAAACTTCATCTGACAATGGGTGTAGGGTGCTCAACGATGGAGTATAGGGGTGGTCTCTAGTCCTAGTTGTACTTGAGATTCGCGACATGACTAGGCCCTGGTTCGGGTCGTGTCACTTCTAGAGAGTTAGTGGTTGTTGATTGGTTGTTCTTAAAAGTTTTTTGCACCCTTGAAAGTGTTATTGATTTTGAGGGGAGTCGTCTAAATAACTTTTCCTATGCTTGAGGGTTTATTGGTAGAGCTAATCAAGTTCGAATTCGTTGTGATCAATTGGTAGAATGAATAGGCTTATAATTAAGTTGTCTCTTTGAATGTCGAGTAGTGTTGTAGAGACAAGCAAAGTTGAAAGTTAGGGGTGTTTATGAGTGGTAAATTTAGCACTCATTGATATCTAAATTCTAGCTCACTAATATGATTAAACTGTATAAATGAGGCAAATTCTCCATCAAAATGCATTAATTTCCAGTTTTTGTGATCTTGCAGGCATTATGATCAAAATGAGATAAAATCAACTCAAAAGGAAAGGAAAATGAAAAAAGAAGAGCAAGGAGTTGGGAATCAGGCAACCCGTAGTTACCACAATTGTGGTTCAATAATCGTGATCGCGGTCGGTCAACCAAGGTCACCAATGGCTATCGCGACCAGAAGCTACGCGATCATGGAAGAGCGATTGGAACCCAAAGAGCGCAATTGGGATGGAGTGGCAAAATCTACAAGGGTAGTTTCATAATTTCACAGAGTTGAGTCCCAAATATTAAGGGGTTAAAACACTTTCACAAGAGCATCCATTTTCTTTTTTATCCATCTTTACCCATCATCAATTTATCATTTTCAGGGGAATACTATTGTACTACTCTTGAGCAAAGAAGACATTAGAGTAATTACTAAGTAAAGGATTAGCAAGTTCCATTGAAGATTTATTGAAATTTAAAGCTTGGATTTACATTTTCTTTATCTTTAATGAATCAGTTTTGTGGAAATCTTTGTATATCTTTACTTTCTATCTTTACGAGTAGCTAGTACTTTCTCTTGGGGTAATGCTTGGATAGGTTCTGATTTGTGCATGGGTGTTGTTTATTTATCTTCCTAATTAGCTACTTGTTATGGGTTTTGCTATTACTTTATGTTTGAATTGAGAATTATAGGTGAAATCCCCAATTGACTTGAATCCCACACCATCCTTGAAAGAAGGATATGGGTGATGAGTAATTGGGAACAACTACCGGATACTAGTTATTTTCCTAGAATTTTCTTAGAAATAAAGATGTTATGTGTAGCTAGGTTGATGGGCATCATCCTAGAAATAGGGATTCTAAGTTGAGATCTTGGATTGGTTAATTTGCCATACTCATTAGCTATTCGAAAGAATCCATGAGTGCAATTTAGTGTTTTGTTGAAAGACTAACATTAATACCTCAAATCTATCCTACCTACAACTCCTAGCTAAATTTGGATAAATTCTCAATTACTAATGTTTGAATTCGAACCTAAAATGGCATAACCCCAAGATCCGTCCCTAATTAATTATACTCTAATTATTCTTAGCCTCGAGTAAGTCTTCTAGATGCCCCAAAATTGTGATTTTTTCAAAAAATGTTCAAACCCCCAAAATATTTGGGTTATCCTAGGTTTTAATTTAGCAAGAAACTTTAATTTCAAACTTACTCGATCACCATTCACATTTTTCCTCATGGATTCGACCCCGACTATTATTGGATTTCTATTGACAACGTCCACCTTGCATCAAGATATCGGTGTAACTTGAGCATTATCAGGCTGCCCCAATGTGTCTTTCAATCCTTTACAGCTTTTTAAAATGTTTATATATCCTTTAGGTTGTCCAATCCAAGTCCCATAAGGATTACATAAAAGTACCACACATTTCCTACTGGAACTAGGACTTTGGGATTGACTTTACCTGCTTCTAGGAGATCTGCGCGACAAATTATGTTGGATGGATTATGGGGCACACCACTAAGCCTATATCATAGATCATGTATTAGATCATTCCATAATGTAGGGTGGTACATGGCTAGGAGATTTACTAGGAATCACCACGCGGAGGGAGCAACAACTTCAAACAATTTCTCCTGATTTTGTCCTTTATTGCCCGTCGAACTTGCTCCTTGTGACATCTTCCACTGTAGCTCATATTCATCTTCAAATTTCACACAATGAACTACCTTTAATATCTTGCACATTCTCATAACAACCATTATAGAATAAAATGGTTTAAACTCATCAAAATAACTTAAGTATAAGCACAACTCAAGCTTAGTTTGACTAGTTAACTCATCCAACCTTGTCGTTGTTATTTTTACTCTTGAATTGATTCAAATGAACCTTAAACCACGTAAACATAAGGATTTTCACAAAAATACACCAATATCACTAATTATTCACATAATCACGCGAAGATATTCTAAAAACTAAGCTAAACACGGTAGGTAATTACACTGTAACGCCCTGATTTGCTAAACCAGAACGTTATACGATGCTTATAACCCTGAGGGATCACAAACTAATACATGACTAATATCTGTACCTTTACACTGCATAATATACTTGTAGAATATGGAAAACATAAACAATAGGCCATAAGGTTCAATTGAATAGAATATCTGATAAATAATAATATCCATATAGGGTAACAAATACCCAAAATAACTGAAAGCTGAATCTAAAATCTGAACTAAATCTGAAAGCCTCTAAATAATGTCTAAAATAAGGATTTGAAGGAACATGTCTCTAACTAACTCTTTCTAACAAAACTGAACTGAAATAATGAATGAAAAAAAATAATTTCGTCCTGCTATGGATGAGGACCATAGCACAAATGCATCAGTACAACTAAAAGTACTGAGTATATGAGTGGGGTATTCTAAATGCAAAAGGGTTTACATGGATGAGCAATGCTAACTGACTGACTAATATGTACATGAGAGTGCAAGCATGCATACATAGTAACTGAGATCGTGAATATGTGATATTTTAATCTATATGCTAATACATATGGTTTACTAATATCCAACATGACTGATATAGGAATTCTGAATATATAGATGACTATGTTTGATAGTCCTGAATCTGATGGAACTACCTGAGTTCCGTACTGTAACTGAATTAACTATAACTGATAGTCCTGGTATACTAAAATCTTAAGAAATATCTGAGTTCTTTTACTAAAACTATGGGAAGTAGTTGCTTAACCGACATGCCCCAATAACGCATATAGCTAGGTTGGGGTCCAATCTCTGCCCCAAGAAGAAAGATGTTAATATCGTGCCACTAGCAAGGACAACTGTGAGTGACCCTCAGGTACTCGAATAAGAACGGTGGGAACCCTAAATTGATAGGTTAAGCCATCTCATCAACTCTAAGCTGGCAGGTTAAGATGTATTAACATACGTTGGCTACGCAGTTCTGGAACACAAGGATGACTACTAAGGATCACACCCTAAACTAGCAGGTGAGTTCCCATCCTTGGGTTCACTTGGTGCTAACTTCTACTCTCATTTGAAGAGACTGATCATGATTTAACTGGTTGTAAATGGACTGAGTAACTGACTTCCGTTGACTGAAGGAATAGTACTACTATCTGAGAATTTGTTGAGATCATGAGATTTATGAGATTTCCTGAGTCACATGACTGACTGATTTCTATAGATCATGGCTTGACTAAGATTATCTTGATAACATGACATAGCTCTAGGCACACAACTATTTTTTTTGGGTACAAGTACCCCTAGGACTCGATGGAAGGAAACTGACACACATAACTGACTTGATCATAAAAATGGAGTACACAATTCACCATATCGTAAGTAGGGGATTTCACACTAAGCATAGTTCTCAACATCTTACGTATGGAAGGAAAATTCATACAATATATCTATAACTGCATTGCTTCAATATCATGCTCAATCCATATCACAATAACAACGCATATCAATCACGTGGAATTCATGTGAAATCATAAAACATAGAGCATGGACTTGTCATTTAAGCACTATTAAATCATGGGACATGAATTCTATCATCCTAGGCCTTTTATCAAACACTTTGCTTGCATTCTATTAGCTTAGGTGTGTTTTCATGAATTTCCTCATTTTAAACCACATAAAGTTCTTGGATTTCAACTAACGAACACATATACTTCAAGAAAACACCTTTAGATATCATCTTGAAACTTAAACAACAATCATCAACATGTACATGGTCATATCACAACAAGACAATCAAAATATAATATTTAAAACATGGTTCTTGAGCTCTATGAATTAAATAGATCCACAGATGAACATTACACATACCTTAGATGGAAGATTCTTGATAATTGATGGAGAAATTTGCTTGAACTTAAATCCCCAATTGAAAACCTTAATATGTTCTTGAGAGGATTTTAATAGAAAGAGTGCGTTTTGGTGAAATAAGGGCTTGATTCTGTGTTTATGGAATATATATAGGGGTGGAAAGATTACCCAAATACATCTCTAGATGCGTCATTTAATTTCTATGAAAATTACCCAATTTGGGCCTCCAGCGCGATGTAGAGATATCGCGTTTCCCCCCGTTTGTGACCTAGAAACTCACCGTGATACGGTGGAATCACGGAGAGACACTAGAAATTGACAAACATCATTTTGGCTTACGGTGCGACGTGCCACTGACTGAAATAACGCTGCTAAAACTTTAAATCGCCATAACTTCTTCACTAGGTGTCCGTTTTAGGAAAATTTGGTATCTACGAAAATCTTATTCAATTATCTACAATTTTGAGGGTATAAATCTGCCAAAATACTACCTATAAACTAATTTATTCTCATTCAAAGATGACCTCTGTGAAATCACACATGAAAACTTGGTAAATTCAAAAGTTCTTAGCTTGGCTTACTCTAAGTGACTCTTATGAACAAGCTTAACACATCATATGCTCTATTATCACTATTATACTCATCCTAATTCATTTACTCCAATATGAATCACAGGATAGGAGGTTTCATATGTAGGAACAATGGTTTATTTTCTAGCTTAGAAATATACGGGATATTATAATATCTCCTCCTTGGACACATTCGTCCTCGAATGAGACTGACTGAAATAGGGATAGACGATAAACTGGAATACATTTAATACATACACTACTGGAACATGATCTCATGACGGACATGACTAATAAGCTAAACAATCATGTTGGACATCCATATCTAATGTATGAGTAACTGATTTATGAATGCATAACTGAGATTTTTGATAACTGAGTTCTCTCAATGAGAATGCATATTTAATGCATAATTATACACTACACTGATACATGAATGCATTGTTGAATATGCAATGGTACTTTATACCAGATTTGTGATGAAACGTGAGCATGAACTGAATACCAAGTTGTATAGAATACTGAATGGGAAACTGAATAAGCTTAAGGAGAACTGTTACCTTGAGATTGATCTAGATTGGCAGAGAAGAGGTGAGGATACTTGGTACGCATGTCTGCTTCTGCTTCCCAAGTAGCTCCCTCAACGGACTGATTTTACCAAACAACTTTGACTAGAGAGACTTCTTTGTTCCTCAGTCTACGAGTCTGATAGTCTAGAATTTCGACCAAAATTTCCTCATAGAAGAGACTGTTTAGACTGTCAATGCTCTGAATAGGGACTATTACTGATGGGTCACCTATACACTTCTTGATCAAAGAGACATGAAATACTGGATGAACTGAGGCTAGATCTGAAGGAAATTCGAGCTCATAAACTACCTTGCCTGAGCGACTGAGAATCTTGAAGAGACTGACATATCGAGGACTTAGCTTTCCCTTCTTGACGAACTGCTTCATTCCCTTCATAGGAGAGACTTTAGATAGACATAGTCATCAACCTCAAACTTGAGATCCTTTCTACGAACGTCAACATACGACTTCTTTCGGCTCTGAGCAGCCTGGAGTCTTTCTCTGATTAACTGGACTTTCTCTAAGGCGTCGAATACTATGTCAGGACCTATGACTGAGGCCTCACTAACTTTGAACCACCCGATTAGAGATCTACACCTTCTACCATAGAGAGCTTCGAACGAAGCCATTTTAATACTGGAATGATAGCTATTGTTGTATACAAACTCAATCATAGGAAAGTGGTCATCCCAACTTCCCTTGAAATCAATTATACACGCCCTTAGCATATCTTCAAGAGTCTGAATGGTCCTTTCTGCTTGACCATCTATCTGAGGATGAAAAGCTGTACTGAGATGAACTTGGGTACCAAGACCCTTCTGAAATGCTTTCCAGAAGTGAGAGGTGAACTGGGTACCTCTGTCTGAGGTGATAGATAATGAAACATCATGTAATCTGACCAACTCCCTGATATAGAGTTTGGCATAATCCTCGGCTGAATAAGAGGTATGGACTGGAAGAAAATGGGCTGACTTGGTCATTCTATCTACAATGACCCAAACTGAAACATGCTGATGACTAGTTCGAGGCAAACCCCTCATGAAGTCCATGTTCAGTTCTTCCCACTTCCAAGTAGGAATGGTGAACTCCTTCATGGAACCACTTGGTTTTTTATGCTCTATCTTAACCTGCTGACATGTAGGGCACTTAGCCACAAATTCTACAACATCTTTCTTCATTCCACTCTACCAATAAATCTCCTATAGGTCTTGGTACATCTTAGTGGACCCTGGATGAATAGAGTATCGTGCACTATGTGCTTCTGTAAGAATTTGCTGCTTTAAATCATCTACACCAGGAACACAGAGACGACCCTGATAATGAATGACACCATCTCTCCCTTGGGAGAAAACCTCTACTTTTTGATTCTGAACTGACTCTTTTAGCTTGACAAGGCTAGGATCCCTGTCTTGCTTTTCTTTTACCTCGGAAACTAGAGATGACTCTGAACTATCCTGAACACATACACCACCCTTTGATTAATCAACTAAGCGAACACCTAGTCTGGTAAGTTGATGGATTTCCTATGCTATTTTATTCTTGCTATCCTCAACGTGAGAAACACTACCCATGGAGAGTCTACTGAGAGCCTCAGCCACAGCATTGGCTTTGCCCGGATGATAAAGGACACTCATGTCATAATCTTTCAAGAGCTTTAACCACCTTCTCTGATAAAGATTGAGATTTTTCTGAGAAAAGACATATTGGAGACTCTTATGATCTGTGAAGACATCTATATGAACTACATATAGATAATGACTCCAACTCTTCAAGGCAAATACTGTGGCTGCTAACTCAAGATCATGAGTAGGATAATTTTTATCTTGGGGCTTTAATTGCCTGGAGTTTTAGGCTATGACCTTACCATTCTGTACGAGGACACAACCAAAACCTACTCTGGATGCATCACCGTATACTACGAACCCATCTGAACTATCTGGAAGAGCTAATACTGGAGCTGAGGTGAGTCGAGTCTTCAATTCTTGAAAACTCTTCTTGCAAGGATCTGACCATTGAAACTTGACCTTCTTCTGAGTCAATCTGGACATGGGGGATGCAATAGAAGAAAATCCCTCAACCAACTACCTGTAATAGCCAGCCAAACCCTAAAAACTCCTGATATCCAATGGAGAGATAGGACGAGCCCAGTTTCTTACTACTTTGGTCTTCTCAGAATCTACTCTAATTCCATCCCAAAAACAATATTGTCAAGGAATGCTACTGACCTTAGCGAAAACTTGCACTTACTGAATTTGGTGAATAGTTGGTGATCTCTGAGAGTCTGAAGAGCAATTATGAGATGGTTTGAATGATCACGCTCTGTGCCTGAATAGACCAGGATATCATCTATAAATATATGATAAATATTTCCAAGTATTTCTTGAACACACGGTTCACCAAGTCCATGAAAACGGCTGGGGCATTGGTAAGACCAAAGGACATAACTAGAAATTTGAAGTGACCATACCGAGTATGAAAAGCTATCTTTGGGATGTCACATTCTCTAACTTTGAGATTATGATAGCCTGATCTGAGGTCTATCTTGGAGAAATAACTGACACCCTGAAGTTGGTCAAATAAGTCATCTATTTTGGAAAGAGGATACTTGTTCTTGACCGTAACTTTGTTGAGCTGACGGTAATCAATAAAAATCCTGAAAGAACCATCTTTCTTGTGCACGAATAAGACTGGTGCGCCCTACGAGGAAATGTTAGGTCTAATAAATCCCTTATCTAAGAGATTCTTCAACTGATTCTTCAGTTCTTTGAGTTCTGCTGGTGCCATTCTATATGGCAAAATAGAAATAGGCTGAGTATCTGGAATAAGGTCAATACCAAAGTCTATTTCCCTTTTGGGAGGAATTCCTGGGTGATCTTTGGGAAAGATATCTGAATATTCGTTAACCACTGGGATCGATTCAAATCTAGGAGATTCAGAACCAGAGTTTTTAACATGAATGAGATGATAAACACATCCCTTAGAAATCATTTTTCTTTCCCAAAGGTAGGAAATAAGATGACCCTTGAAAGATGAAGTACTACCCTTACATTCTAGGATGGGCTCATTCGGGAAATGAAATTGAACTATCCTATTTTTGCAGTCGACTGTGGCATAGCAGGAATGAAGACAATCCATGCCGAAAATGACATCAAAATCAGTCATCTCTAACTCAACTAAATCTGCTGACATGACTTTCTGAAATATCATAATCGGGTAGTTCTTGTATACCTACCGAGTTATGATGGTTTTACCCACTGGGGTAGAGACTGAAAAGGGCCCTTCTAAAACTTTAAGACTGATTCCAAAATTGCCTGATATATAAGGAGTAACAAAAGACAAGGATATACCTGGATCTAGCAAAGCGTAAACATGAATGTGGAAAATATGTAACATACCAGTAACGACATCAAGGGAATTTTCCTGATCCTATCGGGTCTAAAGACCATAGAGTCTGTTTGGGCGTTGCCCACTAGTAGCACTGGAATTGGCACCCTGCTGATTTAGCCAATCGGACAGGGCTGTGGAATGATTCTACTGACCCTGTAGAACTGACTGTAGACACTCTCTAATCCTGTGTCATGGCTTGCCACAACCAAAACAAACATCACTATCAGCTCTACAGGTACCCTCATGGTTCTTACCACAAGTCTGACATAGGGGATTAGCTCGGGCACTGCTGACACTACCCTGAGACTTAGAGCCTGGTGCTCAATCTCTATTTCTATCTCTGAATTTTAGCACTGGGGCACTGGTGGAGGAAGGAGCTGGAACTACTGGCTTAGGGTGGAACTGCGAGCGGTTTCCTCCTTCTGATTTGGGTTGAGCAAAACTAAAACTGTCTGATCTTGCTCTCTTGTTTTGCCTGTCCCTAGTCCTAATCTTCTGCTCCTCTATTTGTTGAGCATGGATCATGAGCCTAGATATAGTCATATCACTATTCAGCATCGCAGACCTACACTTATTTACCATGCTATCATTTACTCCTGACACGAACTTACTCATCTTAGCCCTGTTGTCTGCAACCACAAGAGGGGCATATCTGGATAGCTAAGTAAATATGAGAGAATACTCTTTAACCATTATATTCCCCTACCTAAGGTTGATGAACTCCAAAACTTTTGCCTTCCTCAACTCTTGGGGAAAGAATTTGTCTAAGAAAGTCGTGACAAATTCCTCCCACTCTATGAGACCTGCACCATCTACCCTCTCAGACTTTCACTATTTGTACCAAGTGTGAGCAATATCCTGTAATTGGTATGCGGCTGACTCGGCACTCTGACAAGAAGTAACTCCCATTATGTCCATGACCTTCTGGACTTGGTTTAAGAATTCTTGAGGGTCTTCATTAGACTTCGACCCAAAGAAAGATGGAGGGTTCATTCGGGTGAAGTCCCGAATCCTAGCTGCAGCTGAGTTGGCCACTGGATTGGCCAGAATAAATGCTGGCCATTTATTTTAGGTAGCCATAGACTGAGCAAGTGTGGTAAATACGGCCCTAAACTTCGCATGAGAAACATGTTCTCCCAAAGGATCTTCAGGCTGAGGAGCGGGCTGGTTTCTTCTCTTTGGAGGAATACTCTGAAATAAGAGAAAAACAAATTAGACTGAGATTTTAACTTAAGATTATGCTCACTAGCATGACACGAATACTGAAATTGGGGAAACTGTTCCTAAAATATCTCATAGCTTCTTGCACATAAATGTGGCGCGCAACACACCCATGCACAAGACCTTACTAGATGCGACTTTCAGGCTTCAAAGGACTCTACTGAACCTTAGGCTCTGATACCAAGTTTTGTAATGCCTCGATTTGCTGAACCAGAATGTTACATGGTGATTATGACCCCAAGGGACCACAAGCAAACCCATAACTGATATTTGTACCTGTACACTGCATAATATACTTGTAGAATACGGAAAATATGAACAATAGGCCATAAGGTTCAATTGAATAGAATATTTGATAAATAATAAAATCCATATAGGGTAACAAATACCCAAAACAACTGAAAGCTGAATCTAAAATCTGAACTAAATCTGAAAGCCTCTAAATACTGTCTAAAAGAAGGAGTTAAAGGAACATGTCTCCAACTAACTCCATCTAACAAAACTGAACTGAAATAATGAATGAAATAAAATAATATCATCCTCGGATAGATGAGGAATCACTGCCACTCTGTGTGTAACACCCCAAAAATGGGTTCCAGAGCGTTACACGGTGGTTGAGGCTACGAGTAGCCCCAAGCTAACCCTTTGAGCCATTTTCACTCAGTTCAACACGAATCAATGGGGTTTCCATAAATAACCCTCAAATATCAACAGAGTAATCATCATCCAAGAATAAAAGAATTTCAAAAAAATAATAAAATACGACTTATTAGTCAACTTCCAACTTCTATACTAGTCTGATATGCCTCTGAGAAAATCAATAAAACCAGCGAGCCATTGAGACATGCCCCAACTAACTCATACTTAGTTATCAAATGTAAATAATTTTGTGAAACCAACATCAGACATCACATCCTCGGAACATGAGGACTCACCATAACAAAGGATGTCGAACAACGAGCCTAAAGAATTACTGTCGAACCTGGAACTGAGCACCTGAACCTATATTCTGAGAAAATGTAGCCCACATCCGAAGATATGGGTCAGTATCATGGAAAGGAACCGAGTATATGTGGGTGTATGCAGTTTTATAAACATCATCATCATAAATATTTATAAGAAATATGCAGGATGTATGAATGACTCACATAGCCCGAAGAAAATCATCATAATCATGAGAGGATGAAATAAGTACAATAACACATGTGAGTCATCATATACTTTGTCAATCACTTTCAGTTCATCAAGAATATCAATTCTCATAATGTAAATATCATTTAAATCTTTCGAAAGAAATAACTTTCACAATTCCACTTTCAAATCACTTCACTATTCACCATAGACACAAGGAAACACACACACACTGGAGATCCTATAACCGACATAAACCATATGACCTACATGAAGTCCAACGTACAACCCATGTTGGGGAGAGCCGTCCTATCCTTGCCATCGGAGTAGGACTATCGATATCAAATCCACACAAACTAGTGATCACTATATAAATCAGCCTCAGGTCACTCCTACGGGGGCACGTAGTTCTAGGGAAGTAAGGTCGCTTTATACCTCCCACTCGGTGCTAAAGATTTTCTCGCGGACTTAGCTCAGATTATTTCAAAGACAATCCACAAAAAATTAATTTTAGTAATATATAAATTTACATCGGGAGCCATCATGCTTCCCATCTATCAAAATCAACCACGTTGTGGATTTCTTTCACACTCGAGTTCAAAACAACTCCATTAAAACCAAAAGGTCTAATCATTCACAATATTTCAAATATTCAACATCAACATGCTTATAACACACACTTTCTAAAAAAAACACAATTTCCAATGGGGATTTACAACCCAAATATAAAAATCATGATAAATATCGTTCAAGATTAATGCTTTATATCTCCACACATGTAAATTCATCTTTCAAAATCATAAACTTCAATATTTCATAATAATCATCATAAGATATGGGTTCATGCTTCAAATTTATAAAAATCATGCCTTTGTAAAGAAAATTACTTTTGGGCACAAGAACAAAAGAGAGTTCTTATTGAAAAACCCTACATACCTTGAATGATGAACTTTAGATCGATACTCGTTTTTGAGAGGTTAATCGTGCATTTGAATGATGGTTCTTGGAGTTCTTGAACTAGGAACTTGGAATTTTGAATAAATTTACAGAATTAATGCTGAACTTTGGAGGTTCTTGAAGTTCTTGAACTAGGAACTTGGAATCTTTAATAAATCTGCAGAATTAATGAACTTTGGAGGTTCTTAAAGTTGGATGTAGGAGCTTAGGGTTTTCTTTTTGAGGGAATTTGATGAAATATAACATATAATGCTTCTAATAGGCTTTAATATAGGGTTTGGACGGATTTTCGGTGAGGGATAATGACCAAAATGCCCCTAAAAATCAAATAATTCTCGAATTTGTCCTTTGGTAGACTATTTTGATAGTTTGAAGTAGATCAACCATAACGTTTTACTCCGATCCAAATTGGATGAAACCAATTTCATTAGAAAGAGGAATCTCATATCTTTCTGTTGATATATAGTATCTCACCCAGATCATTGTGTACGAGGAGTTCTGATCATTTGAAGTTGACCCAAAAATTCACTTTTGATAGGCTGAAGTAGATCGACCATAACGTTTTGCTCCGATAGACAAATTAGATGAAACTAATTTAATTGGAAAGAGGACTCGTAGATATTTTCGTTGATATATAGTAGATCATACAGATCATTATGTACAAGGAGTTATGATCGTTTAAATTTGGAGCAAAAATACGTCAGGCCTCAGTACTTTTTCCTGCATGTTTTACTATTTACAACTATTCACAGTTCGATGGGAATGTTCATAACTCGTCGCTCGGGTGTCCATTTTGGATGATCCACATATCGTTGGAAAGCTTATTTGATACTATACATAATGGTGGTCATAATATAAGACATTTCACATGAAAAAATTTATAATTTATTTTAGAAGATAGAACCCAACACGTTTACGCACAAAATTTCAATGAAAAATTTCTCGGGGTATTACATCATACCTCCCTTGGAAACATTCATCCTCGAATGACGCTAGACATGCCAAGATTAGATAGGGAATAGAGCATATAGCTGAATCCATTTGTTAGACTCATCACCGCATCCTTTCTCACTCCGAATGAAACATAGAATGCATAAATTCAAGAAACTACAGCTGAACACATAATCAATGACAGCTGAACTGCTGCAACTTTTATCAAAAGTGCATGATTTAGGAAATAATGGTACCTTCAGCTTGATCATAGTTCTCGAAAAATAGGTGCAGGTACTTGGATCGCATATCCGCCTCAGCTTCCCAAGGTGCACCCTCAACAGATTGGTTTTGCCATAACACCTTGACCAAGGGAACTTCTTTGTTCCTTAGTCTTCGGATACTGAAATCAAGAATCTCAATAGGAATCTCATCGAAAGAAAGATTTTCTTGAATGTCAGCACTCACAGAGGAATCCACTACCACAGCATCGCTAATATGCTTTCTAAGCATGGAGACATGGAATATTAGATGAACAGAGGACAACTCGGAAGGCAACTCGACCTCATAAGCTACCTTAC
>JAPEIP010000012.1:85106307-85180812 GCA_026120095.1 Capsicum chinense | reverse complement strand
TCAAAATAACTCCATTAAGACCAAAAGGTCAAATCATTCAAAATATCTCAAATATTCAACATCAACGTGCTTATAACACACACTTTCTCAAAAAAATACAATTTCCAATAGGGATTCACGACCCAAATATCAAAATCATAATAAATATCATTCAAAATTCATGCTTTATATCTCCACACATGTAAATTCATCTTTCCAAATCAGAAACATCAAGATTTAATAATAATCATCATAAGAAATGGGTTCATGCTTCAAATTCATAAAAATCAAATAAAAATCATGCCTTTGTAAAGAAAATTACTTTTGGATACAAGAACGAAAGAGAGTTCTTGTTGAAAAACCCCACATACCTTGAATGATGAACTTTAGATTGATACATATTTTTGAGATGTTAATCGTGCCTTTGAATGATGGTTCTTGGAGTTCTTAAACTAGGAACTTGGAATCTTGAATAAATTTGTAGAATTAATGGTGAACTTTGGAGGTTCTTGAAGTTCTTGAGCTAGGAACTTGGAATATTGAATAAATTTGCAGAATTAATGGTAAACTTTGGAGGTTCTTAAAGTTGGATATAAGAGCTTAGGGTTTTTTTTTTTAGGAAAATTGATGAAATATAACATATAATGCTTCTAATAGGCATTAATATAGGGTTTGAAAGAATTTTGGATATGGGGGAAAGACCAAAACGCTCGTAAAAATCAAATAATTCTCGAATCTGTCCTTTGGTGGACTGTTTTGATAGTTTGAAGTAGATCAACCATAAAGTTTTGCTCCGATATCCAAATTAGATGAAACTAATTTCATTAGAAAGAGGACTCTCATATATTTCCGTTGATATATAGTATCTCACCCAGATTATTATGTACGAGGGGTTATAATCGTTTAAAGTTGACCAAAAAATTTGATTTTGATAGGCTGAAGTAGATCGACCATTACTTTTTGCTCCGATTGACAAATTGGATGAAACTAATTTCATTGGAAAGAGGACTCACAGATCTTTCCGTTGATATATAGTATATCACCTAGATCATTATGTACAAGGAGTTATGATCATTTAAAGTTGGAGCAAAAATACGCCAGGCCTCAGTACTTTTTCTTGCACATTTTACTGTTCACTACTATTCGCGATTCGATCGGAATGTTCATAACTCATCGCTCGGGTGTCCATTTTGGATGATCCACATATCGTTGGAAAGATTATTTGATACTCTATGTAATTTTGGGTCATAATATAAGACATTCCACATGAAAAATTTATAATTTATTCTAGAAGATAGAACCCAACACGTTTACACACAAAATTTCAATGAAAAATTTCTCGGGGTATTACACTGTGTACTAGAATACTACTGCTACTACTGATCTGGAACTCATGACTCTGAACCTATGGTGTAATATAAAATAAAGCACTATAGCGCAAATGTGTTAGTACAATCGAAAGTACTGAGTATACGAGTGGGGTAGTCTAAATGCAAAAGGGTTTACATGCATGTGCAATGCTAACTGACTGACTAATATTTATGTGAGAGTGCAAGCATGCATACATAGTAACTAAGATCATGAATACGTGATATCTGGATTTGTACGCTAATAGATGGTTTACTAATTTCCAACATGACTGATACTAGAATTCTGAATATATGAATGACTGTGTCTGACAGTCCTGAATCTGATGGAACTATCTGAGTTCCATACTATAACTGAATTGACTATAACTGACAGTCCTGGTATTCTAAAATCTGGAGAACTATCTGAGTTCTTTTACTAAAACTGTGGGAGGTAGTTACTTAGCCGACATTCCCCAATAACGCATATAGCTAGGTTAGGGTCCAATCTCTGCCCCGACTGGAAGGGTGTCAATACCACGCCACTGGTAAGGATAACTGTGAGTGACCCTTAGCTGGAAGGTACTCGAATGAGAACGGTGGGAATCCTAAACTGACAGGTTAAGCCACCTCATCAACCTTAATCTGGCAAGTTAAGATGTCTCAACCTACGCTGGCTATGTAGTTCTGGAACACAAGGATGACTACTAAGGATCACACCCTAAACTAGCCGGTGAGTTCCCATCCTTGGGTTCACTCGGTGCTAACTTATATTCCCATATGAAGAGACTGAATATGATTTAACTGGCAGTACATAGACTAAGTAACTGACTCCCATTGACTGATGAAATAGTACTACTATCTGAGAATTTATTGAGATCATGAGATTTTTGAGATTTCCTGAGTCACTGATTGACTGAGTTCTATAGATCATGGCTTGAATGAGATTATCATGATAACATGACATGGCTCTAGGCACACAACTATATTTTTTGGGTACAAGTACCCCCAGGACTCGATGGAAGGAAACTAACACACATAACTGACTTGATCATAAAAATGGAGTCCACAATTCACCATATCGTAAGTAGGGGATTTCACACTAAGCATAGTTCTCAACATCTTACGTATGGAAGGGAAATTCATACAACATGTGTATACTTGCATAGCTTCAATATCACGCTTACTCCATATCACAACAACGTATATCAATCACGTTGAATTCATGTGAAATCATAAAGAATAGAGCATGGACTTGTCATTTAAGCACTATTAAATCATGGAACATGAATTCTATCATCCTAGGCCTTTTATCAAACAATTTGCATGCATTCTTTTAGCTGAGCTGTGTTTTCATGAATTTTTCCATTTTAAACAACACAAAGTTCATGGATTTCAACTGACGAACACATATACTTCATGAAAACACCTTTAGATATCATCTTGAAACATAAACAACAATCATCAACATGTACATGGTCATATCGCAACAAGACAATCATAATATAATATTTGAAACATGGTTCTTGAGCTCTATGAATGAAATGGATCCATATATGAACACTACTCATACCTTAGATGAAAGATTCTTGATGATTGATGGAGAAATTTATTTGAACTTGAATCCCTAATTGAAAACCCTAATATACTCTTGAGAGGATTTTGAGAGAAAGAGTATGTTTTGGTGAAATAAGGGCTTAGTTTTGTGTTTATGGAATTTATATAGTGGTGGAAAGATGACCCAAATACCCCTCTAGATGCTTCATTTAATTTCTATGAAAATTACCTGATCTGGGCCTCTGGCACGACGCAGAGATACCGCGTTTCCCCCCGTTTGTGACCTGGAAACTCACCAAAATGTGGTGGAATCGCGGAGAGACACTAGAAATTGACAAACGTCATTTTGGTTTATGGAACGACGCGCCACTGACTAAAATAACTCTGCTAAAACTTTAAATTGCCATAGCTTCTTCACCGAGTGTCCGTTTTAGGTGAATTTGGTATCGACAGAAAGCTGATTCAATTTTCTAAAATTTGGCTGGTATAAATCTGCCAAAATACCACCTATAAACCAAGTTATACTCGTTCAAAGATGACTTATGTGAAATCACACACGAAAACTTGGTGGATTCGAAAGTTCTTAGCTTGGCTTACTCTAAGTGACTCTTATGAGCATGCTTAACACATCATAAGCTCTATTATCACTAGGATAATCATCCTAATTCATGTACTCCAATATGAATCACAGGATAGGAGGTTTCATGTGAGGGAACAACGGTTTATTTTCTAGCTTAGAAATATACAGGGTATTACAGACACTTATGAGTATAAATACATCTAAGATCAAATAAACAGCCCAACGAGGATTTCTCCTTCCATATATAAAAACTCCCTCAGAAGAAATTGGTTTATTTGGAGCCACATATGTGGATACAACCAAGTGAAAATCCATGTGATGCTAGGAATAAAATGTACAAGTTTGAATCCAGTGGGAAATATTAATTCACAAAGCTCACATTCCTATTGTATGGGTCAGACAAGGTTGTGCGATTGCACAATATGCTATTTGCAACAAAGTTATTTTATGTCTTTGTTTGATGGATGGTGCCCTTGTGATAATTGCATCTAAAAAATGTGATCGCACAAGGGCTCAAATTCATCGCATAAACATTGTCATCCCAAACTCAACCAAATTTTCAAGCAACTAGTAAAATTTGATCACTTTCAACAACTCAAAACATAAAATAATCCCCAAATTGGTACTCAACTTCCCCTTTCTTACAATTTTCACCAAATTAACAATAAATCAACAAAAGATTAGGGTATTTTCAGATAAATGCAAATAAACCCCAACCTAACATTCTTCAAGTCTCTTTCATTTAAAAAACTCAAACTCTATCAATGGTACTTAAAATAATTCCTATACACATAAAGACCATCATTACAAAAATGTTCGATACAAATAAGAAAAGAAGATACTGTGGCATTTACAGGAAAGGGAAATCATACATCAAAGCGAAACAAAATGAATATAATCATCAATCTCTACAACTTTAAACATGGCATGTATCCTTATACATCACAATAAGATAACACAAAAACATATCGTATATTTATGGAAAAAATTGATGAACTATTATAAAAGATGACCAGGAAAACCTAAGTGCGTTGTGTGAATAGCTTTGACTGGTGGGGATGGTGAATGAGTGGTAAAGGGACCAAATTAATGGTGGAATTTGTTCAATGATTTTGAAACATTAGAGGATATAAAATTATTTTTCACAAAAAGTTCTATCCTCTCCTTGCTTTCAAATCAAAAACTTGCTTATAGTGACTTTGGTTCTGTTGCCCAATCGAGCATGTATAACATAGAGGCGGTTTACACAGCTGGATATGAGAGGTTTTTATCAAAGGTAATTAACACTTCATCATTGGTCGTACTATTCCATTTTTTAACCTGTTGTACAATTGCTTAATAGTGATATGATTTACACAATGTGCATAAGCATAGAGCTCTGGTCACTAGATATATTGTTCAATCATGCGAACCACTTGTGAGATTGCACAATAGTGATGCAATCCACACAACAGTGTGGTTTCCTTTTTAATCTAGTTACCCATCTCTCGTGTCTTATGAAGCCCACTCCCTCAACATAGCTACAAATTATAACAACTACAAACCAAAAAAAAACTAAAATATCACAAATTAAAACATGGGTTGCCACCCAAGAACTGCCTAATTTAATGCCATGGCACAACGTGGATATAATTTTCCTCAAGCTTTGTCAAGGAAAGTAACCTTGACTGACGAAACTTCTTCAACAACACCCAAATAACTCTTAAATCTTTGTCTATTCTCCTTGAATTCGGAAACATCCTCCCCCATATTACTCAATAGCTCTAGGGGGGAAGAATTGAACAACCTTATTAGGATTGGACTGTTTAGACCTTAATTTGCCTAGAAACAACTGAAGCCTTGAATTAAACATCAAAACCATGTTTATAAATAATTTAAGAACAATTGTAGCCTTGAAATAAACAAAAAAACTTGTTTATAAATCACGCAAACGCACATACAGGATTTGTAAAGAGATGAACTCTCACAAACCTCAAGTAAAACTTGTTAAGATTATTTGGTTTCTCCACCCTCAATTATACAGCCACATCCCAATTCAAATTCAATAATATCAAAGCCCATAAGGCCTTCTATTCATGTTCAATAGAAAAGTAACACACCTTAATAAATACCAATTGGTGTGGGGATATTTTGATTAGGATTTCAAAGGCTATTTGATATGCCCACAAAGCATCATCCAAATTATGGGACTAATCACTTTGGTTTTCATTTAGTGTCTTTTCAAACAAACTCTTGATCTTCCAATCTAACACCTCTACTCTCCCACTAGATTTAGGATGGTAAGTTGTTGCCATCTTAAGTTTAACACCATTCATAGCAAGAAAGACACAAAAGAGATATGCAAAAGTAAAAATAAAATTGCCATTAATTCTTTCAAAATTAGTATAAAATATACAACATTATCTTTGAATACATCCAAACAAAATCTCGTACTGAAAGATCTTTTCTAGATAGGAACAAGAGCTACTATAACAAGCAGAATATAAAAAACTCAGTGTCCACCTTAGAATAAAAAGACTGATTGCATCAAGCAATGAATCCTTAACTGATCCTGCAATAAGATTTACTCCAAAAAGGTTATAGCAAAAGTAGTATTTGTACAACCAAACGTATTAATAAGCATCACTGGTCATTTCAAGTTAAATTATTTTAAAACAATATAAGTACCCAAAATTAACAATGCACTCATGAAATAAACCAAATTGACTCGCTTCCCAATTGCTACCTTTCTTAAAATTATCCCTAACTTCCTTTCTCTAATACAAATTAATTTATGCTCTTTATATCCTCTAGCCCATCCACCATACTATATTATCTCTAAAGCATCACATCTCAACACTATATATGTTATGACCTAATTTAGAGAACTACCAAAAATGGATAAATTATGGCAGTTTATTTATGGAGATTATAATAAACACCCACTACACATTTAATTTGTAGTGCTTATGCCATCCCTTTATTTTTGTGGAAGTTTAACTCTGGAGTTGTAAAAGACCCCCACTATACTTTTGATTTGTGGCATGTGTTTCAATCTCCCCAAAATTGTTCTTGTTATGGCGATGTTCTTAAGTAGGAACTTGTACTACAAAAGATTAGAATGATCCTGATAATTTATTTTGGGTATAACGTCGTTTATAACCACCATAATGAGAATAAAATGATGGTTTTCAATGCTATCGTAAATCCGTTTGCGATTAATACTATTTTGGCAGTTTCAAAAGAACCACCATAAAATATTTGCACTTAATAATGACTTATATTATTTGTGTTGTGGTGGTTTCAAAAAGCCATAAAATACACATTTAATATGATCTATTATACTTTCATAATATTTTGACAGTTTCACACTATATAATTAATAATTTTGTAATATCAATTTATAAGGATTATTCTAGTTTTTGAAATTTTTTAAAATTAGAATAAATATATTTCACGATGACGTATTATTAGTTATATATTACTCTATTACAATAAAAATAAACCATCAGGAAAAAGGTTGACGGTTGATGGTGTTAAACAAAAATTTATTACTTTGAGTAACCATTTACCTTAATACATTACTCCCAGTAAAGACTCGCTGCCCTTATATAGATATTAATATCACATACTAAACTCAAAGGCTTATGTGACTGACATCTAGTGACCACGACAACTGTTGAGCGAGCCGTTAGTCATATCTCTCAACTAAGCGTATTAAACTATATATTTCAAATAAGGATATTACAGACTCTTTTGCAACCAACTAATCAAAATATACATATATGATCATTATCAAAATATACATATAAACTTCACTCTAAATACCTTGAACCCAAAACATCTATCTCCATTCGCCTTTCACCTCTAGCTCTAAATTCTCCATCGATAACTAACTGTACTCTTTGCTGGCAGTGACAATGACATTTTATGGGCTCAAACCATTGGACGAGAAGCCGCTAGTGGAGTATATAAAAGCTACTCCATTTTTTTGGTTACAATTTTTATATCAAATAAACTTACTAACCAATAACTCGACAACTAATTGATGGAAAATCATTAAGCCAAAATGAATCAAATGGTATCCTATTGGTTCATTTGCAGCTAAACACATATATGAACTGATAATCAATAAGTTAAATCATTTACATAAAATGAATTAAATCACACCTCAACTATTTGAAAAACAATCACCTATGTTTTTTCTCTATTGTGATTTGCATCTGAGATAATGTTAAGCATTATACGTATTTTGGGTGCACAAACGGGTGTTTAAGGTCTAGGCCTAACAGAGCTAAACTCCATGCATAAGCCTCAGGACATTATTATAGTGTCCAGATCATAAGTAAGATCCTACTAAGAAACAAAATAACTTTTAAAAATACTTTGTTCAATTAAATAATTTGATAATTATAATTTGGTTGCATTTATCCAATCTATAGAATATTAGATGAATTTGTAAAGGTATCATAAATTTTATATTTTTCAAGTTGACATTATTTTGGACTTTTTTTAATGGGGGTGGACATTTTCATGAAGCCAAAATGAAATTGGAGAAAATAAAAATATATAAAAGTATATAAAAATCTCAAAATTTACCAAACCCTAATTTCTCATTTCGAAACAAATGTTCATCAAACTTTTCCTCCTCACCTCTTCTTCTTTTCCTCTTTTTCTCTCCCTAATACAGTAATTATTTTCCTCATCATCCCTATAGTCTCCCATATGCAACCTAGAAATATTGGAGTGGATCGCAACAAATACAAAGATTGGTTAGGTGATAACAGAGGCATAAATTAATAAATAGTCCACTTAGCAAACAAATTACATGATAACTCAGAAAAGATAGCATGCTAAGCATATATAACAAACAATGACATAGTAGGACATTAAGATTATTTTCTTCTTACTTCTTTCGTATGTAAAATAATTATGCTTAAATATAACATACCAAACAAATTATTTCAATTTTTTTAATGTGCTTCTATTATATTAAAATTAAAATTGTAATAAAAATAAAGAGAGGAAAATGTAAGAAAATATCTTTATTGTTTTTCCCTTTTTTTTTTAAATTATTTTTTCCTCTGGATTTCCACCTTCCCTCCATCTTCCTATCTTCCCCTGGTCTCCCCTTTTCTTGGTGAAAAACTTTCTCTTACAGAGCTATAAATTTTCTCATATTCCTTTTGAAGAGTTGGAATTCATATCTTAACAGTAGATCAGTTTTATATTTTTCCAATGTAGTCAGATTCTTTTAAGTAAACTTTTTGTGTTCATCTACATGATTAATGGACATAGATTTGTGTTGTGGTTTTTTTATTCTCTATCTATTTAGGCGGTACTAAAAACATGTTTTTTTCCAATTACTTGGTATTAACTTGTTATCGATGATGAAGATTAAACATTTTAAGAATACAATAAATCTACAAATGGACATGCTTCATCATCAACTACTCAAGCTCCAAAATCCCTTCCAGATACTTCAACAAATCACAACAGTTTCATGAGGTCCTACAACAACAAGCTCTTTCTCTCCCCCAACAAGAACAAGTTCCAATACTCCCACATAAAGAATAAGTTCTAATTTTTCTGCAGCAAGAACAAGCTCCAATTCTGCCTTCTAATACAAGTGTGACATCGGTGCATCGATGTTCATCTAAAAAATATTTAATAGTAGAGACAGAAGGTATATGTCTTATGTAATTTTGCCATGACCAAGGGCTACCCCCTAGTCACGAAAATGGTGTTTACGGTCACGAGTGACCACAAGCTAACCTATGAGCTAGTACCTACTGCGTGCATAGAACAAAAGAGTAATAAACCAACATATGCAGAAGATAATAGACTAAGATACTTTAAATCTGGAATATTGAAATATGTAATACTAACATATTTGAAATAATAGATAAAACTGAAAGTAATTGACCAACTTTCTAACTGATTGTTTGAAAGCCTCTAAACATCATTAGGAGTTGATGGGACCTACCCTAAACAAACTACGACTGACTGAACATAAGAGAATATTAAAATAATTGTTAAAGCATATCATGTCCTCTATGGATGAGGACTCACCACTACTACTGCAGAATAACGATGAGATGTCTAAGAATGATCGGGAAACTAAGGTTCCGAACCTATGTTATAAGACAACATAACACAAAAAAGTATGAGAATAGTGTTTTGAATTTACTGGTATGTGAGATAAGGACTAACTGAGATGCATAAGATAACTGAACATGAATACATGAACATCTAAAGTCTGATAATTCAAGACCAAGCATAAAAACATATTTCTGATATGATATGTAATCTGAAAGACTAAAATTTTGTATAACTGAACAACAACAAATCTATACACTTAGTCAAGCAAATCAAATCTGAGATACACTAAATACTGACAGAGACTATGAGAGGTATCATGTAATTGATATGCCTTAATCTTAGCTAATCTGGGTAAAACCTATAACCCTAGTTAGAAGAGTGTCATTACTGTGCTATGGGTACTAACATGTACTATGTGGATCGACTAATTATTGTCCCGAAAGACCAGGGTATCAAGCCTAAATTAATGGGTGACCCCTGAGAGGAAGTCAAGCCTAAAATAATTGGTGACCCTCATACCCTATATTAGATACATAGTTCTTAAATGTAGGGACTGTTGCTAACAACTCTGCCTAAACTGACAGGGGTGCTGCCATCTCTGCATTCACTCGGTGCTAAATCTTACTCCCAATTAAACTGACACTGGTACTGAACTAAACTAAACTCAACTGGACATTATTACATAACTGATAGTGATCATCATGATTATAAATATCTGAGTATACTGATATGGTTCATGAATTAACTGGCTTAGTTCTTGAATTCTGAAATCATGTAAAACACATAGGTATCGGGTGTTCAGAACCCGCCAGCACTGAATGATCAAAAATAGGATATAAAATCTTAAAACTAAAATGTGAAATCATGGTTCAAAGACCTAAAACTTAAGCATTCACTAAATAAGTGGAGAGCATGAACTTGAACATTGGAATGTCTTAAAACATGAGAAACAACATAATTACATAGCTAGATTCACAATTCGATATGATAACATAAAATTCAATTAGATATGGCATTGGAAATTGAAACTTGAAACATGAGATAACTTAACTTTTCATGGAATTATACATGGTCATGAATTGAGTTTAAACTACTAAGGAAAAAATGAATTAAACTTGTCTCAAAAATATAAAACTTCATAATAAAGGAAAAAGTCATATTCTTAACCTTAGAGGAGGGTTTTGGTCTCAATAGGTGAAAGGTACTCTTGATGACCACCCACATACATCAATAGATGGTTTCTTGAAGATTTCTTGAGGGTTTCTTGAACTTGGAAGCTTGAATTCTTGATTTTTTTATAAAGGAGCTTGTATTTGTTCTTGTGAAAGGCGGAGGGTTTTTGAATCATGATTTTAATTCTTAGGGTTCAGAGAGTGGAATTTACGTGCTTATATCGCTTAGGAGTTATTAAGAATGGTTTAGGGATGTGAAAATACTTCAATGCCCTTGATTTAAGTCAAAATGGAGCAACTTTAGGCACTATACATTTGTTGTGTGGCTCATACCAATCGCACACCATAGGTTGTACGACGCATGCCAATCTCACACCTTAGGTTACGCGGTGCATGCCAACGCACACCTAATCCAGTGGTCATTTGTGATTGTCATGCGATAGATGACCTTTGTATGGTCATAATTTTTTGTTCGAGTATTGAATTAAGGCGAAATTGGTATCGTTGGAAAGCTAATTTAATTATCTACAATTTGGTTGATCTTGGGCTGCAAAATTCAGCATATTTAAGAAGTTATACATGTTTAAAATTGACCCTTATGGAATCGAATACCCAAATTTGATCGAATCAAAGGCTCTTAGCTCACTTTGCTTTAAGTGATTCTTACAAACATTTTTTCCATATCATAAGCTCTTTTCACACAAGGATAGTACTCATGAAACATGAATTCAAATATGAATAATGGAATTATAGTTTACACACATAGGAATGATAGTTTGATTTCTATCATAGAAATATGTAGGGTGTTACATTATCTCCCCTTGGGAAAATTCATCCTCGAATAAGACTGGTTAGACTGAGAACACGAAGGCAACTAAGATTATATACTAAACATGCATAACTTGAAATATGATTACATAACTGATTTTGAAGCATGATCCATGAACTGAACTGATTTTGTGAATGCATGTAATGACATGGGAATTGTTACATAGCTAAAACTGAGAATGGAAAAGAGTCAACTTAAAGAAAATTGTTACCTCAAGCTGAATCTGGTTTGTGGGAAAAACATAAGGGTACTTGGTGCGCATATCTTCTTCTGCTTCCCAAGTAACTCCCTCAACTAACTGATTCCACTATAGAACATTAACCAAGGAAACTTCTTTATTCCTTAGCCTACGATCTGACAATGAAGGATCTCAACAAGAACATATTTGTAGGAAAGGCTATCCTGAACATCCATACTTTCTAAAGGAATAACAGAAGCTGAATCACCAATACGCTTCTTTAACAAAGAAACATGGAACGTCAGGTGTACCAATGTCAAATATGCAGGCAACTCAAGCTTATATTCTACCTTCCCAAAATGGCTCAAAATTTTATAGGGGACAACATAGCGGGTACTGAGCTTACCCTTCTTGCCATATCTCTTTACTTCTTTTGATAGGAAAAATTTTCAAATAGACCAAGTCACCAACATCAAACTCAAGATCTCTTCTTCTTGCATCTGTATAAGATTTCTAATGACTTTGGGTTTTCCTCAGCCCTCTCAAATTAACTAAACTTTCTCTATAGCCTCAAACACTGAATTTGGCCCTATCAAAATGGCCTCGCCTGCTTCAAACCAAGCAACAGGAGATCTACCACTCCTCCTATAAAGAGCCTCAAACAGAGCCATCTAACTACTAGAGTGATAACTATTATTATAGGCAAACTCAATCAAAGATAACTGGTCATCCCAATTGCCTTTAAAGTCAATAACACAGTCCCTCAATATGTCTCCTAAGGTCTAAATGGTCCTCTCTGCCTGACCATCTATTTGAGGATGAAAAGATATACTGAGATAAAATTGGGTACCGAGACTTTTCTGAAACTTCCAAAAGTGAAAGGTTAACTGAGTACCTCTATCTAAAATGATGGGTAATAGAACCCCATGAAATTTTACCAACTCCCTAAGATAAATCCTTACATAATACTTAGTTGAGTATGGAGTATGAACTGGGAAGAAATGGCCTGATTTGGTCATTCTATCTACAATAACCCAAATCAAATCATGTTGACGGCGTGTATAAGGCAACGCTATCACAAAATCCATGTTTACCACTTCTCACTTCCAAGTAGGGATGCTGAACTCCTATGATGTACCACTAGGACTTTGGTCCTCCACCTTTACCTGCTGACAATTTGAACACTTAGCCACAAAACTTTATAATATCTTTCTTCATACCACTTCACCAATAGATTTCCCTCAAATCATGGTACATCTTAGTTGCTTCGGGCTGAATAGAGTCTCACGCACCATGCACTTCTGCTAAATTTTACTTTCTCAACCCATCAACATACAGAACACATAACTTTCCCTGGTAATGAAGCACACTATCTCCTCCTTCACAGAAAATCTCTACTTTATAATACCTAACTTCCTTCTTTAACTTAACCAAACTGGGATAGCTATCTTGTTTTTCTTTCACTTCGATAACTAATGAAGATTCCAAACCATTCTAAACCAATATACTACCCTCACCTAAATCAACTAACCAAACACCTAATCTAGCAAAGTGGTGAACTTTATGGACTAACTTCTTATTATCTCTCTCCACATGAGTAACACTACCTATGGATAATATACTAAGGGCATATGCATATACATTGGCCTTGCCCAGATGATACAACACACTCATATCATAATTTTTTAACAACTCAAGCCACCTTCTCTAAAGAAGATTCAAATCATTCTACATGAACACATACTGCAAACTCTTGTGATCCATGAACATATCAACATAAACCCCATAAAGATAGTACCTCAAAATTTTTTAAGGCAAAAACAATAACTACTAACTCAAGATCATAGGTCGGATAACTATTTTCATAGGGTTTAAGCTATATAGAGGCATAGGCTATAACCTTACCTGTCTGCATCAGAACACAAACAAGACCAACTCTGAAAGTATCACAATAAACAACAAATCCATCTGAACCATCTGGTAATGTCAAGACTGAAGTGAAAGTAAGTCGAGTCTTCAACTTTTGAAAACTCTTCTTGCAAGAATCTGACCACTGAAATTTGACTTTCTTCTGAGTCAAGACATGGGGGAAGAAATAAAAGAAAACCCCTCAATAAACTATTTGTAATAGCCAGCTAAACCTAAGAAACTCCTTATACCTGATAGAGAGATGGGTCTAGGCTAGTTTCTCACTGCTTCGGTCTCTTGAGGGTCAACTTGGATGCCCTCCCCAGAAACTTTATAGCCAAGGAAAGCTATGGATATTATCCAAAATTCACACTTACTAAATTTAGAGAATAACTAATGATCTCTAAGGGTCTTCACCACAACCCTTAGAAGATTTGCATGATCATTCTCATTACGGGAATAAACAAGGATGTCATCTATGGAGACTATGACAAACATGTCCAAGTAACACTTAAGCACCCTATTCATCAAGTACATGAAAGATGCAGGGGTATTCATTTGTCCAAAATTCATAACTAGGAATTCGATGTGACCATACTGAGTTCAGAAAGTTGTCTTTAGAATGTCACATTCTCTGATTCTAAGCTGCTGATAGCCAGATCTGAGGTCTATATTAGAGAAATAACTGACACCCTAAATTTGGTCAAATAATTCATCAATTCTGGGTAGTGGATACTTATTATTGATTGTGACTTTATTCAACTAGCGGTAATTGATGCACATTTAGAGAGAACCGTCTTTCTTACAGACGAATAAGACTAGAGCGACCTATAGAGAAACACTAGGCCTGATGAATTCCTTATCTAAGAGATCTTTTAACTGTTCCTTCAATTCCCTAAGCTCATCTGGAGCCATTCTATAGGGTGGAATATAGATAGGCTAGGTATCTAGAAGGAGATCTATTTTGAAGTCTATCTCCCTTTCGAAAAGAATTCTAAGAAAATCTTCTGGGAAAACATCTGGAAATTCTTTTACTATTGAAACTGACTCAAGACTCAAAGTTTTAAAATTTGAGTCCTTGACTCGGACAAGATGGTAAATACACCCCTTGGATATCATATTTCTTTCTTTAAGGTAGGAAATAAACTGATATTTAGGCATTAAAGAACTACCCCTCTATTCAATAACTGGTTCATTAGGAAACTAAAATTGAATGACTCTATTTCTTAAGTTAATTGAGGTCTAGTATGAGTGGAGCCAATCCATGCCGAGAATAACATCAAAATTAGTCATTTCTAACTCTACAAGATCAACTGAGGTGCTAGTCTAAGCCACTATGACTCGATAATTTTTGTATACCTGTCTGGTTGTAAGAGATTTACCTACTGGGGTATATAATAAGAAAGACTCTGCTAACATTTCAGGACTGACATCAAAATTGATGGCTATATAAGGAGACGTAAAATAAAGTGAAGCTCCAGGTCAAATAAAACATAAACATGAAGATGAAATACCTATAACCTACCCGTAACCATTAAGGAGAACTTTCCTGATCATGCTAAGTCTGGAGAGTATACAACCTATTCTGATGCGGCCCACTGGTTACACTGGACATGGTACCATACTGAGTTTGGCGACCTACCGATACTACTGAAGAATTGGTCTGGCCTCGCTGGCAATCACTTCTTCCCCTTTGATTGACCACCGTACACTTTCAGATCCTGTGGCCTAGCTTTCCGCATTTAAAACACACATCACTACCAGCTCTACACTCACCCTGGTGGTTCCTACTATGTTTCCTGAGAGCAGATTCATATGACCACTGTTCACACCATCCTGAGACTTAGAGCCTAGAGCTCTATCCCGACTATCTTGCCTTGACTTAGGAACTGGTGCACTAGATGAAGATGAAGTTGGGGCAAAAAATTTCTACCTAAATTAGGAACGGTTACCACCTTCTGACCTTGGCTGAGAAAAGTTAAAACTACCTGTTCTAGCCCTCTTATTCTATCTCTCTTCCTTTATCCTTAAGCTTATATTCCTTAATTTGTAGTGCATAAACCATAAGTCTAGATAGGTCCTTCTCTTAACCAACATGGTGGTCCTATACTCCTTGACCATACTATCTGATACACCAGACACAAACTTACTTCTCTAGGATCTAGGGTCAATCACCATAGTCGGAGCATACCTCACCAACTGAGTAAACTTAAGCGAGTACTCTTTCACACATATACTACCTTATTTCAATTTAATGAACTCCTGAACCTTAGATTTTCTCAACTCTAAGGGGAAAAACTTATCTAAGAAAGTTGTGACAAACTCCTCCCACTCTGCAGGTCCTGCATCAGCACCTCGATTCTCCTTCTACCACTTAACTTAGGTATGAGCTACACCCTGCATCTAATATGCATCCAAGTCTACACCCCCACTCGAAGTTACTCCCATGATATTTGTCACTTTTTTCACCATATCCAAAAACTTCTATAGATCCTCCTCAGACTTGGATCTAGAAAATAGAGGGGGATTCATTTGAGTAAAGTCCCAAATTCTAACTGCAACTGTATTTTCCACTGGATTGGTTGGTGAATCAGCTTTCTAGTTGTTTTGAGATACTACAGAATGGGCTAGGGCCATGAAAGCGGCCTTGAACTCGACGATAGAAACATGGTCGTTCAGGGGATCTTCCTGAACAAGTGGTGCGGGCTGATCTTTGTTTTCTCTTCTATTGTTTCTTTTGGAAGACATAGTCTATAAACGGATGGAAGAATAAGTTAGAATATGGAATTAAATAAATCTCATGCTCTTTTTCATGAAATGATACTAAAAGAAAGGAAAATTTCCTGAAATATCTCACAGCCTCTTCTCCATAAGTGTGGCACTCTTCACACCCATGTAAAAGACTCTACTCAATGTGGATTTCATACTCCGTAGGACACTTTAAAACCTTCGGCTTTGATACTAAGTTTTTCCTCGACATGTGGCTACCTCCTAGCCATGATAATGGTTCTTATGGTCACGAGTGGCCATAAGCTAACCCATGAGTTGGTACTTTCTATAAGCACTGGACAATAGAGTAATAAAAATAACATATGTGAAAGATAATCTGATAAGATACTATAAATCAGGTATACTGAAATGTGTAATACTGATATGTCTGAAACAACTGATAAAACTTAAAGTAACTAACTAACTGTTTGAAAGTCTCTAAACATCATGAGGAGTTGAAGTGGAATCCCTTAATAAACTCCGACTAGATGAACATAAGGTAATACTAAAATAACTGTAAAAGTATATCATGTCCTCTATAGATGAGGACTTACCACTACTACTTCTGAGTAACGCTGAGCTATCTAAGAAAGGTTAGGAAACTGAGCATCCGAACCTATATTATAAGACAACATAATGCAAAGAAAAGTATGATATCAATACTTTAAATATACTGGTATATGGCATAAGGACTAATTGAGATGAATAAGATAACTGAACATAAATGCATGCACATGTAAAGTTTGAGAATGCAAGACCAGACATAAAAACATATTTTTGATACGATTTGTAATCTGAAAAACTAAAATTTATAAAACTAAACAACTAAAAATCTATACACTTGGTCATACAAACCTAATCTGACATACACCAAATACTGATTGATATTATGGGAGGTATTATGTAACTGACATGCCCAATCTGAGCTAATTGGTGTCCAACCTATAACCCCAATTAGAATGGTGTTAGTATCGTGCCATGAGTACTAGAACTGGTTGTGTGGATCCACTAATCTATTTTACCAAAGGACCACGGTGTCAAGCCTAAATTGATGGGTGACCCCTGAGGGGAAGTCAAGCCTAAACTGATGGGTAACCCCTCATACCTTATGCTGACTATGTAGTTCTGACATGTCGGTATTGCTACTAACAACTCTGCCTAAACTGATGGGGTAGACGCCATCCCTGCATTCACTTGATGCTAAATCCTTCTCCCTACTAAATTAACACTTGTACTAAATTAAACTAAACTCATCTGGACATTATTACATAACTGATAGTGCACATCATGATTATAAATATTTGAGTATACTGATAAGATTCATGACTTAATTGACTTAGTAATTCAAATTTTGAAATCATGTAAACACATAGGTATCAGGTGTTCATAACCTGCCAACACTGAATGATCAAAAATACAATATCAAAGCTTAAAATCTGAAATGTGAAATCATGGTTCAAAGACCCAAAACTTAAGAATTCACTAAATAAGTGGATATCATGAACTTGAAAATTAGACTGTGTTAAAACATGAGACACAACATAATTACATGGTTAGATTCACAATATGGTATGATAACATGAAATTTAATTTGATATAGCAAGGGAAATTGAAACTTGAAACATGAGATAACCTAACTTTTCATGGAATCATATGTGGTCATGAATTGAGTTTAAACAACTAAGGAAAAATAATGAATTAAACTTTTCTTGAACGTATGAAACTTCATAATAAAGGAAAAACTTATTTTTTTAAGCAAAGATGAGGGTTTGGGGCTCAATGGATGAAAGGGACCCATTTATGAAACCCACATACCTCAATAGATTGTTTCTTAAAGATATCTTAAGGGCTTCTTGAACTTGGAAGCCTGAATTCTTGGTTTCTTAAGGAGGGGTCTTGGATTTATTCTTGGGAAAGGAGGAGTGTTTTTGAATCATAAATTGAATACTTGGGGTTAAGAGAGTGGAATTTATGTGTTTAAAGACTTCTTATATCATTTAGGAGTGATAAGGGACGATTTAGGGATGTGAAAAATACTTCAACGCCCTTGATTTAAGTCAAAATGGAGCAACTTTTGGCACTATGCCTTTGATATGAGATGCATGACAATCGCATATCTTAAGTTTTGCAACACATTCCAATTGAACACCTTAGGTTGTGCGGTGCATGCCAATCGCACACCTAATCCAGTGACTATTTGCAATTGTCATGTGATGCACGGCCTTTTCATGGTCATAAATTTTTGCTCGGGTATCAGATTAACGCAAAATTTTTATCGTTGAAAATCTAATTTAATTATCTATAATTTTGTGGATCATTAGCTGTAAAATTCCACATATGTAAGAAGTTATATACGTCCAAAGCTGACCATTATTGAATCTAATACCAAAATTTAACCAAATCAATGGCTCTTAGCTCACTTTGCTCGAAGTGATTCTTATGAGTATTTTTTCCACATCATAAGCTCTCTTCACACTAGACTAATAATCATGAAACATGCATTCAAATATTAATTATGGGATTAGAGTTTACACCTTTAGAAATGACTGTTCGATTTATAGCTTAGAAACATGCGGGGTGATACAAATTTTGAATTTAACTTATGAGTATCTTATTTTATTTTGTTTTTGATTGTGTGACTAATTTTTTATTTTTAAAAGACTCAGAAAAATCTATCAAGTAAATTAATGTCAAAGTTAATGAGATTAATTACTTACCTATTGGAGAGCACATCTTTGTGAACTTTGATGAAAATGATACAGCATATGGTGATGCATGAGGATCGCTCTTTGGATATTATGGATCATTGGTAATCAATTGTAATTTATTTCTGAATAATTTTGAGAAGTGGACAAGGCTGTTAGACATACCTAAGAAGTACATAGAAGACTGATTTGAAAGAATATTAAAGGTACAAGTGATCTTACATATATATTTACTGATTTTATCAAGATTTTAGAAGACATGACAAAACTAACATTTTTTTTTAATTTGAAGTGTCATTTTCTTTTTTGGGAATGTGAGTCTATTGCATATAGATATTACAATGCTAGTATTTCATGAAAGTGAACTACAAATAGGCAGAGGTTGTGGAATAAAGTTTTGGACCCAGCCAAAAGCAAAAATGAGATTATCAGTAATGTACCATCTGGTATAACTAAGGATCAATGGGATAGTTTTATTGCCTACCGCCTGAAACTATTAATAATAGTAAGCTTCAGATTATGTTAGTAAGTTTGGTCTTATCATAATTAAATTGAGATAAAAAATTTTAAGTTGTATTTGTTTTGTTGACAAGAGCTTTGTATAAGGACTAAGGAAATTCAAAGGAAGCAAAAAAAGCCACACAATGGTAGTTCAAAAGCTAACACGAGAATACGATATAAGCTAGTACAACATTAACTTATAATTTTATTTTTTATTTATTTAAATTCTTTTAGGATAATATTTATAAATTGTAATACATTTATTTCTTAGTTTCTGGAAACTGGAAAAGCTCCTAGATGCGAACAAATGTTTATTGAAATTCATAAGAGAAAGAATGGATCATTTATGAACGATGAGGCTCAGGCAATAGTGGCGAGTATGGAAACAGTGCATCTTTTTAATTAATTTCATTGTCACTGTAGCCTTTTCTTCATCTCAAGTTTCATTATTTTGTTTGTAATACTTATATTATATGCTTGTAGGAACAAATTGAATTAAATATGACTCAGTGTAACATCGACGAGTTTAAAGTTTCCCCAGAAGATAATATTGGCAAGATGTTAGATACAGAAAACTCTAAAATAGTATGATATATGGGTATGGGAGCAGCTCTATCAAACACATTCGTTAATACAAAACGGTGATGTAGCGAGTTGAGCATGTCCTCATCTTGCTATGGAGAATCATCAAAAAATTCTACCTATTTTCATAAAAAGGTTGCACATTTGGAGTCACTATTAAAAGTAACCCGGACTACATTAAAGAATGATATGGTGTCAAAGGAAAGAGAAATTTTTGAAGAATTTGCTAGTCTGTTTGCTCCTCAGCCAAACGTAAGAAGTAAATATACTTTGTACTTCTTTTGTTACAATATATTCTGAATAGATTAATAACATTATACTTCATTGAGATATCAAAATAAAATGGCCTCAGCCTGAGTTGTTTTATTAAAAATTAAAGTCCGTGCTTGAGTTTTTGATTGATCATATTCAAATTATGGACTTAGTTCTTGATTATACAAAGATGGGTATAGTTGTTTGGCCTCCAGATGTCTCAAATTCTTTCTCTATTTGTTTTGATTAGCTGTGGAATAGGTAGTTCAAACATATGAATGCTTTTTACTCAATGCTCTGACTCAAGATAGTTTTTTTGTTCTATAGTTTTTGTACTCACCAATCAACCTTGTTAAATTATGTCCATTTCTAGACTCTTAGGATAGGAGTTTTACCGAAACACTATTATGGTGATTTGTATTGAATACTATTTTTTTTAACTATGTCAACCTGTTGAAGTAGATGAGAATGAACCTATTTTTGGTAGATGTAAGGGCCTCATCCCTTGATAACAATAAAAATTATCAATCAAATGCTTAATTTTCTTGTTGTGGACTACTTAATTTTCTTTATATGGCTTTGAATTTGTAATGGTTGTCTAGACGTGCTTACTGTCCTTTAGTTTGATGTTCAGTTACTACTTTAGTTTGATGTTCCGTACTTACATTAGTTTGATGATCAGTACCTACTTTAATTTATTGTTTAGTATTTACATTAGTTTGATGCTTAGTACCTGCATAGGTTTAATGTTCAGTACCTCTTTATTTTGATGTTCAGCACCTACAATAATTTGATGTTTGATACTTAAATTAGTTTGACGTTTAGTACATACTTTAATTTGATGTTCAGCACATACTTTAATTTGATGTTCAATACCTACATTAGTTAAATATTCAGTACTTACATTTGTCAAAAATGTGTTCATGTCAAACTAAACTTAAGCAATTATCACAAATATTGATTTTTGTCATTTACTTATTCTCAGTGCTCTGAGACTTATAAAGTTTCCTCTTAGGCCACCATCTAAATTTGCTTGTACGATCACTAAATGGTCCTTGCATGAAATATTTTATCTTTGATCCTTGTGAAATATTGATCAAAATTCTATAGATGAAGTCTGTGCTACAGTAGTACTTGTTACTGGTAACTTTATCATACTTGCAGAACTACTTTCATAATTAGTTCCTCTCTGTTCTATCTTTAAAAAGTCAATGAGAAATTTGATCATATTCCAATCAACTAAAATATTACATTCTCTAACAACTTCCAATCTGATGGATTTGAACAAGAAAATCAACATTGGTTGTCTCTTAGATGATAAGAAATATACATATTGGAGTTGGTTTTGTATATAGACTTAACAATAGAAGATTATAATAGCCTGTAGTTCAAACACTTCTAACTCCTAAGTTTACACCGAGATATTCAACGGAAGAAAAGATTACACTAAGCAAGATGTAATGATACCGTGAAGCTCAAAAGCGAGATGGAATACAAAAATCTACCCAAATTTATACAAAACATGTAGTTTTGGTCAGGAGTTCAATATTGACATTAAATGGAGCAACAGAGAGGTCCAGCTAAAAAGAATATATGTCATGATATATCTAAATATGTGTCCCTTGTTTAGATTTTGTAATTTTTATCATTTCATTTATATTAGATATTCAGACTGTAATGCCAAGTTAAAGCACTTCACTAACTCTAATTAAATTGATACTAATATCTTCACTACCCCTAACTAAATTGATACTAATAATTTGTTATTGAAAGTTTATTTTTCCCTTTTTTTCTTAAACTGCCAAACGTAATCTCTTCTTTTCTCTATATTACGCCTTGTACTTTATGTAAATTCACTTTATGCAGGTCCTTAATAGACCTTCAAAAAAACCCATATATGTCTACACATCTTGAATAGCTTGTCAAACCAAAATAGAGAAAAAAAATTGAGCCAGAAGCTACTGTATACTATCGATGCAGAAAAAGAGTTGTTCGCACTTCAAAAAAATTAGCAAGCTTGTGTTAAAATCAATTTCACTCTCAATTCTAAGACAACAACTATGAAAATTCCAGCTTGGGAATCCTTTATTTTTTTCATCTTTTTTCCAGCTGCCATACGGTTGCTCTTCAAGCCTTGTGTTGCTCGAACTCTTCAAAAAATATCAACAGTTGTGTGTTAGATTCAACAAAACTAGTGTATTTTTAGAGAATATGACACGGGTGCACCATCTAAAGTGAAGAGTCCACTCAACTTAGTTCAAGGCTTACCTAGTACAACAAGGATCTTGTGTTTGCTGGGGGAAGAGAATATCGAAAAGACGTAGTCATAAAACTTATTTGAGGATATATATTAAGTTGTTTTTACCCATTTTTTGGTCTCTTTTGTGTTAGTTTTGGCACTGGATATACAACTTAAAGTGTAGATGCTTTAAAGAAAGCCAAAGAGCAGAAGAGAAAAGCTAGGGATGAGAGGTATGTGTGCTATTTATTTGGGCTCTTATCAGCTAGGTTAGTTTTCTTATTTATGAGTTCGATGATAATTTTTTGATGTATAAGTTTTGATATTAGCTAATTTAATAGTGTTGGTGAGGAAGCTAAGAAGAACGCTAGGTTTGCAAGGTTCGCACCTCCTGTGAAGGTTGATCCTATGGAGGAAGATAAAAGGAATTATAGGGATGTCAGATTATTATGAAACCTTTTCACCTTCTTTATTAATGTTGAATGAGGGTCTAAACTATTTCAGCATAACATTGGTTTATGACTTTTTCTTAGGAAGTATAACATCTCTTATGAGGACATGTTCTTTGAAGGAACTTAGGAAATCTATTTTTTTCTCTACTTTTTCTAGTTAAAGTTGTTGTAAATACTCTTTCATATACACACTTGATTTGTTTTATATGGTATGATATGTGAGATCTCATATGAAATTATTTCTTGAAGCAAGAACTCACGATAAGAATCGTTTCACCATTCACTTAATATAATTTTACTTGTAGGATATGTTGAGCCTAAATTTTGATTAGCATATGATTTTTGAGAATTTTTCATATGCAAGAATATGTGGACTATTCATCAAAATTTTACTCTCAACTTGTGACTAAGATGAGTTACAATACTAGGTAGGTTGAGTCAAGTCATGTTTTCACTATCTACTAGTCAAGGAATGTCCCTGTTGCAGAATTGTTTCTCTATTTCAGTAAAGTTATCATCAATATTTAGCTTATTGCGTCGACATTTTGGCTGCTAGAATTTACTGGGCCGAGTAGGTCCTACAATTATAAATTTAATTGGAGATCTCATATAGATGAAAATCAAGACAGACGAAAGTGATGGATCCTTGGTTTTAATCAAGCAAGGAGTTGAGGCTATGAGTTCATTTTTAAGTATTCTCTATTATGCTTCTATAAGACTTTCCTATAATATAAAGATTTTGTAGGTAGAATTCTTTTGTTAATTTTTGCTTTTCGAATTCCTGGAGCTTTGGATGGTGTCTTACTAGACACTTCATGAATTTTACTATCATGTTCATGGCGAGTCCAGAATATATCAGAAACCCCCTAGAAGAAACGATGGTTGAAGTTCTAAACTATTGGATGCCATGGTCAAGCGGCTCCACTCCAATGTCTACTTTGTTGGAGGGACATCAACTTTCTTTGGAGTACCTTGTGAGAAATCTTTTGAAGATTTATGTTGACAGTGAATTTACAGGTGCCCACATGCAGTTCTATGATAAATAAAATATCCAACACACTAATTGCCGAACTGTTTGAATAACTTTGGCAAGTTTCAAGTCACCTGAATACATGAAAATAGATTGCCAAGGAAGATGGGAAGGGTTTTTATTTGAATTACTTCTTACTACAGTTGATGGGACCACAAAGAAAATCTCTTTGCTTAAAACAAAGCTGCTCGAACTCTCCAAATATAATGTCGTACTCGTGTCAGATCCTTCAAATATACATTGTTTTTGGAGGATCCGAGACACACCCATTTATATTTATGAAGAGTTCGAGCAACGTAGGCTTGAAAGACCCTGAAAAGTATTGAGTTTTTTCTGAAAGAGTTGATGAAATGGATCATGAACATATATGGGCATTTGGCGATAGGTGAATTATGCAACATTCCTTCAATGTTTTTCCTAGGAAATTTAGTTGAGGTTTCCAGAATCTCTTTCCCCTATTTCATCTATTGTTGTCCTATTACTCCCATCACAACATTGTAGTTGGCCCTAGGAAGACCAGTTAATTCTTTTGCTTAAACCTTTCAATTAGCTTTATTTATCCATGTCCAAAGACACATTTTTCCAGTCAACCTAGCAAAACTTTTTTAGAGGTCACAAATTTTCATTCCTAATTGTTGCATGTTAGCCTACTAAATTGTACTATAGTGTTACGTCTACTTATCTTTGCTGGACTGGAATAAGTTTGGGATTTTCAATTTGAGTTGTTATCTAGTGGTTATGAAAATTTTGGTATTAGTGATACTTAGGTGTTACAAGTTATTTGATGTAAAAATAATCAGGTATGCTAGTTTTACATCCATTTGTAATTATAGTTATCTAAGTGTATTGGAATTTGTGGCACTCATCCTAGAACAAGGCATAGCTCATGGATTTTAATGGTCAATATAATAAAATAGGAAATCTTCGTGTTGCTGTCTGTGTAAGTTTCTTAAATGGATTTAACATGCCATGATGTCTATGTTATTATACCTGATATATCAGAAGTCCTAATATCTCTCTCTCTCACCACAAATTATCGACTAATGCTAGCATTCCATGATTGTAAATGATGATCTTCTAGATTACACTAATAATGTTGACACATTGGTGTGTTGTTGATGGTCAAAGCTCTATTAGTTTTCATAAGAAAATTTTCTCTTGTATCTAAACCTTCCTGGTTACCAGGTTGTGAAAAACTCTATTTTCGGTAGATATCTGTAGTGTTCATGAGAGAAGAAAATTATTTCTTGTATTTGAATTTTGTTGGTTATTAGATTTGGAAATTGTCTTTGGATTAGACATCCCCCAATCTCTCTCTCCCACACATGTGTGCACATGATCATGCACACATATATATTGATTTTTTTACTATTGTAGGGAATTGATTTTGATGAAGAAGGGTAAATACCAAGTGATAGAAGTAGTAACGAGTATGTTGTATTATTTTTGTCATACTTGTGACGTGTCACTTGTTTGGTTTCAGATTAAAATTACTCATGCATATAATAAATAGATTTGATTGAATACGTATCTCTATTAAAGTAATTATTAGTTATTACCTCTAGAAGTAATGGGAGAAAGAAGTGGTGGAAGTAGTACACAATATCCAAATGCTGATAGAGATTGACATACTGATTAGTTTGAAACATTGAGAATTTTAGTAAAATAATCAAATGTGTGATTGCTAAATATTGATGTTGCATCCATCATAAAAGATAGGGAATGGTAATGAAGTTCAAATCATTTTCTCATTTACAACTCATATACTATACTCCATTAAGATGAAGTTTGATGTCTCTCTAAATGAAAAGCAAGCTAATTAATTAATAGCACCCATAGTCTAGGCTTCCTCCTGCAAGACTTACTTTGTCTCTTAAATTTCAAGGGAAAGTAAAAGGTTTCTATTAATCCTCTATGTACAAAATTAAATTGCCGTATACTTTGTTACTATAGCACAACCCTTTTTTGGGTTTTCTTGAAAATTATGTACGAGAAGAAGGCTAATAAGATTCTCCTTTAGTTAAGAGTTCCGTGTTGTAGTTAAGGCTAATATAGAGTAGTGAAATAAGAGGTAGAAAGCACCTAATGAAAGAGCTAAGGTACCTCAAGGTTGGCTCGAACAGTACAATCATAGAAAAAAGCTACCTGATATCTTATACTTATGTTGGAATTTACGTGTGATCTAATGCTTATGCATGTGAAAATACCCAGTAAAATATTTTGTTTGGAAAAGTGGCTCAAACAACACAGTTATAGATCAACATAAATATTTATAAGTGATCTTGAATGCCAATTCAAATCCGAAAGACAATAAGCTATACTTAAAGATGATTGAAAAATAACATGCCAATTAAAATTGGCGATGTATGTAAGATAAATAGGTAAATGGCTCAGCCTCTTCATATTTTACCGGGTTGGTCCAGGACGGTTTTACTAATTCAATAAGGAACCAGTCAGCGCAATCCATGTGACGCCTATAGATATTACTAATAAGCATTTAAATATTATTTTCTTTAAGAATTACTTATGAGATTCTAGAGAATAACTTTATTTTTAGGTCTGGCGATGGCCTATCATAAGTAGTTGTTTCAAAATTTAGCTTCATTTCATAATTTATGAGTTTCTTACAAAGTAGTTCTGTTTACAATATACATGAATGTACTATGAGAGCTACGATGTTTGACTGATCAATAGCTACATTTCTCACTCTCCTAAATATTATCGGACTCACGTCGGATCCTTCAGAAATCTGGTACTTTTGGAGTACTTGGCATGCATGCATATGTTGTTATAAAGAATTCGAGTAACATATGTCCAATAGTCACAATGAGGACTTTACTAATAGAAGTAATTGTTCCCTGATTGAAGATATAATTTCTTTAGTAAATATGGAATTACATAAAGAAATGAAAATAAGAGATCTCAAATATGTGCGCTGAATTCATTCACCACCGAGTTGTTCCTACTAATCATTTAGGGGTGGGGGAACAAAAGATACCCATTTTGTATAATCTGTTAATATCTTCAGTAGAGTGCTGAAATAATGTATGGATGGAAGGTGACTCTTTTTACCTTTTTCTTGAATTTAGCATTATTCATTCACAATCCAGATCTCCAAGTGGGACGCTCTTCAGTAGTATCTTACTGTGGATTTTTTGTGTCAGCAAAATTTTTTTACTTAACAACTAGATAACCTTCCCTTATCCAACCCTTCAAACCTTCTCATTACCAAATCTTGTAACTCACGAATAATTGGGCTTTCTAGACCAGCCAAAGAAGATCCAAGATTGTTAGTTGGTACTGATTATTATTACCATTGAAAAATTATCTTCAGTGTGCTCTTGACATTAACTTAAGTATCTCGGTGTGCTAAACAAATATAGTTGATGGACACGACTTTGGTCTCATACATATTGGAGTCTATATTGGGCCTTAATCCGTGGTGGATATGATTTGTTCTAAATTAAAGAGTCTGTGCTGGGATGACTCATTAAGTCATAGCTTTTAAACCTGTAAGTATATGGTTATGTCCTTCCCCCTCCTTAACCTTAGCAACTATTAATTAAAACTGTCATATGATGATAGAGGAGGAGCAGAAGAATTAGCCTAATAAATGTCAGTTGGAACACAACCACACTAATGAATATTAGGTTGTCAGGTTCATGTCTATAGTTAAAAGACATTCATTAATTTTTTCATATCTCTAGTTTTGTAAGGAAATAGAAATTTTCTATCTCACATTTGAAAGCTTGTTCCAATCAATTGAATTATGTTTGAAAGCTGAATTGGCACTAAATTCTAGTTTTGATGATGGAATAAGACTTTCACTTATTTTGTTCTTTTCTCTTATAAATTTTTTGGAGCAGTTAAGTTAAGGAGCAGAGTGCCCATGTTGATTCTATTAAGAATATTTTAGAAAGTTATGCAAGCTATTTGATATCTAGAAAAGAACTTTCAAAGCTTGTCATATTTGTGAAGGGCACACGATTTGAACTTGTGGTATGATTGACAAATTTTTCAATTATATCCTATTATGTTATAGAAAACAGATCATGTGGCATAAATGCCTTGCAGGAGTACTTGCAACGAGAAAGATATGGAAGTGCTCGTGGGATAATTTTGCTTCAGGCTTAGAACCTATTGGGCAGAAGGTTCTAACAAGTGTTGCTTGTCAATAATACTAATGCTACAAATGTACCATTATCATGTTAGATGTTTGTATCAAATGGATGCTAGGGTGAATTATGTCCATAAACTATTTTAAGCTCTTCCATTAAACGGGTTCTTATCTGGGGATGTGGGGGCATTTTGTCTCCAAAGAATTTAGAAGTTTCTACTTCATGATCAAGTTATGAGTTTATTGATCTTTGTGGTATAGCAAAGTAATCTCAAAATCAATTTCAATCTCTTGTTTTTATGCTTAATTTATGCTTCCTTAATTATGTCCATAGATGTTCCAGTCCACATTATAACTTTTGACTTATGCTAATCCGTTCCTAAATGGTGCCTGAAATTTTTTTTTAGATGTATTTTTATTGATATGTTTGCTAATATGCATTCTCAAGGTATTTTCCAGGCTTCAGCTATAACTATTGTTGAACTTATAATTATTTATGAAATTATGTTCCAACTATTGTGGAATAACACTTTTGCTTTACTTGCAGGAGGATAAAATGAAATGTCAGGTGGAATATAGGACTCAATTAAAGAGCTGAAGGAAAATTGGTGCCTTGGTCAACAAAAACCTACAAATAATGCCAGGATTGATGGGACATGAATCACAGAGGTGGTAACTTTGTTCTTTTCCTATTTGTTATCATCATCATCTTAGTTATCACTATTTTTGTTGTTGTGTTATTGATGATGACTATCCTCGACATGTCTTGTTACAAGTATCAAGGTTGTACTTCCGAAAGAGTAGGTTTCTCCAGAAGGAAGTATTATAGTTTACAACATTAGTTGAAAGAAGTAGCCAGGTTATATGCCTTATATGTCCATATTGACAGCTTTGAATCTAGACTAATATCCACCAAGTAAAAAAATCAGATTTTTATTTAAAATTATGGTTGCTACCTGAAATTTTATAGAACGTTTTGTGGATTTAGTAGAGGTACGTGAAGGCATGACCAGACACCACGGTTATCAAAAAAGAAAAACATTAATCATCTATAAGACTTTTTTTAAGCATGTATTTCAAAACATAAATTGGGCTTTACTTCTAAAGGAGAGAATAAGATACTGCTTGTTGATTCTTTGTTTCTTTTCATATGCTTAAATTGCTTCTTGTGCGGGAAGTTTCTGAACATAAGATTTTTATTCAAAACAAAATGCAAACAATAAAGGACGAAGTAGAAGAAATAAAGAAACTCAAATATCAAGTGCACATTTTTACAAAACCTGGGGTATGCTCGTCATTGAACATTCGTGTTTCAAATAGAATTGCTTGAATTCTATGGGATGTGAGATTTAGCTAATGAATATGATTGATATATGTGTATTGTTGTCAGTGGGTCAAAATTCCAATATTCTAAACCTCCAAATCTTGTTGGAAGAAGAGATTTGTTAAAAAAAGAGACTGGAAGAAGAAGTAATCGTCTTATACAGTCAATTTTCTCAGCTAAACATGAAATATTGGAGTAAGAAGTAGCATTTTTAATGCATCACTTATCCCAAATATTGAAGACTATGACTAATTATTCTTTTAATTTGTTCATTCTTATTGTAAGTTCCAAATAGAAAGTAAGCAACAAAAATATTGTGATGAAATTAAATTGCAACTAATTATTATTTTTTAACCACTAATATCATATTGTAGCTGTTGTAAGTCCCTACATAATTTTTATTAAAAAAGCAACTAGTATTTAGTTGTGGGATTTATAAAAACCACAACATTTATTTTGTGACGTTGTGATCATATTGTGGGGGTTTATAAGCTCCCGTAATATTTTTCTTGAAACATTAATATCATATTGCAAGGGTTCTAAGCTGCCACTTATAAACTTAAAAAGATCTCACAAATTCAAAATTCATTTCAAGGCAGACGTCATGGAGTTTTAAAAATCCTCTACAATAATGCTCTTGGAAAAGATTATTGTGGCTCTTTTCGAAAGTTCCATATTCTTTTTGTTACGGTCGAAACAGTCACAATTTGACAAAAAAATTGCCATAATTTACCAGTTTTTTTTGTAGTAGAGCTATAAGCAATGGGCTAATTTGGTGGAAGATGACATAAATGCAAGAAAATTTTCAAATAAAAGGCTTGTAAGAAATAAACCAACAACAATAATAGTAAGACAAAAGATAAAAACGAAAATAACTGTCCTTTGACGTAGTAATGTCGGTACAGAGCCTCTAAAAAAGAATACAAAGTACGATCAAGTCAAGTATACATCATTCTCATAATAGGGGATTACTAAACATAAATAGAAGAAGGATAAAAGAGAAACTTCAGCTCCGAGAGATCAACATATCTCTGAACTCAAATCATCATGATCACAGCTTCAACGTCGGCCACTAGTACTAAAATTTGCACAAAAAATATACAGAAGTAAAGTATGAGTACCAAAGCCATGAGAACTTAGTAGGAATCATTTACCAATTGAGCTAAATCATAATATAATTACAATAAAAATACAAGATAAATAAGCTAAGTGAAGGTAAAAGGTCAAACCTACAATAACACTCCAAATGTTGTAATCATATAACCCGAACAACCATAATATGAAAGAAAACATAACTAACACTTAAAAACTGGCCCCTATAAGCCAATAAGTGTGGAGATGTACATAACCCAACTTGGGCCTTATAAGCCCAGAGGGTACAATCATGAAAAAAATTAATGAAAAATCATACCAAGTAACTAGATCTCAAAAACATAATAAAAAATCCTCCCATGCCATACCCATATCATAAATAACCTCTCAATGTTGGACTCGAATTAGAACTCAATATCGTCATCATCACTTATCAAGCTTAACCAAAACTCATATCATCTAATATTGGAATTAAACTAGAAATCAATATCAATAAATTACCGTACTCTAATCAAAACTAGCACCAACTCATATATACCAATCTAGCAGTAGTATCATACATTAAACCACTTCAAGCTTCTAAATATTGAATTTAAGGGTATAATACTCCTACAAAGTTAACATGGATAGTCTTGGCCTAAGATGGGCCAGCAGGGCCCACTTTAAATCCCCAAGATCCGTTCTAAAGCAAATCCTACCTCAAACTTGCCTAAGGTATCTAGTTTTACTAATAGATATTAAACAAAGAACTTTTAATCCTAAGATAGCAATTCTACCTAAGGCATGAGTAACAAAGTCAATTAAGCCTAATTTACAATTCCTTAAAGGTTTAAATAATTCAAATAACAATAATTATATCTCCAAGACGTAATTCCAAACCCATATCTAAAATATTATCATAAATATACTACAAGTTAGCCCAATCTATTAGAGAGGTAAACCTAGCCTATCTGGACGCCGAAAAAGGCCGGTGAAATCCACTAAATTGCCATGAGAAGCTTCTACCTGATGCAACACTATCAAAATGATAATATACTCATCAATACACAAAAAAGTGGTACCCATATTGTATTTCAATGCTTTGGGTCCAAAATTACGTAAAAATCCCATGTGGGGCTGACTTAAGAAATCATATTTTGAAATTGTCAACACGTCCCTCAATACTCAAGGATCATTTACCCTCAAAGAATGGGCAAATATTGAGTTCAATTGGTGCTAAAATCAATCCACCAATAATCTATGGATTTTGGAAAATAATAGATAAATTCACCATGAAATTAATGAAAACTAAACAAGAATTCAGAGAAGAAACAGGTAGTTTAAGCTTACAAAATGCCCAAAATTACTGAATAGTGTTTCTCTTAAGTTTCCACACTTTCTAGGGTTTTTCACTCTTTAATTTGTGTGAAAAGTGGAAGTAAATCGAAGAAAATTAGGGCATTTAATAGCTCTCAGGTTCCACTAAAGCATGCACTAGAATGCTTTGACGGTAATTGCTGAAGCTCCCAGGTGCCACTAATGATGTACCCGCATATGCCTTGCATGCCACTTAGTAGGATAACCTGGCGCTAAATCGGTATACTCTTTAGCGATCATTTTGCCACTAAATCAGCTCACTGGAGCTGGCCTAGCCGCTAAAATGTCTTGAAGGCCTCTTAAGCGGCCTTTTCTAAAGTGTCCAAAGGGACGCTTTAGCTAATGCACCAGCTTAAGGTTTGGAATTTTTCCAAGTCTTCACCGACCCCTCGGGATTCATTTAGAATCCCATATAAGCAAACAAACTATGCTACCCTATCAAATTCAATGTTTCAGACTGAATGGCATGGTAAAAATTTTCATCCAAGGTTGTTTCATTGAAAAGTGGGTCCCACACCCATGTTTCATTATCCTTAATTCCCAGCTAATAGCCCAAAATAAGTCCAAAAGCATTGGGATCCAAACTAAAGGTCCACCTAGCCTAAAATTAATATTTTAAAGATGTTGGAACTGTAATAATTGGTACATAAGGTTGGTTTCTTAAAGTTCTTGCTCGATAGAAAATTCATACCAGCGAAGACTTGAAAATAGTAAATTGGCTCTGAAAGCTACACGAACTGCTCGGTAACCAAACTTTCAGCTCTAGAAAGTCATAAATAACTTAAGGTAGTTACAGAAAACCTCTAAGTAGAGCAGAAATGAACTTAAGGGCCTTTACAATATCTACTACTAAAAGAACATTTGTTCATGAAAGTAAATAATGTACCTGAAGTCTCGAACTGCTACTACACCAACTGTGGTAAAGATCTATATTTGGGGATGAGCTTGCCTTTCTTCCAAAATTGAATCACACGCTTCATGGGAGATACTTAGAGGAATACATGATCACCAATTCCAAATCTCAAGGCATGAAGTCTATGATTGGTATAAGCCTTTTGCTACTCTAAGCTCCCTTAAACTATCTTGAATCACCCGAACCCTATCCAATGACTCCTGAAGTAAGTCTGTACTATGAGGTCTGATCTTAAAGGTCTCAAGCTATCCAATCTAAGAACAACATAGCCTACCACACAAAGCCTCAAAGGGTGCCTTCTCGATACTTGAATGGTAGTTATTATTAAACAAAAACTTTACAAGGCCAAGTGTTTCTCTCACTGACCTCAAAAATCCATAAAATTGGGTCGGAGTATATCCTCAAGAATCTGAGTAGTCCACTCTGGCTGCCGATCGATTTGAGGGTGGAAGGATGTGCTAAGATCCAACTAACTACCCAACTCCTCTTGAAAAGCTCTCTAGAAGCACAAAGTGAACACTGAACCCTGATCTGAGATAATTGATATAGGCAATCCATGTAAACTTTACATAAACATAGATACGGTCTAACCTCTAGGCACTGAAGGACCTCTGAATAGGAATGAAGTGTGCCAATTTTGTCAACCAATCAACAATGACCCAAATACTATCAGAACCATAGAAAATGTCAGGCAAATCACTAATAAAGTACATGGTGATCTACTCCCACTTCCACTTGGGAATGTGCAACCTCTATGTCAAGCCACTAGGTCTCTAATACTCGACCTTCATCTACTGACAAAATAGGTAGTGAGCTATAAAGTTTTCCATATCTCTCTTTATACCACTCCACCAATAATGCTTCCTCAAATAGAGTTGGGACCGTCACAAAAAATCAACTGAATCAAGTTGCCAACCATGGAACAGAAATGCAGCCATTGAATCTAAGAATACCCTAAAAAGCTATGGTAGCCCTCTTGGAGCCATCACTCAAAACCTGATCATGGTTACTACCAAGTCTAATATCCTTAAACTAGCAACTTCAAATATGCTCAAATAAGGTAGACCTCACCGTGAGAATCCTCCTAGGGTCAGAAATGTCAAGTTGCGCCATTAAATTGGCTAAGGACTGAATGTCCCAAACCAATAGCCTCTAAAAAAAACTAAGATAGAAGCAAAGATACCTATACTCGATATCCCCTAGCTCAAGGAGTCCTCTACTATGTTATCCTTGCCTGGATGATATAAGATTAAAAAATGTCATAACACTTAATAAACTACATCCACCTATGCTTTCTAGAATTACGCTCTCTTTGTGTTATAAGATATTGAACACTACAATGATCCGTGTAGATTTCATAATGCACACACTAAAGAAAATGCCTCTAAATCATAAGCGCAAAAAAAAAACTCTGCCAACTCCAAATCATGAGCGGGGTAGCTTTTCTCAAGCACTTTCAGCTTCCTTGATACATAAGTAATAATTCGACCCTACTGCATCAACACACAACCCAAACCAACACCAAAAGCATCACAATTTATGGTGAATCTTTACCCTCAACATGAAGAGTTGATATAAAAGCTGAAATGAGATATCCCTTGAGCTTCCAATATTTTGACTCATACTTCTCAGACCATTGGAAAGAAACCCCCTTCCACGTCAATCTGGTCATCGGCACTAGAATTATAGAAAAACCCTCAATGAATCACCTATAATAGCCAGTCAAACCAATGAAACTACAAACCACATACAGAAATATAGGCCTGGCCTAATCACGAATATCCTTAATCTTCAATGGATCCATCATAATACTATCCTTAGAAATCATATGTCTTAAGAATGTCACTAGTTTAAGGCAGAAATTACACTTAGAGAATTTGGTGAAAAACCTATGATCTCTCACAGTCTGGGGCACAATCCTCAAATTCTTCTTAAGCTTCTCTCTAATCTCAAAATACATACATATATATATATATAAGAAATAAACACAACACAAAGGAATCTAAATATGGCCTGAATACATGGTCCATCAAATTCCAAGAAAGCTCCTGGGGCATTAGTCAACCCAAAGGACATCACTAGGAACTCATAATGACTATAACGAGTCATGAAGGCTATCTTCGAGATGTCCTCAACCCAAATCCTTTACTAATGGTAACCAAACTTCAAGTCCATCTTAGAGAACACTGCTGCTTCTTGAATCTGGTTGAACAAATCATCAATATGAGGCATAAGATACCATTTACTATCACCTGATTAAGCTAACTGTAGTCAATATACATATGCAAGGAACTATCCTTCTTTTCAACAAATAAGATAGGATCATTGCAAGGAGACATACTCAGTCTAGTTAGACCCTTACCCAAAAGATCTTGAAGCTAAGAATTTAGCTTCTTAAGTTTAGTAGGAGCCTTATGGTAAGGTGTGATAAAAATAAGTTAGGTACCCGACTCATGATGAATAAAAAACTCAATGTAATGCTTAGGAGGAACACAAGGTAGATCGGTAGGGAAAATATCAAAAAACTTACAAACTATAAGAACAAAGTCAAGCAAGGAACTCTCCACACTAATATCAGAAATATAAGAAAGATAAGAGTCCCAACCTCTTGATATAATTGTCATAGCCTGAACAAAAAAAATAATCCCCATGAACTTATGGCTAATATATCCCTTGACATACAATCAGGGGTATACAGGGCATGGATTAGGTAATTGTCTTAGAAAAATAATCCAAGACCGCATAATAGGGGGATAAATAGTCCATGCCCAGAATCACATCAAAATCCATAATACCTAAACCAATATGATTAGCCTGAGTATTAAACAATCAATAGTCATAACACATGATCTGTACACCCGATACACTACTAAAGAATCATCCATGGGAATAGTTACATATGACAAAACAGATAAAGAATCTCAAGATAACTGCAACCATATGGCGTAATAAGAAGATACATAAGAGTAAGTGGATCCCTGATCAAATAAATAAAATGTCATTTGATAGAACACTAAATTAATATATGTAATAATAATTAGGTCTAGTAGGTACGGCATACAACTGTCCACATCCTCTACTAGGCTGGGCTCTTGACTGATCTCCTATCATACCTTTGTGAGGACCTCTACGAACACCTTAAAGACTACCCCGACGACCATATATACCCCTCTAGCTGGGGGATGAACTTCTCTAATTGGTGGAATTCTCTAAGCTGTAGGAACTACTTCTCCACGACTGGCAAACTCTCTTAAGAAATGGGAAAATACCCCCACAAGCATAACATGCCTAGGTATTTTATTGAAACTATAAGATCCAGCTATCCTGGAATAACCACTATTACTATAATAACAAAAAATACACCCTTGGAGGTTGACCACTACTCTAGCTAATATGATCACTTTAAATAGATTGATCTCCATCAATAATCTAAAGTAAGGCTTTAATAGGACTACTAGACTAACCTTGATGTCAAAAAAGCTAACATGGAGGGTACCTATCTTAAGAACCTCTACCTCTGAATCATGAACAACTACGACTCCTATTGAAACTTTCCTGATATCGCTGCCCCCTTGGGCCACTTGATGAATCTCCTCCATGACCTATGAATGATCAAAAACCTCAGATGAAGATCTACCAGTAATAATCCAGCTCTACATAGCCATGCAAAGAGGAAATCTCAATCCCCAAATAAAACACAAAACATGCTCATACCCGATCTAAAAAATTTAATATAGCATACCTAGACAACTCATAAAACTAAGCCTCAACCTCTACAACATGAATGGAGCCTTGATCGAACCTCTAGAACTGATCCCTCAAATAATCTCAAAGACTGCAAGGTATATACTTGTCCAGGAAGACCTAAGAGAAGAGAGTCCATATCAAAGGAGAAGATCTAGTTGGTATGGAATAAATTTACACTAGTGTCGGGATATCAAATCCTACTAAAAAATAGTGTAATCAACATCAAAAGTCTTAACTAGGCCCAAATCACAGAGCATATCCTCAAATGAAACCAAGAACTCATTAGAATCCTCGCCCGATGGATTATAAACCTAGGAGAAACCAATCACAATAGCATACCCAGTATATTTTGCTCCTCAATAGACATAGAAGGATGGGCAACCACTGGCTAAACAACTAGCGACTGAGAAACCACCGATGCAGGAGGGACCTCAACTCCCGGAGCCACAACTATAGGTTGGCCTCGACCTTAGTACTACACTAATATGTAGACTTTGCACCATCAGAGTATTCACCACCAACATACCCCAAGAGTTAAAAAAATGCATCCCTGAGTAGTAAAGATAAAATAAACCATGGTGGGGCCTCGGATAGTCCCTGGCCCACTATTGGATAGAGTAGAGGAATCTCTATCTTTGGAGAAGAAATAGAGTCTAATGAAGGCCTCTTATCTTGGTCTTCTACTGTGGACTCAGCCCTCATCTCTCCTCAAGATCTTGGTTATCCATGAATTTTAATAGGATCCCTATTCATAGAATCGAGGTCCTTGTCTCGTGTAGCAGTAGCACGCGTCCTAGTCATCTATGACTGAGTCAAACCAAAGGTATCTTTAAACACAACTCAAATAGTTTCCACAAAATGAGTGAAGATCTCTTAAATATGTCCTATAGCCTTCGAAAAGATATGAAATGAATGTTATTTTTTCCAATTTATGATAATCTACTTGACACTTGCTCTTGTACCAACAATACTAGCAAGCCTAGTGCTCTAGTACCAATTTATTACGATCCAACTTATGTATCATGATGGAACCTACTTTATCCAACAGTAGGTAAGCTAAACCCTAGCCTACAGATATAAGAAAGGGGCTAATTTGTTGGAAAATGGCAAGTAAAAGGCTCATAATCAATAAACCAATAATAGTGATATTAAGATGAGAGATAAAATAAGAGAAATAAAAATTACAATATCTAGTAATATCGGTACAAAGCCTCTGGTCCAAAAATTAAAAAGTACAGTTAAGTCAAATATACATCAATCTTGAAATAGGGTAAGACTATACATAAATAGAAAAAGAAAAAAAGGGCAACTATTGCTCTAAGAGCTTACCCTATCTCCAAACTCAAATTAGCATAATCGCAGCATTAGTGAAAACCACTAGTACTCAGATCTACCCAAAAAGGTACAAAAGTATAATATAAGTAACAATGCCATGGGTTCTCAGTAGGCTTCATTGGCTGAATGAGCTAAATCATAATATAAGTATAATAAATTGCAAGATAAATAAACTAAGTCAAGGTGAAAGAGAAAACCTCGAATAACACTTTAAAAGTTGTAATTAATTAACCCAAACAACGATAATATGAAAGAAAGCATAACTATTACTACAAAATTGATCCCCGCAAGCCAATAATTACAAAAAAGTAAATAACCTAACGCGGTCCCCCATAAGCCCAGAGGGTGCAATCTAGAGAAGAATTAACCAAAAATCATGTCAAGAGCTCCAGAACGTCGATTATAAAATCCAAGAAAGGGTACTTAGAAATTTGGGTGGACGATGTAACAGCCCCCTACTATAGCATGAAAATTTTTGCTATATTGGGATTATATCAACCTACTCTTGAAATTTTTCCTACTTTAAATTTATCTATTATTAGTCTTTAAAGACTTTTCTAAGGGTCTTTATAAGAATTTTCCACACCCTATGTCGTCGTTGGATATGATGATTTTAATAACAATGGAATAGGCCAATTGAGTAAATACCAATTTATTCATTGTTCATCCCAAAATGATCCCACTAGGATGGAGACTAGATGAACACGTAACCCCGAATTACTAATACCCACTTATTAATTTAAAATTTTCTAATTTTTATAAACTTACTCAATGAATTTACAATTGGATTTATATGAATTATACCATACCTATTCTAATACGAACATTCTTACATAACCCATCGCAACAAAAAAATTAGACTATGCAACCATTTACAAAAGATTTAAGAACACACAATATAACAATGGCCTTTCAAACACATAAATTAATTAAAAAATAAAAATGAAATAACAATAATTATTTATTCCCAAATATTTTTTGGGCCTCAAAATAGAGGGACCCTCATCGCTAAGTAAGCTGCAGACCATTATAGAATGTTGTGGCATATTTAATAGGTAAGAAATGAGTAAGTTTCCCATTTATCAAAATTTTTCAAACATAAAAACTCGCCTCCTCCTTATGATCACTTATCCCACAAAGCTGAAAACAAGGTAAAATGCATTCTAACTCCATCATCGTACTCTATTACTTGTATTAGCATAATTTACCACTTGAAATTAAAGCAATAAAGTGGGTTTAGGGATGGTTTTTGAGATTAAAGATTTTCCTCAAATTTGAATGGATTCTAAAGCATTTTTTTCTTCAATTCTCCTATGGCGTTCTATTAATATGATTTACAGAGTTCTATTATTTATAAAAGCCTTGTATTATTTTTCCTATCCAGATCTATGTTTAAAACCCAAAAATAAATGTTTTTTTTCAAAAAAGATGACATTGGAGCATTGGTTCATGTTGTGAAGATGAAGGCCGCTATAGTGGCCTCGTCCTGCTATAGTAGCCCTGCTATAAAGGGAAAATTCTTGTTATAGTAGTCCTGGTAGAATGATTCCTTCTGTTATAGTAGAAGGCAGTCACTAGCTTCCCTTTAAAATTTAACTTAGCTTTTTCTAAAACTTTGTAATTGACTCATCACCTCTATAGGTCCTATCTTGTTTTTTCACGAATTTTGTATGACTACTACATTCAAGGATAATAATAATAAAGACAATTATCCCCTTCTTTCTTGATATTTCTTATAAAACTATTAGAGTAGATCTTGAGTCGATTAGAGGCCAGGTATCGGTACAAGTGAGTATTCATTTTGAATGTATAGGAGAAGGCACCTATGTTCTATAGTTGACTCTAGGATTTTTGGTGGATACCCTTGTTTAAGCCTACTCTAGATGAGGTATCAGGCTAGGTTCAGGAGTTCTATGCCATACTCCCAACCATGCGATAAGATAACCCCCAACCATACTATTTGTATTTGAAGAGTGTAAATCTCAGTGGACATGGCCACTATCAATAATGTTTGGGGGTACCAGATATGCATAACATCGAGTATGAGGCTAAGGCTTGGGAGATGGATATAGAGTGTCTAAGGAATACCTTAATTTAAGAGGTTGACTAAAGGAGAGTCTAATGGACAGATCTTGAGGAATTAGGTGTATGCACTTTAGTCCAGATGCTTAGAGGTGGCACAGTTTGATTACTCGAAGGATTTCTTCCCTTGGGTAACACCACTGATGTGAAATAGACTTGGGCTCTAGTTATGGCTTGTGCTACGTGGGTGATTTAACAAAATATTGGGTCATAGATCGTGTCATCTTGCATCGAAACATGCACATAAGTGTACGTGGTTTTACAAGTAATATAGTGGATCTTGCAAACTGGATGTAGAACCCACATCGACTTATTACTTAACAAAAAATCCAATTCAAGTACTACTATAAAATTAAAAAAAGTGTGATTGTAACCCTTGAATTTGTTTGTTTTTGTTATTATAAAAGTAGAAATGAAAACTAGTACACAATTGAAAGTCTTGTCAACAATATTGAGGAGGATTTTACGGTCAAGGCATAATTCACAATCATGTATAAAAGTTCTCTCTCTTTGGCTAAGTTTTATATCATACTTGTTGATTCATGGGGTTAATAATAGGATTATGGTCTTCCAATACATAATATTCTACCTAAACTAGCCTTACAACACCATCATCGAGCAAGGATTTGAAATCAAATTCAAGTAAATTTAAATATATTTACATATTGGGACTAAATGAGGCATTCTATGTATATTTCTATCTTTGACGCTAATCAATTCCTTACGGATAATGATACAAACTCATTCTTCACATTCCTTGTTCTATCCTTCTATTAATGTACCACCCTACAAAACCTATGGGAAAGGAATAGAGATAGTTTTACAAAAAATACCCCTAATCCTATTGGGTTTGAGTGAAATTTTGGTCTGGGAAACCCTTGGCACATTGCACCTCTCATAGCTCCGGTCTGTCTTGTCTAGGAAAGCCCCAACTTTAGTGTTCTAGAAGTTTGTTCCTAGGTCTATGCACTGATGTGTCGAGGAAACATAGCACTTTCGACGCTTAAAACCATGAAATTATGCTTGAACTTGGGTCATTTTAGTAGATATGATGTGCTTTTATTGTTATTGTAGTTCAAATGGGTCAATATAAGTTTTGGACTAAAACTGGAAGAAAAAGACACGTAATGGACAAAGTTGCAAATGGTATGAGTCTCCTTACGAGTCGTCAACACCTCATATAACTCATAGGCTGACTTGTAAGCATAATAGAAACCAAGGCCAGGAAGAAAAGCTAAGTATTAAGAAGATATTGCTAAGCATCGATAACTCTCAACTTACACGTCCAATTTAGTGCAAGGCATTTTCATTAATATATTTACCCAACTTTGGAGTTGGGGTTGAATCCACGAGGAACAATATGAGAGGCAATCAAATTAATTCAAAATAATACACACAAGTTAAATTTAAATCAATGTTACACAAAGATAAAAATGGGGGAGATATATATCTACAATAAAGTTTCTTTTTTGGTTTTTCTAGTATAAATTCAGGACTACAAATAATTAGAGTCTTAACAATTATGCATGGATCTTGGAATTATGCATTACTAGTGGAAGGATGTATGGGTGTTAGCAGTAGATCATCAATTTAGTAGGTCAAATATGGGTAGGTTTAGTTATAGATTTTGATTCTAGTATTTCAATAAAACACCAAGCTTTCACCTATTGATTCTTTTGAATACTTAATAGGCTGTTCAACAATTAGTAAACACAACCTCAATCTAGTCATCCATATTTCTAGGATGATACCCATGGTATAGTCAACCTCACATTCACCCTTATGTCTAAGAGAGTGAAGTTTTAACAAACTACATGCACAATTGTCTATCATTACTTTGGTCTCTACATCCCTCTTTCGAGGATGATATGGAATAGGGATGTGTAAAATCTGAACCGACCGATAAACCGAACCGATAAAAATGTTATTGGTTTATTGTTTTTGGGTTATTGGGTTAACAGTTTTTTATTAATTCTATAAAAAAAATTATTGGGTTATTGGTTCGATTTGATTTTTTCTTATTGGTTTATTGGGTAAACCGATAGCACAATGAGAATATATATATATATATATATATATGACTTATTATATATTTTTCTTAATTTCTCTTTAATCACTACAAATTAACAAACCTATTATTTCAATTATACAAACTCTTAATTTCTCCTAACAACATTTAGTTCAAACTTGAATATTCTTGTAAATTAAAACACATTATGTAGGAATTTTGTTTTCAACTAAGATTCGATTATTTTTCATGTTAGCTACTACTATTTCTATTTTATGAGTATTTTCTTATTGGTTAAATTGAAAACCGAGCCGTTAAGGATTAAAAATCGATAAACCGAAAATCGATAAAAAATATCTTATTGGTTTGGTTATTGGTTTAGCATATTTAAAATCAAAAACCGATAAACCGAACTGGTAATATGTAAAATCGAACCAAACTGACTGATGCATAACCCTAATATAGATTCCTAAACTTCACCCAAAACCTTTCTTTCAAATATGGCTTTGGGGCTTTCTAGGGCATGGGGCTTTCATGCATCATACCCATATGGGTTTTTGGGGCTTTAACCCATCAAATCCTAACCATGTTATCATATCAATGATAAAACCCATAAACATGAATGACTAAATAGAAGCTGATCAACAACAACCCACACATATTTTATTCCCTATTCACACATAACCCTAAGAGGGAGATCTAGCTACACATAAGATAAATAATCATATATATATACCCATAATCTCCAGTAAAGTGATTTATTGAAGATTAAGTGAATGTTACTTCAAACTTGGCACTCCCAAAAATCAACAACGGAAATGAGCTAATCTTCCACTTAGAAAGTCTCCAATGTATTCTTCACCCAAAAAATTATACAATATTATGTTATCCAAAAATAGAGTCTATGAATCCAAGAGCTAAACCTGAAAAAATTGGGGAAGATGGAATTATGTTTTCAACGCTAGGGTTTGGGGCTTTTTGTCAAAATTAGGATAAGCCACTTAGCTTCCATGATCGCATCTGATTGACTTTTTCTTGATTGCCACGATCGCGGTCGGCGGACCACAACCATGGTACCTGAGGACTTTTTGCTCCAAGTCTTCAGTTGTACTTTCCTGCTCTTTTTTAAATCAATTGAAGCTCCATTCCACATCTTTCTATCTTTTCAACTCTATACCTACAAAGAGTGGATATTAGTGCATTTGCTCACAAATAAATCTCAGTTATTCATTAACAACAAAGTAATATGCATCAATGTTGCGGATGAGTGGTACAATCAACACTCATCAAGACCCCCAACTTAAAGCATTTTCTGGTCCTCAAGCAACACTACCTCTTACCATGAGATATCATTATTTATGCCCAAACTTTATGCCTTAAAGATCAAAATAACTTCAACTTTAGTCACTACCATGAGTAGCTCATTGAACATAGGCTAAGCTAATTTCCACTGCACCTCTCATCATAAGATTCACTATCAAAGGATGCACAAGACTTCAAAGAGCAATCAAGTAGCAACCACTAATGATCTAGAAGTGACCTACTTTTTGATCGAAACTAAGTCATACTCTATTTGCCTCATTGCTAAGAAGGTGATAAAATCACCAACCTCAACTTTTTTCATATGCCAACCTCATAAGAAAAAGAATTTCACATACCAAGCTACAAAATATACAAAAAGGAATTTTAAGTGTAAAACTCTCTCCCACACAAAAGAAATCTCCAAGAAACAAGTGTCATACTATAGGCTTGCCCCTATGTTCAATCGCCACTACAAAGAAAGTCAGTGGTTGGAGATGTTGAAGGACTTTCTAAGCTTGTAACGTAGTTTTGGGTTAGGGTAGGATATCATTTGGGAACAACATGGCTATTCCTTCCCTGAACTTCTAAATCGCACTTTTCCAATCTTCATTTTTTGACTATGGGCCACTCTTGTTTGTTTTCTCTCTTTTATCATGCCTAATTTTTGTTTCCTTTCCTCACCCAACTTCTTACATCTTTTTTTCTTGCACTTTTGCACAATTTTTTCCTTTGTTCGACTCTTTCTTATTTTATTCGATTCTTTTCAAAGCTTAGACATATTAGGCATAACTACATCTTCATGGAACCAAACTTACTTCCATCAATCTTTACCACCCCCAACTTAGGCTTTTAGACTCAAATTACATTTTTAAGTTCAAGAATAGTCTGGTTCAAAAGAAGGATAATAAGAATGGTTCAGGGCTTGTAATGTGTTTTCCAAAGAAAGGTCCAAGGCTCAAAGTGGGTAACTAGGGATTATATTCATGCTTGGGTAGGATTTTTAGGCTAGAGTGGATACCAAATTCACAAAAGGTGGCCTAAGATTATTTCTCCAACCAAATGCAATCAATGTTATCTTTGAAAGATTAATGGGGCATGTTCTAGATAACACAAGTATACAAGGGATGCATGCAAATAGATCTCCACACATGGAATGCAAAATTTGCCATGGGAGCTCAAATGTCCCTCCTGCTAGAGACAAATTTGGAGTATCTATTTTTATTCACAAGTCAAAATCTTGCAGAGCCACAAAAAGAGAAAAGGTTTTTTACAACATCGCTCACGTCCATGGCCTTGATGTTTTCAAAAAATTTAGATGGAGAGGGTTTGTTCATTTTGCGTTAGCACCACGCACATTTGCTAAACTATGGCTACAACCAAATTCGTAGTCTCACATTTTGTCTTAAAATAGGTGAACTAACAATATGGCTACTCAGACTTCGCCAATGGCATATAACATGATCACAAATTTACAACTTACCATGCTAAAGGCACTCAAACTTCCCTTACATTTTTTGACATTTATGCTACGGGTACTCAAAATTCCCCGGCATCTATGCCTCAAACCCAAACACGATGCTTTACCCTTAAGAATGTCGTCACTCAATTTATCATAGGTCAAAGCTTGCCATATATCATAAGAATCAAAATAGAAGCTATGTATAAAGAAAAACTAATGCTAGAAGAAAAACATGATAATCCCTAAAACGAGGGCATCATCGGAGATCCTTACAATGTAGTATCGCCAAAAGCACAACAAACTAATATCAAAGATGTCAAAGAAATATCCAACAGAACAAGACCAAAATAATACATGACTAGTGGCACCCCCAACTAAGGAAAAACGTAGTGTCCCCACTACATGTGAAGTCAAGCAAGAGTAAGAGGGGTCTCCCTGAATCGGCATCAAGAGCTACTCTTGCCTGGGGACTCTGCACCATCACTATCAACATTATTAGCAGTCTAATCTACAGGGACCTCATCTTTACTTTCCATTCTCGATGAAAGTAGTGGATGATTGGGCTTGAGCACCTTAAAGATAACTTTTTCCTCATCCAAAGATTCTTTAAGAACTTTTCTCATTTTTTGTCTCTCTTCACCATCTTCTCATGCAAATCCCTGAGGTCCCTATGTGCTCTAACTAAGGTCGATTATTCTCTCTCCAATCTAGCAATAGTTGCTCTCTGCTTTTTTTGCTCTGCCATGTACTTCTCATAATCTGACTATGCTACATATAAATGATGGGCAGTGGAGGGCACTCCTAGTCCCTGAGTAAATCTTGACACTATCTATCAAACATTCCTCATTTGATCTGAGATATCATCAAGGGGGTTGGCTGATAAGGGTTTGCATGATGTTGTGTCCTGTTGGGCTAATTTCCTTATGTCCGTCTTTATTTTCTTACTCTAAGATGGGGCACCCTCACCTCTGAATTTAAGTGGGTAGATGAGGGAGCCTAGATATACCCAAGTATCTACAGCATACTCTTCCACTCCTACCCTCTTGTAGAACTTAGTGATAAAGGAACAGAAAAGAAGGTGCATACCTCTATGAGTCTAGAAATACCTCCATACCAAAAGAGAAATATCGCCTATACTGAGAGGAATTCTAGATAGGATACAAGACATTATCTGAGCTCTCAGATCTATGACAACGGTCATATGGGTGCATGGAGATACCCGACTGAATATAATGTTCAACCAAAGCTTGGCTTCTGCTGTGAAGTCCTTCATCAAAATATCTCTCTTGGTGATGGACCATGGAACTACTTTTCTAGGACATAAAATGTTGGCCATACAGGTCCTCGGCTCACACGCCCTTGCCTGGAACTTCCCTATGTTGGCACTTGGGAGCCCAAACAACGCATTAACCTGCTCCGCTCTAAATTTCACTTGATTACCCCAAATCATCATCACTAGGTTTGTGAGAGAAACTATGTTGAGATTTACGTAGAACTCACACACCCACTTCTCATTAGCATAGAAGGGTTCTGGGGAAAAACACATTCATCGAATCGTAGTGAGTCTGGAGTGGAATTCTGGGAGCTTGTCCTCCACCTTGACTAAGCTAATACCCCTTCCAGGGAGTAGATTATTCATGTGATAATCCTCATAGTATAGGTTTTGGCATTGCATGGTCATGAATTTGGTGTCATTGAAATCTCCTATTTTTTAGGCTGAGAACCTGTAAGCAATGTAACTCAGACCAATATTAGTATTATCATACAAAAACATGGTAGATCAAATAGATAAGCTTATGAAGTAGTGTTATGGAGGTCTCAGGGAAACAAAGGGTGTGTTGAAATTTTTAATGTCTACCAAAGTTGCACTCAGGTTTGGTGATCGTAGAGTACTGGCCGTGATCGCAGTGTCACCATTGCGATCATCGGGACTACAATCGTGGTACCTGAGACCAAGTTGGATAGTTTTTGCACGGTGTTTCAACCCCAATCTTCATTTCAACTAGGCATAGAAAGATTTTAAACAGAGAATTTTAAGCCTAGAGTGTGTGATCACAACCCCCAAGTTAATGAAATTGAACATGGAATTCGTACGGGTATTTAATCGAACACATGGTGTACACTACCATTTAAATGGGTTAAGGCTTAATTTTGGGTACTCAAGACTTCCCCCTATCTTGTACACCAACTACAACATCTAACTACAACCATAATTATAACTAAGCATGCATTTGGTAATGAAAACACTATTTCAGGCCTTTCTTTTGTACTACTGGTTTTAAGCATACAATTATATGAAAACCAAGGAATTTAGACAACTTAACAAATTAGATGATGTACAGGGTGAGTTAACACTTAGATACACAATGGAATGCCAAAAATTAAAGGGAATTTGAGAGAAGGGCATAGGAAAAAAGGGCAGTCAGATGGTCATTTAAACTGATTTAACCGTGATTGTGGTCCTAGTTATGTGGTCATGGTCACATGGCCTCCACGATCGCAGTGGCATGAATAGTGGTCGCGGTATTGAGACCAAATAATTGGGTTTCCTGAACTTCTTGTTCAGTCCAAATTGCCAATTTCACACTTTCATTTTTCAATCAAAATTCATTTGAGCACCAATGTTTCATATATTATGCATGCATAAGAAAAACAAAAATATATTCTACCATGCATAGTTAAAAATGTTACAGGCCACTTTTTGTGGCATGATGGGTTGCCTCCCATCTAGTGCTTAGTTTAACATCGCAGCACGATGCCTTTACCCCTTCCCTTTATGTTTTCACTTAGAGGATTTGAATCTCCATCCTAATTTTTGTTCAATAAACAATGAGCGGCAGAGGGATAGAAAATTCAAATCTTCCTAGTGGAAACTTAGAAGACATGAGGACATGGCGCACATTCTTCGATCTCACCACTTTGAAGGCTTGAACCTTTTAACCAACTTGACGTCAAACTTTTTTCTTGGCTTCTTTGGTAAAATTTAGTACATTAATAGGCTATTCCTTGTACATCAGAAATTGAGTTCCTTGTCTATTTATGAGTGGGGTTCTATATGCTCCTTTCGAGTGCAAACTCTAAAATATAAGAGTTGAACTCCTTCTCTCCACAATCCATTATTTGTTTGGATGCATGGATCTTCATCACATCCTATAAGCATAATCTTAAAAAGTGGTTTGAACGAGGTCCAACCCCTAATTCCAAGTTAGCCTCCTCCAAAGCATCATCACCTCGAAATGAGCTAAAGTCATCATAAGAGATTTTCTTTGCTTCTTGTTGAGACTCTAGCACCATTTCTTTTGTTGTGATTTTTTCTTCCTCATATGATTCAGTTGATTAGGAAGCTACCGAGGAGTATTCACTACCAAACACATCATCATATCTTGGTTTCTTTTTTTGATGACCTTCCTCTAGGGAAATGGGAAAGGTTGTGAAGTTTGCAAGAATGATGTTCCTATCTAATTCCCTTGCCTTGAAATTTTCCCATTTGAACCCCCCATAAGATTGATCTGGTCTTGCATATTCTCCCCAGTTATAGTTACCTGATCCAAAATAGTTTGAAGCGTTGCTCCAAGACCAATAGAACTGGTTTGTTGCTCCTCCTTCTTCTCATCATAAGACCTATCAATCTCATAAGAAGTACTAGCAATTCGGTTAGTATAATAGGGGAAGGGGGAATTTGGACAATCATCCTAATGTCTATCTCAACCACTACATAACGAGTACCTATACTCCCAATAGGGAGTATAGTTACAATCTCTCCTGAAATATGGTCCTTCATAGATTGGACATGGGTTGTCAGGATAGGAATCCCAATTACGGACATCATACTTTTCGGAAGATGCTATAGAGAAAAATAAAAATAAATTAAAATCTACCTACAAAGAAAAATCATGAACAATATGTACAAATTTGAATTCAAGAAAGCAGCTAAAATGTCAAACTAACTTAATACGCCAAATTATTCCCCGGCAACGGTGCTATTTTTTGATAATGCTCAATTTAAATGTCCAATTTAGTGCAATGAGGTTGTCGTCAATATATTTACCCAAATTTGGAGTTGGGGTTGAATCCACGAGGAACAATGTGCATGGAAATCAAGTTAATTCAAAATAATAGACACAAGTTAAATTCAAACCAATGTCACACGAAGACAAAAATGGGAAAGATAGATATCTATAGTAATTTTCTTTTTTTGTTTTTCTAGTATAAATTTGGAGTTATGAATAATTAGACTTTTAAAAAATTATGCATGTCTTTTGGGATTATACATTACTAAGGGAGTGATGTGTGGGTCTTACATTCATGGTATAGTCAACCTCACATTCATGCTTATGTCTAAGATAGTGAAGATTTAGCAAACTACACACACAATTATCTATCATTACTTTGGTCTCTATATCCCTCTTTCAAGGATGATATGGATTCCTAAACTTAACCCAAAACCCTTCGTATGAAGATAGATTTGGGTTTTCTAGTTCATGGAGCTTTCACTCATCATACCCATGTGGATATTTAGGGCTTTCACCCATCAAATCCTAACCATGTTATCATAGCAATGATAAAACCCATATACATGAACTACTAAGTCAAAGCTAATCAATAACAACCCATACATACTTTATCCATTATTCACATATAACCCTAAGAGGTAGATCTAGCTACACATAAGATAAATAAGTATAAATATACCCAAAGTCTCCATTGAAGTGATTTATTGATGCTTAAGTGAAGGTTACTTCAATTTTGGCACTCCAACAAATCAACAATGGAAATGAGCTAATCTTCTACTTAGATTGTCTAAAATATATTCTTCACCCAAAAAATTATACAATATCTTCTCCAAAAATGGGGTCAATGAATCCAAGAGCTAAACCTAAAAAATTTTAGAAAGATGGAATTATGTCTTCAATGCTAAGGTTTGGGGATTTTTTTAAAAATTGGGATCAGCCACGTGCATTTCTGGATTTGCCCTTGGGATAATTTCTTCCACTAAGCCATGATCGCACGGGTCTACCAGCATCCGCATTACGTGACTGCGGTTAATTCTACGATTGCATTTGATTGACTTTTGCTTGACTATTTTGATTGCGTAAGCAGACCACGACTGCAGTACCTAAGTCTGCTTTGCTCTAAGTCTTCAGCTGTACTTTCCTTCTCCTTTTTCAATCAATTTAAGCTCCATTCTACATCTTTCTGTCTTTTCAACTCTATACCTGCAAAGAGTGGATATGAGTCCATTTGCTCACAAATATATCTCACTTATTCATTTAAAATAAAGTAATGTACATAAATGTTGAGTGCGGATGAGAGGTAAAATCACTGCTCATCAAACATCCGAGTCATAAGCTAAGGGTATGAGTTATATCATAAAGTTGTACATATAGTAGAACTCAAGGAAGAAATTCATAATTGAATTTTCATAAGATTATGAGTCAAAAGTCTGAGTATAACTCGTATGATCCAACCATAAGCATACCAGTGTCCAATATTGGAGAGATAGAAGTCCCAGGTGGATACGATTGAAAGCCTCAAGTCGTATAATCAAGGTACAACTTCTGAGTAGTAGTCATATGCAGAACAGAAAGTTGAAGCCTAGAAGACAAGACACTAGAGTGGATACGAGAGGCATGGTACGACTCGCAAAAAGACGGTACGAGTGGATGAGTGAGTCATGCCTTATGCCAACATAACCTTACCTTTTTTATTTTTAGTATGATTTCTAAGTATTTTTGAGATACTATAAATACATTAGGGTTTGCCTTTTATTAGGTTACTCAGATTAACTTATTTTTGATGTACTTTTACTTACTTTACTATTATTCTTGAGATTTTAGGTTTTTATTCAATTAAAGACTTGGGATTTTATTCATCATATTCTTGTGCAATAATTACATATATTTTTCACTGATAATCATGGAGTCTTGCATGATCATGAGCGGCTAATCTCCCTGAGCAGGATTGTGGGAACTCTGGTGGATTAACTATGTAAAGGAATTGGGAGATTCATCTGTTCTAGGGTTTACGTGTGGATCTTAACCAATAATTGACCTTAGATCTACTGTAAAAGGTTGGGGATACCCTTTATTTGCAAATATCCTCACAAGGGAGTTTGTGATTGGGAAAAGAGGATTAAGATAGTAATTTGAGATTCACCTCCATCATACCATTCCATCATCTCATCTAAGTACTTGAGACTCAAAAGGTGAAAGTAAACTGAAGTCATAAACAAGGATTAATAAGGCTACTCGCTAAGATTCACTAGGTAAAGGGTGAGATTTAAAAACACGTTCAGAAAAAGAATAATAATACATATCTTGTTAAATTTACTTTCAGAGCGTTAGAATAGGTAGATTGAGCATGAGAAATTTACAGAGTTAAGAAGAAATGGGGAACAGAAGCCTAGTGTTCATCTTATATTGTTTACAACTCTGGAGCATTCAAGATTTGGCCACTAGCTATTGATAATTCAAAATTCCCTCATTTACTTTCCGCACTTCTAGTGAATTACATTAAGTTAAGAAACTATTCAATGTTTTCCCTGTGGGATTGACCCCAACCTAGTTGGGTTACTATATTTGGCATCGACCGTAACATACTTCTTTTGGAGGTTAGTTTTAGGAGACATTATATTTTGGAATCAATACTGGGAAGATGGTTTGAGTAGTTAATTGAATTGGTGAAGTTTGTGGGTTTTATTTTTTTTTTTGATGGGCATAAGACGGCGTATGTCAATTAGTAGAAGAAGCGGCAATACCTTACTCCATTTTAATCCAGATCCAGATAGAATTCTTCAAACACCAAGAACAATGTTAGGACAAATCCGTGATAGGGTTCAAGACCCTCCACCTATTGATCCTACTGCGACACTCCCACATGATCCAGTTGATCCATAAAATGTTGCAGATTTACAAACGTAACAACTAATAGTTTTTGCTGAGAAAAAGAGAAGAGCAGCCTAAGAGGACCGATTAGCTGAAGAGGCTGGGTTAACCCAGTAAGGACGACTAGTCAAGCCTAGAAAAGTAGTTGAGCATTGAGATAGAGTTCATAGAGGAGCTCCATTGATTCCTATATATCAGCACTTACACCCATATAATGATGCAGAGGTTATGGGTTTCTGTTGAACCTACTGATACAGGAGGCATCGTTCCTCCTGCTTTACCCCACAATGTGAAGTTTGATATTACAAGCTCCATGATCTAATTGTTGAACTTGAAGGGTGTATTTTTGGGATTAGCTATTAATGATGCAAACATGTAGCTTGCTAATTTTACTAGGATCTACACATCATATACTATTTCGGGGGTATATTAGGAATCTTTCATATTGAGGTTGTTCCTATTTTCATTGACAGGTTAAGCATCACTATGGTTAGAGGAACTTCTAAGAGGCTCAATAACTACTATGCATGAGTTGCATAAATAGTTTATAAATAGATTTTCCCCTCATGCAAGGATATTGAAATTGAAAGATGAGATATATAACTTCAAATATTTAGCTGCAGAATCCTTATATGAGGCATGATTTAGATTCAAGAAGAAGCTGAGCATAGTACCTGATCACAGATTCAAAGGATTAAATTTGTTCGAAATCTTCTATATACCATTGAATGTTTGTTCGAGAGCAATGGAAGATACGATTTTGACAGTTGCATTCACGTGTCTTTGATGAGATGTTGTGTAGAATATGCTGGATGATATTTCAATAACTAATAGAGGTTGGCATACTAGAGATACACAACATGGTATAGGTACATATGTTATTGGAGTGGCCAATTATTATGGATCTAGTCATGATTTGGTAGCACAAGAGGTTGCACAGCTTCGTACTGATATTGGGTTGCTTACAAAATAGTTCGCAACAATGAGTATTGAGAAATGAATGAAGTTGCGGTATAGGGATCTATTTCTAGAACATTTGAGATTGAATCTAATGGAGATATAAATTATCTTGATCATAGGTTGGCAGATTTCCTAGGCCAAGGGAAAGGGAATAAAGGTCAGAACTATTATATGATAGATACAGAGACAGAAGTAGAGAGAGAGCTAATAATTGGCGGTGGAAAGATGACTACAAGAAGAAGAGTGACAAATATGTTCCACTAGGTAATCGTGATTCAGAATCCAGGATGGAGGCATTATTGTCCAAATTAGTCAAGGGGAAAGAAAGTCAAGAGAGCTGCCTTAAGGATATCAAGGTTGACTTGTCAGGGCTAAAACAAAAAGTTGAGTCACATGCTATAAATATTAAGTAGTTTGAACAATAATTTGGTTAGATATCAGCCATAGTAAATCAAAGACATCATGGCACTCTTTCGAGTAACACGGTAGCTAATCCAAATAATAATGGTCACTGCCACGCCATTACCATTTGAAGTGGTAAATCTACTATAGACCAACTTATACCGGTTGTAGATGAGAAAAAAAACAATGATGATCCTTTTGATAGAGATAGTAGTATCAAGCAAGATAAAGGAGAAGATAAGGCCAAGGATCCTATCTTGAAGCCTATCCCAAGACCTCGCCCTCCTTTTCCTTGAAGCCTAAAAAAAATAAGAAGATGGTAAGTATCAGAAGGTTTTGTCAATGCCAAAAGAGCTGTCAGACAACATCCCACTTGTAAAGTCATTAGAGCAAATGCAAGGACATACAAAATTCATGAAAGATCTAATCACCAAGAAGAGTTCAGTCAATTATAAGCCAGTTGACAATATTCATCATTGAAATGTTGTAGCTACTACATTATTGGTAGATAAGAAAGAGGATCTTAGTGCTTTCACCATACCTTGCGCCATTGGATCTTCCAACATCACTCGTGCATTATATTATTTAGGTTCTAGCATCAATATCATTCCTTTCACAGTATTTAAAACAAACCACTATGAGATTAGTAATGACAGGCAGGATTGTGAAAAAACCAGTTGGTATTTTATGTGATGTATTGGTGAAGGTGGCTTCTTTCATTTTTCCTGGGGATTTTATGATATTGGACAATGAAGTGGACTTCCAAGTCCCAATTATTTTGGGAATAACATTCTTGGATACAAGAAGTACATTGATTAATTTGGAGATAGGACATCGGATATTGAGACTCAATGATGAACAAGTGGTGTTTAATGTATTCAAATCCATGAATCATCCTGATGAGTTAAGAGTGATATCCGTGATTGATGTGTATGATGATGAAACAGATTCATTCTATGATGTTGATATTGTTACTCTTTGGGATGAGATATTGGGTGTTGAAGTGCAAGTAGCAGTGATCATGAACTTTGACTATGATGGCATTGAGGAGTATGATGAGATGGTATGTGCACTTTATGGGAGTAGTTCTTACATTTATACAACAAAGAAGCTTGAATTGGATTTGAAGAATAGAATTACTCCACTTGCTCGTCCATCCTTTGAAAAGCCACCGGTCTTAGAGTTGAAGGCCCTCCCTTCTTATTTCTGAAATACATTTTTGAGGGCTAACAACACTTTGCTGGTAATTATTGCAGCCAATTTGATTGACTCAAAAATCAAAGAAATATTATCAGTATTACAGAGATTTAACAGGGACATTGGATAGTCTATTGCAGATATTGTGGGTATTTTTCCTGGTCTTTATAATCATAAAATTTAACTTAAACTGGACTATATTCCAAGTATAGAACATTAGCGTTTAATAAATCCTCCTATGTAGGAGGTGGTGAAGAAAGAGATAATCAAGTGGATGGATGCTAGTATAGTGTATCCCATTGCTGACAGCAAGTGGGTCAGCTTAGTATAATATGTTCCAAAGAAAAGTACTATTACAGTTGTGCCTAATGAGAAGAATGAGCTATTGCCTATGAGGCTAGTGATAGGATGGAGAGAATGTATGGATTACAGAAAATTAAATGCATAGACTCAAAAGGACAAATTTTCCATGCCCTTCATGGACCAGATGTTAGACAGATTAATAGGTAGAGGATGGTAATATTTTCTTTATGGTTGTTTAGGTTACAACCAAATCACTATTGTGCCTAAAGACCATGAGAAGACTACCTTCATATGTACTTGATAACACTCACCTAAACCATATTAAATGGTAGAGGACGGTCGTTGTCAATATTCCAACTCGCGTTGAGGTTGAATCCACAAGGAGTAAAAAATAGAATTCTAGTATTATGGGTAATTAGATCCTACTAAGATTATACCCAAAGTTCTAGTAAAGAAAACAACATAATTAAAAATGGGGGTATTTATTGGTTAAAAGAGAATTTGTATCGCAAGTGACTTAACTTTATAAACTAAGAAACAAATTGTAATTTAACCATGATATTTGGAGAATCTTGGGATTATGTCTGCCTAAGGACAAATTAGTTAAGGGTATATGAAGACTTGATGCATATGCTAGTACATTGACAAATGGGTAGGCTAGGTCTAGGATCCTTGAAGTTACTTTGTCAACAGAATCTCAAGCATTTCACTTATTGACCCTTTCGAATACCAAACAAGCGTGTTAATTAATAATCACCTAATACCTCAATAGGGTATCCTTATTTCTAGGATAATACCAAAAGTAAATCCATCTTCATATTCACTCTTATATCTAAGATAGTGAAAATTGATTAACTATACCCACTAATTGTTTACAATTATTTGGGTTCCCACATCGTTTTGCAAGGATGATGATGGGTTCCTAAAATTTACCCAAACTCCTCTTTCAAGGATACTTTAGTCTTTCCAGTGTTTGGTAGATATTTGGGGTTTTCACCCATAAATCCTAACAAATTCTACCAAGAAAATATAAAACCTATTATAAAACTAGCATGCACACAAATATAACACAACCTACAACTATTTTGTACCTTAGTTCAACGTAATCCCAAGACCAAAAGATTTAGCTACTTATGAACAAAGGAGAGAAACATATACCAAATGGGTTCTTCAAAGCATCCATCTTCACAAATATCAAAATCAAAGTGTTCAAATTAAAATTACAATACTTCCCCAGTTTAGGGTTTCAATTTTAAATTCAAAGTATTGCTTCTCTCTAGAAGATTCAAAATGGGAAAGGGTTTTTGTCTTTTAATGAGTTAGGGGTTGGCTGTTGAAAATTATGAAACTACCCTTAGGCCTCATTCTGCGTGACTGCAATTGCACTGTATTGGCCACGATCATAGCTACTACGATCGTAGTTAGAACTTACGATCGCGATGCTTTGACCTAACCTAACTGGCCACAATCGTGGCCTTTGAACCTAGATCACGGTAACTGAGGCTTGTTCCTACTCCAGCTCTCTCAGCTGCACTTTTCTTTTCCTTTTGATTATTTTTAGCTCAAATCCACACATTTCCATCTCACAACTTATATTCCTGCAAAATATGGGATTTAGTGCATTTAATCATCAACTTTCCTCACTTATGTCTTCAAATCATAGTAGTGTGCATAATTATTGAGAGAAAATAAGTGGCAAAATTACCAATCATCAACACCCCCAATTTAAGACTTTGCTTATCCTCAAGCAACACCACTTCTTATCACGAGGCAATCTCACATGTATGCCAAAATGCTATTACCTAATGATCACAATGGTTTGTACTTGATTACTACCACAAATATCTTATCATACATGGGAAAATCTATTTTAACGACACCCATCTACACAAAAGAGAATGTTGAAGGAAGAAATAGACTTTTAAGAGCAATCAAGTAACAACTACTAACACTCTAGACATGACTCACCCTTTGACCTCAACCACATCATACTTCTTTTGTTTTATTTTATGAAAGATAATAAAATCACCCACCTTGAATTGTTTACATGTCTCCTCACTATAAGGAAATCCCACACACCAATTTGTTTAAATTAAGAAACAAGGGATATAAGTGCAATATTCATTCTTAAAAATAATCTCTCCATGTAATAAGTATCATACCATATTCTTTACCTTATTTTCCATTGCCACTACTATGACAATGCTTGGTTGGAGATCTCTACAGACTTTCTATGCATATAACGTAGGCTTAGGGAGAATGGGTATCAAATTATTTAGGTATGGAATGACTATACCCTCCTTGAAAATCTACATCACTATCACATTATTCAACAAATCTTTTGAACATGGGCCACATTATTTGCTTCCCACTTTACACACATATGCCTACCTTTGCTCTCTTAATTCACCCATCTCTTTTGAAAGCATCTTCTTTTTTTTTTTGCAACCAATGTTTTTTTTCTTTTGCTTATTCCTTTCTTTTATACAATCTCATTTGTTTTCTTTGCATAGCATGTAGGAATCCACTTACATATCCATGGCCCACGGTTACTTCTTCTAATCACTACCACCCCCAACTTAGGCTTTTGTCTTTAAGTCACATTTTTTAGTTCAAAGAGGGTTGGGTTCAAATGAGGAATAACATTGGAATTAGTTAAGGCTTGTAATGTGGTTACTAAAGAATGGTTTGAAGGCTCAAAAAGGGGGACTAAGGATATAATCAATGCACGGGTACGATATTTAGGATAAAGTGGGCTCTTATGTTCACCAAGATGGCCTAAGGTCATTTCTCCAACCAAGCAAAGATCACCATTATCTTTAAAAGACTAACCGGTCAAGTTCTAGATGATATAAGAAAACATGGGAGTAAACCAATTTGCTAACTGCACATATGATATGTAAACCTCTCAAGGATGTTCAATTGCATGTTCTACTAGAGAGAAAAATGGAAGTATCTATTAATACTCATAAGTCAAAATTTGTCGAGTCACAAAAAGAGAAAAAATTTTGTTACAAGGTTGCTCACGTCCATACCCTTGATTTGTGAAAAAAGTTTTTGACAGAGGGGGTAATTTGTTTTGTATTTGCACCACGTGCAATTTGCTAACTCATGTCAATAACCAAAGCCTTAGTCTCATAGTTGGATTTTATATGGGTGACGATAAGGCTACTTAGACTTTGCCATAGGTATACATTGCAACCCCAGACTTCCAATGCTACAGGTACTTAGATTTCCATTGCATTTGTGACTTCAATGCCATGGGCACTCATACTTTCCTTGTATCCATGGCCTAAAACCCAATCACGATGCTTTACCCTTAAGAATATCGTCATTCAATCTCTCATAGGGAAAAGTTCATCAGATATAACGTAATGATCTACAGATAAAGTAACTAATTTATACAAATATGGGCACCCATCAGAGTGCCTAAAACAAATAAAAAAATAAGAATCATCCAAAAGAAAAGCAAAATTTAAAAAATGTCAATAATACAGGCCTAAATCAAATGAATAAGGATATAGGCACCCCAACTAAAGAGTAGCAGTGCCCTCACTGCATAAACTATCAAGTATAAAGAGATATAAGGGTGCTTCCTAAACCACATTGAGAACTGTTGTCACTCTCGGACTCTATATCATCATCAGTCTCATCAAGGTTAGACCACTCGCCTGGGGCCTCGTTATCACTATCAACTCAAGAAGAAGGAAATAGATCTTAGGGTTTTAGGAACTTACATAGACCCTTCACCCCCTTTTACATCTTAGTAAAGAATTTTTCCCTCTTTCTCTCCTATATGACCATCTTTTCATGCGCAACCTAGAGATCTCGATGTGACTATTCTAATGATGAGTAGGTATTTTCAAGCCTAGTAATTTAATCTTTTAATCTCCCTGCTTCTTCTGGTCTTCTCTGTACTTCTCGTAATTAGACTTTGACACATATAAATGATGAGTGGTGGAGGGCTCTCCCATCCTTAAGAGGCTCAGTGGTGGGTGGCCAATGAGACTCAGGCTCCTCACACATTGACTTACCTAAGTCTATCTTTCTCTTCTTGCTTTTTCCTGGTGCACCTTTTTCTCAAATTCTTTAAGGATAGATGGAGGTACCAGGGTGAACCCATGTATCTCCAATATACTCCTCAACCCCAACTCTCCTATAAAGATCAATAATCTAAGATAGGAAGAAGAGATGTGCACCCAATTTATTATCCATAAGTTTACCAACATCCAAAAAAATGCCATCTAGGATGCATGTAGATCTGGGACTACTTTTATGCTGGTGCACGGGGAGATTCGGCTAAAAAATAATGTACACCCAAAGTCGAGCCTCGAATGTGGTTATTCATGGATATGTTGCTCTTATTTTTCATCTAAGAGACTTATTTTCTGGGACATGATTTTTTCCCAACCATATTCCCAACTTACACCCTTTTGCTTTGAAATCTCCCATGTCTGCATGCTCAAGCACATACGCCATTGATTTTCTCTACCCCAAATTTGATTGTTTTCCCCCGAATCTTGATATCCAAGTTAGATTGATCCGAGAAAGACACTTTGCCAATGTTGGCATAGAATTCATAGACCCATTGCTCATTTGCATTGTATGGGTCCAGGGTAAAATATTTCCACCATATGTCCTCAACCTTGTCATCAAATGCTGGAAGCTTTTTCAGAATATTATCCCAAAAAATTCCTCTCTTTAGGAGTAGCTTTGTCCTCAGAAGATCACGGTAGTAATGAGTGTGGCACTCGGGTTCCATGAATTGGATGGGGACATACTTGTGCATGAGATTACCCTGAAATAAATAGGCAATTCACATCATCAATCATAGAAATTTGTATGCACAAACTATGCAAACTTATCCACCAAAGCTCGTTGGTAAGCCCCTTGGTGGTGTCTGGATAAAACTTGAAGTGCAGGATTTTTGGGGCATGGAAGGAAACCACCCTCGATTACTGAAATTGCGGGTCATGACCGCAATCTTGGTAATTGAGACAACATTCCCACCAGTTTCCCATGCTTAAAATTTCCCAAATTTTAGGCCACAAATATGCTCTACAACAGGGATTCACATTAAGACTTACTAACAAGAGGACTAGATGGTAGATTATTCCCTTAAAATGCATGAATTGTCATTAAATACTCATTTAGGCATTATTTCGAGCACTTGGTGTGCACTCTTTATTTGTCTGAAATTAATATAAATTTTTGGGTACTTAAGACTTCCCCACTTATGTGAAAACCATACCCTAACATCTAATGACCACACGCGCATAATATATGAATCATTTAAGCATCAAAATCATTGATTCGGGCCTTTTCTACAACATGTATTTTATGGCCTATTTTCAACAATCAAAGCATGGATTCATGACACCTACCAGATATGTGATGCAAAAGGTATGCAAGAATGTTGTTGGAGAGATCACAATCTTGTCCAGCTAAGGGTCCAATTAGAGAGTACAGTTGAAAGGGAATGTGAGGGAAATGAGGGAAATAAGATGGTTATAAAGATAAAGTGATAGTAATCTCGATCGGATGCCTACAATTGCGGACACACTAGTGATCGCAATCGCGGCCTGGGGCCTACAATGGCGGTAACTAAGGGTATTTCTGCACCCCTATTTTCCCTTGTTTAGCTCATTTCTAGATTTGACAAATTCTCTCCTGTTAAGTTCACAATACAAAAATTTCACACTTTCCCCTTTTTAATCTCATCCAACGCACTCAATAGTGCCACAAATGAATGGGGTATTAACTTGTCAAAACTAACATCTACACAACAAAAGTAAAGATAAAGGATACGAGCCACTTGTGGCATTTTTGGTCTGCCTCCCGCATAGCGCATTAGTCAACGTCATGACATGACATATTCCTTCTTTGTTTCTCAACGTAGATCCTTAAGTCCCTTTTCATTCAGCAATTCAATTTCAACATTAACCATAAATATCACTTGAAGTTATGCGGGTTGTTTCCTTACCTGGCATACCTTGAAGAAGACCTCATCCTCAAGCACTATAAATTTCATTTCCCCCATTTCTAAGTCAATAATGGCTCTTTCAATAGCTAACAAAGGTCACCCAAGGATAATGGGTACCTCTTGGTCCATTTCACAATCTAAAACCACAAAGTCCACCGGAAGTATAAATTTGTCCACTTTTACTAGAACATAAAAAAAAACTCTAATCGGCCTATTGATAGACCGATCCGTCATTAAGATTCTCATAGATGTCTGGGTTGGGGCATTCAATCAAAGCTTCTTATATATGGTGAAAGGCATAAGGTTGATGCGCACACCAAGGTTACATAGAGCTTTTGGAAACACATGTGTTTCGATGGTACAAGGGATGATGAAAGCTCTGGGTTCTTCCTTCTTTTCCATAATTTCGTTACTCATAACAGCACTACATCTATGAGTGACTTCAATTGTATCACCTGTGATAGCTTCTTCTTAGACATCAACTTCTTTATGAGCTTAGCACAGCTCGGGATGTCTTGGATCACTTCAAGAAGTGGGATATTGATAGAGAGGTTGCTAAGCATGGTCATAAATTTCTTAAGTTTGTCACCCTCCTTTTTTCTATTCAACCTTTGAGGAAACGGGGGAGAGACTTTGAATATGGGCCTTGAATCTTTTTTTGGCTTCTCATTCTCACTCACCTAATCATCAACTTCCATCGATTCCATTTTATTTTCTTCTTCTCCGTGAGATTTTGGTGGTACTTCATTTGACTTAACCTTAGGCACTCTTTCACCCAAAATCTTCTACTAAGTGATCCCCAAGGGTATTTCCACTTCTAGTGACTATTGCTAACACTTGAGCTTCATTCTTAGGGTTCACAATACTGCCACTAGGAAGACCACCCTTTGGCCTAGCATTGAATTGGGTAGAAATTTGTCCAATTTGCATCTCCAAATACGTAATGGAGGCAGAATGAGATGTCACAGTTTGGTTAAGTTGCAAAAAATTTTGGACCTAGCATTCAATTGTAGAGCATTTTGTCTATTCCCTCCACCTTCATCAAAATCTTTGCCAACACATCCTTGGATTTTTTCTTATCGAGGTCAATGGAACTCGGCTCTTTGTTCTTTGCCTGATCATGGGAAGGAATATAGGTCTCATAGTCCCAATCACTATCTATCCAATAACGATCATGATCATGGTCCGTTAAACCTTGATTTCTACCTTGCCTTTGATAGACGGGACTGGAACTCTCATGCAACGATGCTGAATTTGTAACACTCACCTATACCATATTAAATGGAAGAGGACGGTTGTTGTTAATATCCAAACTCGTATTGAGTTTGAATTCACAAATAGTGAAAAATAGAACACTAGTATTCTGGGTAATTAAATCCTACCAAGATTATAACCAAAGTGCTAGTAAATCAAATGACATACTTGAAATAGGGGGGGTTTCTTTGTTAAAAGAGAATGTGCATCGTAAGTGACTTGACTTCACAAACTAGGTAAGAAATTGTAATTTAACCTTGACATTTGTAGAATCTTGGGATTATGTTTGCCTAAGGATAAATTAGTTAAGGTTATGTGAAGAGTTGATGCATATGCTATTATATTGACAAATAGGTAGGCTAGGTCTAGGATCCTTGAAGTTTGTGGGTCAAAAAAACCTCAAGCATTTCACCTATTGACCCTTCCAGATACCAAAAAAGTGTGTTAATTAAGAATCACCTAATACCTCAATTGGGTATCCCTATTTCTCGGATGATACCCAAAGTAAAGCTAGCCTCATATTCACTCTTATGTCTAAGATAGTGAAATTGATTAACTATACCTATTAACTGTCTACAATTGCTTTGGTTTCCATATCCCTCTTTCAAGGATGATGATGGGTTCCTAAAATTCACCCAAACTTCTCTTTCAAGGATGGTTTAGGCTTTAGGGATTGGGGTTTTCACCCATCAAACACATACAGGTATTTGGGGTTTTCATACACAAATCCCAACAAATTCCACCAAGCAAATATAGAACCCAGTATCAACAAACTAGTATGCACACAAATATAACACAACGTATTTTGTACCTTAGTTCAACATAATCCCAAGACTAAAATATTTAGCTACTCATGAAGAAAAGAGAGAAACATATTCCAAATGGGTTGTTCAACGCATCTATCATTCACAAATATCAAAATCAAAGTCTTCAAATCAAAATTATAATTCTTCCCTAATTTAGGGTTTCAATTTTAAATTCAAAGTATTGCTTCTCTCTAGAATATCCAAAATGGAAAAGGGTTTTTGGCTTTTAAGGAGTTAGGAGTCAGCTATTGAAAATTATGAAACTGCCCCTAAGCCTCATCCTGTATAACCGTGATTGCACCGGATTAGCCGTGACCGCTGCTACTATGACTGTGGTTAGAACTTGCGATTGTAATGCATTAACCTATCTTAAATATCTGCAATTGCAGCCATCGGAACACGATTGTGGTAATTGAGGCTTGTTCCTGCTCCATGTTCTTCAGCTGCACTTTTCTTCTCCTTTGATTCTTTTCAGCTCAAATCCATACCTATCCATCTCACAACCTGTATTCCTGCAAAATATGGGATTTAGTGCATTTAATCATTAACTTGTCTCACTTATATCTTTAAATCATAGTCGTGTTCACTATTATTGAGAGAAAATAAGTGGTAAAATCACCACACATTATTCTTTATAGGACTTTTAGATTCAGACGTATGCCATTCGCGCTATGTAATTCTCCAGCCATATTTTAGAAACGTATGATGTCCATATTCATTGATATGGTAGAATACACCCTCAAAGTGTTTATGGATGATTTTTTTATGGTTGGTGATTCTTTTGAAGACTGCCTAGTCCACTTGGCAAATGCTCTTAGAATGTGTGAAGAATGCAAATGGTACTTAATTGGGGAAAATGTCATTTTATGGTCAAAGAATGCATTGTGCTTGGTAACAAGAATTCAATAAAGGTTGTAGAGATTGATAAAGCTAAAATGGAGGTAATTGAGAAATTACTTCCAACAATTTTTGTGAAGGGAATTTGAAGCTTTTTAGGGCATGCAGGTTTTTATTGGCATTTTATCAAGGATTTCTCAAAGATTTCTAATCCTCTTTGCAAGCTTCTTGAGAAGGAGGTGAAATTTTTTTTGATGATGCATGTATGAAGGCTTTTGGAAGCCTAAATGAGAAGCTAGTGTCGGCTCCAATCATTATGATAGTGGGTCATTAGCACGTCTTTTCTTAATTTATCACCCCATGTGCTATCAATAGTGATAGTGAGTCATATTTTTTTAATCTTCTATTGAAAAGTCTACATGATAAGTATGAAGTGAAATGCAAGGTGGCAACACCTTATCATCCATAGACTAGTGGACAAGTTGAGGTGTCCCATAGAGAAATCAAGTCCATTTTGGCAAAGATTGCAAATGCCAAAAGGTATTATTAGTCATGATTGTTAGATGATGTAGTTTGGGCTTATCGAACAACATTCAAGTCTCCAATTGGTGCTTCACCTTATCATCTAGTATATGGCAAGGCTTGTCACTTACCTATTAAGTTGTAACATAAAGCATTGTGGGACTTAAAGAAGCTGAATTTTGAGTGGCAAGATGTAGCCAAGATAAGATTGAACAAGATGAATGAGTTGGATGAATTTTGACTCCTGGCTTATAAATGTTCTAAACTTTACAAGGAACGGATGAAGCTATATCATGATCACAAAATTGAGAAAAGAACCTTTAAAAAATATGACCAGGTATCGCTCTACAACTCAAGGCGCCGCTTGTTTCCTGGTAAGTTGAAGTATAGATGGTATGGTCTCTTTACTGTGGTAAGAGTGTTATCATATGGTTCTTTGGAATTAAAGAGGGGTGGTGAAGCCCTGTTCAATGTAATTGAGCAAAGAGTAAAGCACTATATGGATAACACTAAGGAAATAAATGTGATTTTTGAGATGGACCTGGGTGAAGTCTGAGTAACCAAGGTAATTATGTCATGTCGTGACATTAAATCAAGAGATGCATGGGAGGCAACCCATAAGGATAGTTGGTGAAATCTGAATATAAAACTTAGCAACATCATGCCACAAAGTTTAATCAAGCACAGCATGGGAAGTAACCCATGTTTTGTACTTATTTATTTATACGGTAATGTATTTGTTGGGTGTGCATCGATAAAGATTGCAAAATATCTAGAAAAGTTAAAGAAGTTAGATCATACGGACTCTTCATGAGTCGTATCTTAATGGTATGAATCATGAGTAAGAATCATGAGGACCTGTGAGACTAGACAGGTTCAGGTAAAAGTTTTTGGAGTCTTTACGACTCTCCGAATGAGTTGTACCCTCAAACTAGGACTCATCGAATTGAGAACTCAGGTAAGGCTCCATGTTTATATAAGTTGAAGGAAAAAATCAATAAACCTGGGTACGAGTCATACACATGACTCATACCCAATATTATCAGGTCGGGGTCATGGGTCAACCCAGCCCAGCATTTGAATTAAAAGAACAAATAGGGTACTTGTCGAGTACCCAATATTAGAAACACACACACACCTTCGTTGTTGATTGAATTTCAAGATATATAATAAAAATACCTCGAATTAGATACCAACTTGCTTGAATTCTTCACCTTGCACGAATTTGGGGAAACTTTGAAAAACTCATGCACTTTATGCTCTCACTCATTCAAGTAAGTGTTTGAACCTAAATGTTCATTTTTTTCAAGTTTAAAGTGATAATGTGTGAGATTTTAAACTTGCTTAGATTTATAATTATGTATGTGTTGTATTTTGGTACCTAGTTCATAGGTTTTGAGTTGAAAATGGAAATTAGGGGTAAAATTGATATTGGGTGTTGATATTGTGTGTTATTTTGACTAAGTTGGGTGATATTACTCATAAATTAGTGTATAGTTTGGGAATTTTGAATTGGAGTCAACTAAAGTTGAACTTCTATGTTGTAGTGGATATGAGACTCCTTACGACTCATACGCATAAGTAACGAGGTCATAATGAGACTCATACCCACTAACAACATAAAAGTATAACTGAGTGCGAATTCTAGTATAGTTATTACTTGCCTACCTATACGACTCTTACAAGTAAGTCATAAGGACCTAGAAAGAGGTCATATATTATAGAACTGTTTCTAGACTGCTTACAACCGTTGGTAATGAGTTGTACTTTATTTGTACAACTTGTTAGGAGGACTCATAAGCAGACCAGTGAAAAATCATCACTACACTGAGCATCATACAACTCGATCATACCCATTCGATACGACTAGTACCCCTTACTCGTACCCTAATCTAAATTTACACGCTGCTATTTATTGTCTAATTTTTGCCTTTTTTTCTTTATTTCCTTACTAATTAATGTAAACTTTTAGGTATCATGCCTCAAAAGATGTTTTTTTTTTTTGAACAAGTGGCTAAGAAGGGAAATAAAAAGGAATTGTCTACTAGTTCTGAATCCACTAAGTCATCCAGTAGTAGTGGTAATGTAGTTGAGTTCCCAGTGAAATTACAAGATGACCAAAGGGGAAAATTACATGCTCAGGGAAATAAAGTAGAAACCTCAGAGGACAAACCATAATAGGGAGTGAGGAGAAAGAACTCGAGTACCTCCCCTCCTCACTCACCTCAACCTTTGGAGGCAGAAGATGATGTCAAATTGAGTTCTGGGAAGGCAAGTTTAGAAAATCCATAACATGTTGATGTGCCATATATTTATGTGCAGGACCCTCCCCTTTCCATAACATCTGCTCCAGTACCCATCATTGAATGATGGGGGTACCCCAGTATATAGGCTACATATAATGATGTCCTGAGAAGACTCAAGAATGGAAAAATCAAAAGGAACCTGTATCTCGAGTGATGCTTGATTACTACTAGTATGGTAGAGTTGTCTAGGTTTGGGGATCAGTTTAGGTAGTATGGGTTTTAGTGAATGACTAGAGCGCTTGGAAAGCACCGTCTCGCACTACTCCGGGAGTTTTATGCAACATAAAATTGGGAGCTAAAGAGACAGTATCAATAGGGTCTATTGTGGAGAGGTGGAGACCCCATTCCTTCATTGTTCATTTGGGATGTGTAGTTCAATGTCTCTTCAAGAACTATTATCAAATTTTTATATGAACTGGATTATCAGTCTCCGATAAATACAAGTAAAATAGATTACTGTTTGGAAAAAATAAGAAAAACTACTCGGAAGAAAATTGGGTTGGATGAGAAGTTGGGTTATTTTTGGTGGATTTTTAGTCGGATAGCATCAAACGATGAGAATGCAGTATGGGTAGTTAGTGGCCCAACTGTCATCTCACATAAGATAGAGAAGAATACTTTTAATTTTAAGGCCAAGGCATGCTGGATGATGAACCAACATAGGTTTTGTCGCACCACTGGGGACAACATGCTGAGTCCAGTCTAGGAAGCTTTGATAGCTAGGTTTATAGCCCACTATGAGTTTGATGTAGGAGAGTTTCTAGCTTGGGAGATGAAAGACAAAGTTGTAGAGATGAGAAGTCGATGCTGCCATACTCCTATATAATTACATGGTTGCATTTTATTAGGGAGTATGGGAACTACTAGGTATTGATGAGATGATAGTAGACACGAACACCATGAGCTTGATCTTGATCAGAGACGTAGTCGACCTATTGAACACGAAGGCAAAACAAGGAGCCAATATGTTTGTTGAGATGTATAAGAGACAGATTGAGGCTGCTAATATTGTTGAGGCTATGGTGATAGGTGGACAGACTGAGACCGTACAAACTTCAGCTACAGAGGGTACATCTAGTGCCCCTTCTCCAGTTTAGTCTGTACCACCACACCCGAGAGGTATGCCATTTGGTTTAATTCTAATTTCACAGGCTATGTGGACCTAGGTGATGCTGATATTAGCCATATTGGAGGACAAGTTCTGAAGCATAGATGGGCGTAAAGCCTTGGGTTGATACTCAGTTGGCACACCAGGATAGACGAGTACAGCAATAATTAGATGAATTTGAGTTGAGGATAACCCGATAGTTGAGTAGTGACCAAACCTTGGACATTACGGAGGTGAAGTCCAAGGTGTCTAAGATTAAGAGGATGGTCACAGAGTTGTATGACAGATCAATTATCACGAAGCCCAAAGTCATGACAATTATGCTCGATGTCCATGTTGAGGATATTTGGGCTATTTTGGAAATGGTATTTAAGGAGACCTAAGATGGAAAAAGAAAAATAAAGAGTCCATAAAGAAGGCTAAGGCAGATATCCTATAGGATGAGCAGGACCGACAACTGAGGGTCCGTGAGATGGCTACTAGAGGGTGGTTAGAGACCACTAGTTATTGACATTAAGAAAGGAGATAATGCAGACCCGACGATCGATATACCATTAAGAGAATCGGCTACCACCGCTGCCACTTTTACTAACCTAGTCTCGGCAGTTGGTGGGGCTCATGTTGATGATGTTGGGACTCGACCTAAGGTCCCATGCACTGATATTGTATGAGTTAGTGCCTTGAGCACAAATGTATATTCCCATTCCCTTGCATGTCATTTTTACATGCACTAGGGATAGTCCATGAGCTTTATGTTGAGGGTGGGGGTGTACCAAGTTGCCATTGGCTATACTTGCCATGTTTTAAAGCTCGTGGCCACATTCTGAAAACTTAAAGAACTGGCATGTCTTGTTAAAATGTATGTATTTTTTTTAGTTTTGTTATTGGCTTGTGTGATGGGAATAATTGAAATAGGAGGAGAATTTGTGCTTGTTGTAGTAGACCGATGTTTTGAATAATTATGCTTGGAATGGTCTGATTATAAAAAATTGATGCTGAAAAATCAATACCCCTCCTAAAGTTTTGTGTTAACTATGTGATCATGTATGTGTGTGAGACGACTGCGAATCTAATATGGCATTAGGATTAGGAATAGAAAAACTAGGGTAAAATTTCACATAGCTGGATAGGTAGAGCTTGGTAATGTAAACATGTGCGAGTGTGTGAGGCTCTACCGAGTTCCCAGTGTATCAAAATCTAGAACATGCTCAGTTAATTTTACCTAGGTATAGGATAGTCAGGCAGGATATGATCATAGGAAATTTCTTGAAAGTCCACTTGATCCTAAATTCCCAACCAAATAAATTATGAATCCCTTTGATCCAAATATTTAAGCCTTAATTAACTAATTTTATTGTTTACACCTATTTCACTTGCCCGTTTCTATAATGAAATTTTATTATCCCTGGTCTTCCTTGGACCTGTGCACCTCAAATCAGGTAAATCTCCTAAATTAAGGATAGCTATTATAGGGGTGATAGAAAAATGAGTGTGAAGAAAGAAGTGAGTAAAAAAATAGGGACAGGTGTAGTGAAAATAAAAGAAAACAAAAGAAAAAGAAGAAAAGGAAAATAAAAATAAAAAGACAGCAAGAAAAAAAGAAAGACACACCTGGTCCAAGATGTATGTGATTTAAAATAAAAAGGAGAGATATAAGGGTGAAAATAAAATAAAAAGATAGAGTGGAAAATAAGTGAACCCCAATAATGCATAGTATCAAGGAGGTTTAGTCACTATATAAATCTCAAAAATATACCTTACAAGCCCTTAACCTACGTTACAAGCATAATAAATTCCTTTAGTGATGCTACCTTTACTGTCTAAAATCTTAGGAAAAGAGCATATTGGCAAGCCTATGGTATACTGTATACACCGGTGAAACTTTTTTATAAGTGAGAACGGTGTTTGATATATCTTTGAGTGAATTATTAGTCTTAGATGAGAGTGAAAAAGGGATTTCTTTGATTTTCAGTGCACATAGGGTATGTTGTTAGGTTGCTAGACTGTTCGGGGAATGTGATTTGTACATGCCCAGTTGTATGTTACTAATGTAATGCCATCATCAGATTCCTTTTTGTCATTCCATGTATCCAATCATATACACAGTTGTTTTTGAAAATTTTAAAGGAGGAATAATAAAAGTGTTGAAAATTTGAATTGAAAGTTCACTGACATCGGTATCTTAGGATCCTCCTATTTTAGGTAGTTTTTGTTTTTTTCTATAGTCTTTAGTTTTTATTTTGCCTGAGGACACACAAACTTTTAAGTTGAGGGTGTTGATGTGTCTTGGAAACACGATACTTTTGATGGTTAAAACCATGAAATTATGCTTGAACTTAGGTCACTTTAGTAGATATGATGTGCTTTTGTGGTTATTGCAAGTAAAATAGGTCAATATAAGTGTTGGACTAAAACTGGAAGAAAATGACCTAGAAAGACCAAAGTTACAGAATGTACGAGACTCCTCACGAGTCGTCAACACCTCATACGACCCGTAGGCTCAACACCTCATACAACCCGTAGGCTGACTTGTAAGCACAACAGCAACTAAGTCCAGGAAAAAAGGCTAAGTATTTAGAAGATCAGACTGAGCATTTGAGTCGTAAGCTAAGGGTACGAGCTGTATCATGAAGTCGTACACATAGAAGAACTCAAGGAAGAAATTCAAAGTTGAAGTGTCAGAAGATTACAAGTCGTAAGTCTGAGTACGACTCGTATGATACAAATGTAGTAGACTAGTGTCCAATCATAGAGAGATAGAAGTCCCAGGTGGATACGATTAAAGCCCATGAGTCGTATGATCAAGTTATGACTCAAGAGAAGGAGTCATAAGCTGAACAGAAAGTTAAAGCATGGAATACCAAACAATTGAGTGGATATGACAGGCATGGTATGACTCGTAATAAGACGGTACAAGTGGATGAGCGAGTCGTACCTTTTACCGACATAACTTTACCGTTTCCATTCTTTTAGGATTTCTAAGTATTTTTGAGATACTATACATAACTTAGGGTTTATCATTTATTAGGTTACTTATTTTAGCTTAATTTGGATGTACTTTTACAAACTTTGCAATTATTCTTGAGAATTTGAGTTTTTATTCAATTGAAGACTTGGGATTTTATTTATCTTATTCTTGTGCAATCAATTACATGTATTATTTATTAATAATTATAGATTCTTGTATGATCATGAGTGGCTAATCTACCTGACTAGGGTTATGGGAACCCGAGTGGATTAGCTACGTAAAGGAAGTAGGATATTCATCTATTCAAGGATTTATGTGTGGATCATAAATTTCTTCACAATAATTGACCTTAGAGCTACAGCAAAAGCTTTGGGATATCCTGTATTTATAAACGTCCTCACGAGGGAATTTGTGAGTGGGAAAAAATATTAATATAGTAATTTGAGATTCACCTCCATTATATAAGTCCATTATCTTATCCAATCACTTGAGACTCAAAAGGTGAAAGTCAACATGTAACACCCCGCATTTTTGGGCTAGACTTTGAACCGTAATTCCTACGTGTGTAAGCTCTAATACCACGACTTTCATTTTTAATACATGTTTCATGAAATTTATCCTAGTGGTTGAAGTGCTTATGCAGTTAAAAATATTCATAGAAATCACCTAGAGCAAAGTTGAGCTAAGAGCTTTTGATTCGGCTAAATCTTTGTATTCGGTTCTACAAGGGTCGAATTTGAATGTGTATATATACGTAGAATTTTGAGCTCAATACCCACCAAATAATAGATAATTGAGTTAGTTTTCCAAAGATACTAATTAATCCTTAATCTAATACCCTATATAAAAGTTATGAAATTTTTAGTAAGAGGCAGTAAGGGTCCACAATTTGGGCACGACATGATAATCTCTCAACGCGATAAGTGACGCGGCACGATACGATGCGTTACTCTCTCAACGTGATATAATATAGGACACTGAGCTTAATCCCCCTCTGTTTCAGCTTCTTAAGGGTCTAGGGTCACTTTGGTCCTTTTTCCTCAGCCCTAAACGTCCAAGGCACGAATTAAAGCACACAAAAAGGCATTATTTACCCATCTTTTTCAATTTCTCTCAAGAAACCATCATTCTTCCCCCAAGAACAATTGAAGAGTCATTCTCAAGAAAGTCAAGGATTCAAGCTCTTAAGTTCGAGAAATTCTCAAGAAACTAAGTGTCAAGATATGTGTGATGTTCATCCATGGGACCTTTTCACCCATGAAATCCAAGAACCCCTTTTTGGTTTTAAAGTATGAGTTTTTAACATGTTTAAGTTTAACTATCTTCATGAATCTCTTGCTAATTCATTTATAAGTTATGTTTATAAATGTTTTCAAGTGCAATGAGCCATTACATTTTTTGAATGTTATATTCTTCACGTTAAATCCCTATGTTATGAATTGAATCTTGTAATTATGTTATTTACGCATGTTTTTCTCATTCCCTTTCATAATTTCATGACTCTCAGGTGTTTGATAAAATATCTAAGTTTTGGATTTTTAACAATGATTCCCGTTTATGGTTTTTAAGTTTTTATATGGCGTTATTATTATTTCCATTCTGTGTTGGTGGATTATGAATACCAGATACCTAGTTATTTATTTGGCATAAAAAGTACCCCATGCATATCAACCTATCCTAATCTTATATACCGGTACATTCAAAGTACTGACCGAATACTTTTTTTTGCTCTATAATGTCTTATATCATAGGTTCAAATTCTTAGTTTCCCTATCTTACTTAGACCGTTCGATGTTACAGAAGTAGCAATGGTGAGTCCTTATCCTTTGAGGATAAGTTATCTTTCATTTAGTTATTTCAATATTTCTTTTACTTTGTCAGTTAGAGTTAGTTGGAGGTTTGTCCTATCAACTCCATAGTCAGTCAGTTATAGGCTTTTAAGAAGGTCAGATTGTTAGATAGTTTTTAGTTTATCAGTCTCTTCAGTATTTTTAGTTGTTTGTTTCATTAGATACTCAAACTTATGGTCTAATCACATTTTCAGTGTTCAGACTAGTAATTTACTAAGCAGATTATTTTTCAAATATGTATTATATGACTATTTTATTTCAATGCTTATAGAAGGTCATGAGTTAGCTTATGGTTACTTGCGGCTAGGGATTAGCATCGTGTCATGAAAAAACTTGATATCAGAGCCTAAGGTTTTAAAGTGTCCTAAGGAGTCTAAAATCCATATTGAGTAAAGTCTTGTGCATGGGTGTAAAGTGTGCCACATTTATGGACAGGAAGCTACAAGATGTTTTAGGAAAGTTTCCTTTCTTTTAGTATTCATGTCGTGGTAATGAGCATAAGATCTATCTAAAACTCTCTTTCTAACTTATCCTTTATTCCATTCACAGACAATGCCTCCCAAAAGAAATAATGAAAAAAAGAATGTGAATCAGCCTGCACCTCCACCTGTTCAGGAAGATACCTTGAATGAGCGCGTCTATCATACCAAGTTCAGAGCTGCTTTTACTACCTTAGCTCATTTAGTAGCTACTCAAAACAACCAGTAGGCTATTGTCCCAGCTAATCCAGAGAAAAATACAGCTGCAGCTAGTATTTGGGATTTCAACCAAAAAAATCCTTCTTTATTTTCGGGATACAAATCTGATGAGGTTCCACAGGAATTTCTTGATATGATTTAGAAAGTTATAGATATTATGGGTGTCACGTTGTATGATAGTGCATATTTAGTTGTATATCAGTTATAGGATGTAGCTCACATATGGTTTAAGTAGTGGAAAGAGGATAGAAGCATTGAAGCAAAGCTTGTAGAGTTGAAGGAGTTTGCCACGACCTTTTTAGACAGGTTCTTTCCGTTAGAGGTAAGGTATGCTATGGGGCTGGAGTTCGTTAATTTGAAGCAAGGTAATATGATTGTGAAGGAATACTCACTTAAGTTCACTCAGTTATTGAGGTATCCTCCTTCGATAGTGGCTGATAATAGGTCTAAAATGAGTAAGTTTGTTTCTGGTGTAGCTAATAGTGTGGTCAAAGAGTGTACGATCACAATGTTGATTAAGGATGTGGACCTATCTAGGCTTATGGTTCATTCATAATAGATTGAGAAATAGAAGCTTAAAGAGAAAGAGAGAGAATCAGAGGGCCATAACAGATAGCTTTAACCTTTCCCAGTCGAGGTTAGATGGTGGTAACCATTCTTAGTTCCATCAAAAATTTTTAGCCCCAGCACTTTCTTCATCTAGTGCATCAGTGCCAAAGTTCAAGAATGACAATTAGGATAGGGAACCAAGCTTAAGTCCTAGGATAGTGTGAACAATAGTCGTACTAATTTATTTTGCCAAAAATATGGTAGGAATCATCAGGGTATGTGTAGAGCTGGCAGTGATGTGTGTTTTAGATTTGGCAAGCCAGGACACAGAGCTAAATAATATCCAAAGGTTGGTCAGCAAAGTCAGCACAGTCGTCCTCCAATTTCAGCCAATCGCCTGACTCAGCAGGGCACTACTTCCAATGCTACCAGTGGACAGCTCTAGAATAGGCTCTATGCACTTCAGTTCTTACAGGATCAGGAAAGTTCTCCTGATGTGGTTACAATTATATTACAGGTCTTTCATCTTCATGTGTATTTTTTATTAGACCCCGAAGCTTCACCTTTTTTGTGACCCCTATATAGCTATCAATTTTGGAGTCAGTCCAAAAACATTAGTCTTGCCTTTCTCAATGTCCACCAATGGGTAAATCTATCATAGCCTGATAGGAATACAAAAATTGCCCGATTACAGTATCCCTAAAAATTACTTCAGTTGATATTATTAAGTTAGAGATGATTGATTTGATGTCATTCTTGGAATGGATTAGCTCCATTCATGCTATGCTTTAGTAGACTGTAGATACAGAGTACCCAATTTCAGTTTCCCAATGAATCAGTTATTGAATGGAAGGGGTAGTACCTCAGTGCTTAGGGGTTGAATTATTTCATATTTTAAGGCAAGAAAAATAATTTTGAAGGGTTACATGTACCATATTATTCGAGTCAAAGACTCTAGTTCTGAGAGTCCTGATCTCGTGTTA
>JAPEIP010000012.1:85083439-85106207 GCA_026120095.1 Capsicum chinense | reverse complement strand
ACTACTTCCAATGCTACCAGTGGACAGCTCTAGAATAGGCTCTATGCACTTCAGTTCTTACAGGATCAGGAAAGTTCTCCTGATGTGGTTACAATTATATTACAGGTCTTTCATCTTCATGTGTATTTTTTATTAGACCCCGAAGCTTCACCTTTTTTGTGACCCCTATATAGCTATCAATTTTGGAGTCAGTCCAAAAACATTAGTCTTGCCTTTCTCAATGTCCACCAATGGGTAAATCTATCATAGCCTGATAGGAATACAAAAATTGCCCGATTACAGTATCCCTAAAAATTACTTCAGTTGATATTATTAAGTTAGAGATGATTGATTTGATGTCATTCTTGGAATGGATTAGCTCCATTCATGCTATGCTTTAGTAGACTGTAGATACAGAGTACCCAATTTCAGTTTCCCAATGAATCAGTTATTGAATGGAAGGGGTAGTACCTCAGTGCTTAGGGGTTGAATTATTTCATATTTTAAGGCAAGAAAAATAATTTTGAAGGGTTACATGTACCATATTATTCGAGTCAAAGACTCTAGTTCTGAGAGTCCTGATCTCGTGTTAGTTTCAATAGTAAGGGAATTCCCAGATGTTCCCTGAAGATCTTTTCCGGAGTTTCTCTTGAAAGAGAAATTGACTTTGGACTAGATCTCCTTCTAGATACCTAGCCTATCTTTGTTTTTCCCTACAGAATGACTACAACTGAGCTTAGGGAGTTGAAAGAGCAATTGAAATTTATCTTAGATAAGGGATTCATCAGGCCCGGTGTTTCCCCAGGGGGCACTCCAGTCTTGTTCATGTGTAAGAAAGACGGTTCTCTCAGAATGTGCATCAATTACCATCAATTGAACAAGGTCACAATAAAAAATAAATATCTACTCCCCAGGATTGATGACTTGTTCGACCAATTTCAGGGAGCCAACTATTTCTCTAAGATAGACCTCAGATCCAGCTATCATCATCTAAGAGTCAGAGAATGTGACATTTCGAAGACAAATTTTAGAACTCGGTATGGTCACTTTAAATTTCTAGTTATGTCTTTTTGTACTAACAAATGCCCCTGCAGCTTTCATGGACTTGATGAACAGAGTGTTCAAATGGTACTTGGACATGTTTGTCATAGTCTTCATTGATGATATTCTTATTTATTCCTATAGTGAAAATGATCATGTAGACCACCTCAGAATTGTATTGCAGACTTTTAGAGCCCATGAGTTATTTGCCAAATTTAGCAAGTGTAATTTTTGGCTAATATCAGTAGCATTCCTTGGCCATATCATTTTTGGTGATGGTAGTAAAGTTGGCCCTCAGAAGAGTAAAGCAGTGTAAAACTGGCCTAGACCCATCTCTCCATCATATATCAGGAGTTTCTTAGGTTTAGTTGGCTATTACAGATGGTTTGTTGAAGGGTTTTCTTCTATTGCATCCCCTATGTCTCGATTGACTAAAAAAATCAAATTTCAGTGGTCAGATTCTTGCGAGAAGATTTTTCATGTATTGAAGACTCGACTTACCTCAGCCCCAGTCTTAACTTTTCCAGATGGTTCAAAAGGATTTTTTGTTTACTATGAAGCTACCAGAGTTGGTCTTGGTTGTGTTTTAATGCAGAGAGTTTTGGTCATAGCCTACACCTCTAGAAAACTTAAAACTCATGAAAATAATTATCCTACGTATGATCTTGAGTTGGCAGTTGTTGTATTTGCCTTGAAACTTTAGAGGCACTATCTTTGTGGGGTTTATTTTAATCTATTCACAAATTGAAAAAGTTTGTAGTATGTGTTCTCACAAAAATATTTAAATTTTCATTAGAGAAGATGGCTGGAGTTGTTAAAAGATTATGATATGAGTGTGTTGTATCACCCGGGCAAGGCCAATGTAGTGGTAGATGACCTTAGTAGATTGTCTATGTGTAGTTTTGCTCATGTGGAGGATGATAAGAAGAAGTTAATAAGGGAGGTTCATCAGCTAGCTAGATTAGTTGTTCAGTTGGTTGATTCAGCTGAAGGTAGTGTTTAGGTTTAGAATAGTTTGGAATCTTCTTTGGTTGCCAAAGTAAAGGAGAAGCAAGATAGGGATCCCAGTTTAGTTAAGTTGAAGGAATTATTTAAAGAATAGAAAGTAGAGGTTTTCTCCCAAGGGGGATATTATGTGTTGCGTTGCCAGGGTAGGTTGTGTGTTTTGTATGTTGATGGGTTGAGACAACGGATTTTAGAAGAAGCACATGGTACATGGTATTCCATTCACCTAGGAGCCACTAAGATGTATCGTGATTTTTGGAAAATCTATTAGTGGAGTGGTATGATGAGAGATATTGTAAAGTTTGTAGCTATGTGTAATAATTTTCAGTAGGTTAAAGTTGAGCACCAGAGGACTAGTGGCATCTTGCAAGAATTCAGTATCCTTATTTTGAAGTGGGAAGACATGAACATGGATTTTGTGATGGGTTTTTCTCATATGCGTTATCAGCATGATTCGATATGGGTCATTGTAGATAGACTAACTAAATCATCTTATTTCTTGCTAGTTCATACTTTGTACTCAGTTGAGGATTATGCCAGGATTTACCTTAGGGGGTTGGTTAAGTTGCATGGAGTACCCTTATCTATTATTTTAGATAAAGGTACTCTTCTTACCTCTTACTTTTAGAGAGATTTTTAGAAGGGTCTAGGTACCCAAGTTTACCTCAATACAGCCTTTTATCTACAGAAAGGACTATTAGGACCTTGGAGGACATGTTGAGAGTATGTGCTATTGTTTGTAAAGGTAGTTGGGATGATCACTTACCTTTGATCGAGTTTCCCTACAATAACAGTTATCACTCCAGTATTGAGATGGCTCCATTTGAGGCTCTCTATAGAAAGAGATATAGATCTCTTATTAGTTGTTTGAGCCAGGTGAGGCTTCTTTAGTAGGGACAAATTTAGTTTTTGATACAATGGAAAAAGTTTAGTTGATTAGAGAGAGGCTAAAGATAACCCAAAGTAGTTAGAAATTCTATGCAGATGGGAGGAGGATTGATCTTGAGTTTGATGTTGGTGAACTGGTATATTTTAAAATCTCTCCTATGATGGGAGTGAAGAGGTTTGGCAAGAAGGGGACACTCGGTCCCTAATATATTGGCATGTTTAGAATCTTGAGTCATTTTTGGAAAGTAGCTTATGAGCTTGAGTTGTCTGCAAATTTGGCAACAGTACACCCAGTATTCCATGTTTCCCTGCTAAAGAAATGTATTGGTGATTTAGCTTTTGTCGTTTCTTTAGAACGCAGATGCTTAGGATAGCCTTTCTTACAAAGAATTCCCAGTTGAGATCCTTGATCGTCAGATCGGCAGACTAAGGAACAAAGAAGTTCCCTTGGTTACAGTACTATGGCAGAACCAGTTAGTTGAAGGAGCTACTTGGGAAGAAGAAGCAGATATGCATATCAATTACCCTAATCTTTTCTCTGCAAACTCAGATTCGGCTTAAGGTAATGATTTTCTTCAGATAGACTCTCTACCGTTCTCAGTTTCAACTATGTAATCTATTTCATGTTATTGTATACATTCAGTTCAGTTAATGTATCATGTTTCAGACCCCGTTATTAGATCATATTTCAGCTTATCAGTATTTGGTATAGACTCTTAGTATTCTTTGTATCTCATCTTAATCAGTTTCATTTGAGGACGAATGATTCCAAGGGGGAAATAATATAATACTCCACGTTTTCGGGCTAGACTTTGAATCGTTGTTCCTATGTGTGTAAACTCTAATACCATGACTTTCATTTTGAATACATATGTCATGAAATTTACCCTAGTAGGTTAAGTGCTCATGAGGTGAAAAATGTTCATAGAAATCACCCAGAGCAAAGTTGAGCTAAGAGCCTCTGATTCAGCTAAATCTTTGTATTCAATTCTACAAGGGTCAAATTTAAATGTGTAGAACATTTTATATACATGTAATTTTTCATATCAAGACCCAACAAATGATATATAATTGAGTTATCTTTCCAATGGTACCAATTTTTCCTTAATTCGATACCCGAACAAAAAGGTATGGCATTTTTCGTGAGTGGAAGTAAGGGTTCGTAATTTAGACGTGGCGCGCCAGTCCCTTAGTCCGATAAACGATGCGATGTGTTTCTCCATCAACGTGATATAGGATTTAGTGTAGAGGTTAATCCCCCCTGTTTCATCTTCTTAAGGGTCTAGGGGCACTTTGGTCCTTTCCCCTCAGCCCTAAACGTCCAAGGCACGAATTAAAGTAAACCAAAAGGGCATTATTTTCCCATCTTCTTCAAATTTGCTCTCAAGAAACCCTCATTCTTCCCCAAGAACAATTCAAGCTTCATTCTCAAGAAATTCAATCATTTAAGATCTTAAGTTTAAGAAATACTCAAGAAACTACGTGTCAATGTATGTGTGATGTTCATCCATGGTCCTTTTTCACCCATGGAATCCAAGAACCCCTTTTTGGTTTTAAAGTGAGAGTTTTTAACATGTTTAAGTTTAACTATCTTCATGTCTCTTGCTAATTAAATTACAAGTTATGTTTATAAATGTTTTCAAGTTGACTGAGCCATTACATGTTTTGAACGTTATAATCATCACATCGAATCCCTAAGTTATGAATTGAATCTTGTAATCATGTTATTTCCACATGGTTTTCTCATTCCCATGCACAAGTTCATGACTCTCATGTGTTTGATGAAATACCTAACTATTGGATTTTGAATAATCATTCCCTATTATATTTTTAAAGCTTTTATATGGCGTTATTATTGTTTCGACTCAGTGCTGGTGGGTTATAAACACCCAATACCTAGTTGTTTACATAATTTTAGTATCTTTAGAATGATTTCAGATAAACCATGAACATTGTCATTCAGTTAGTTATCATGATCAGTTGTTTGCTTAGTTAAGCTTAGTTACGTCCATTAAACAGTATTATTCAGTTGGAGTAGGATACAGCACCAGTGAACCCATGGATGGGGGCATTCCTTCCAGTTTTGGGTTTGACCCTTAGTAACAATCCCTGAGTTACAGAACTACATAGCTATTGTAGGTTTGAGATGTCTTCCTTCCAGTTTAGGGTTGACACATCTCATGAGTTTTCCTACCAAAATAGGGTGACTCTGTAGTCCATTGGGACACCAGTTTAGTGGATCTACACATCCAGTGTCAGTAACCGTGTCACGGTACTGACACCCTACCAACTGGGGTTATAGGTTAGACCCCAATTAGCTCAAATTGATGCATGTTGATTAGACAATGTCTCCCACAGTCTCAGTACAGTATTCAGTGTATTCTCAGTTCAGGTTTGCTTGATCAAGTGTATAGATTTTCAGTTATACAGTTTTCTATTTTTTAGATCTCAGACTTATTTCAGATTATAGATTTATTCTTTGTCTAGCATTCTTAAATATTACAGCTTTCCATGTAATCATGTTTAGTTATCTCATGCTATTTAGTAGTCCTTATTTGGCATGCACAGTACCGCATGCATATCAACCTATCCTCATCTTATATACTAGTACATTCGAAGTACTGACCGCATACTCTTCTTTGTGCTATGTTGTCTTTATCATAGGTTTAGATGCCCAGTTTCTCGGTCGTACTTAAACCGTATAGCATTACAACAACAGCAGTAGTGGTGAATCCTCATCCTTTGAGGACAAGTTTATCTTTCATTCCATTATTTTAGCATTTCTTTTACTTAGCTAGTTGTATTTAGTTGGTGGTTTGTCCCATCAACTCCCTAGTCAGTAAATTAGAGGTTTTTTGGATGATCAGATAGTTAGATAGTTTTTTGTTTATCAGTCTCTTCAGTATTTTCATTTGCTTATTTCATCAGATGCTCGGACTTGTGGTAAGACCAGATTTTCAGTATTCAGACTAGTATTTCATTCAGTAGTTTATCTTTCACATATGCATTATGTCTCTATTTTGTTTCAGTGCTCACAGCAGGTATCAACTCATGGGTTAGCTTATGGTTACTTGTGACTGTAAGAACTATTGTCGCAACTAGGGGGTAGCCTCGGTTCGTGACAGAACTAAAGTCATAAACAAGGAGCAATAAGGCAACTCCCGAAGATTCACAAGGTAAAGGGTGAGATTTATCAACACGTTCATGAGACAGTTGATAATACATATCTTATTGACTTTACATGCAGACCAATAGAAAAGGTGGATTGAACACAATGAATTTATAGAGTTGGGAATCCAGGGGGAACAAAAGCCTAGTGTTCATCTTCTATTCTTTAAAACTCAGGAGCATTTAAGATTTGGACAATAGTTACTGATAATTCCAAATTCCCCACATTTACATTCCGCACTACTCTTGAATTACATCCAGTTAAGCAGTTGTTCAACGTTTTCCCTGTGGCATCGACCCCAACCTAGCTGGGTTACTATATTTGGCATCGACCATAGAATACTTCTTTTGGAGGTTAGTTTTGGGCAACATCATGCACTACCCAATGCCCCAACTCAACTTTTCCCAAAAGCTTATCCAAAGTTACTCTAAAAGCTCTAAACTTTCCTTTTTGCTTCCATGTGTCTATTTCCACAACAATTCCTACAAAACACCTAATCACATTGGTTATTTAGCTATCTAGAATATTGAAAAAAATAAACAAGAAGTTATTATCATTCTCAAAACTCAACTAAATGTAGGTAAGACATGACTAACATGTAAACAAATATGTCTAAGATCACCACCCCATACTTAAAGCCTTGTTCATCCTCGAACAACTCTTTTATATCTCATGATACATGAAAAACTGGAAAGCTTTAATGCCACAAATGGACAAAAGATCACTCAAGCTAAGGCTACAATGATTGACATAGATAACAATTTCTTATCACACATGTTTATTTCAACTAATTCAAACTCATGAACAACTTCTTTAAGACTTCCTAGCCTTAAGAACTGACTATACGGTGTTGGTAAACTCATGCAATTATACAACCATGAAATCAAATATGTCACCCTTATTTCATAAACCATGTGTCCTCATAACAACATAATACCCACGTTCACAAATAAGTATGCCATTTATCACAAGAGTAGGTATAAGAATAAACTTAAGGTTTCTCTCACAAAGAATATACATGCATATGGACCATAAGCTTTCCATTAGTGTTCAAATCCACTAATATAAGAGAATCAAAATTTAAGATCAAGTAGGAATTTTTGGGTTGTGATGTAGGCTAAGAGATGGATAGGAATGATACTGGTAAGTAATAGTGAGTATCTTTCCATAAGCACTTTAATGCATCACAATTTTCTATAAGTACCTTCTTTGATCAAACAACTTCTTCTAATACTCTTCCCATGCATAGAATTTCATTTTTTCCATCTCTTTAAATAGGTATACATATCACTAATAAGGAGTCCTCTATTAAGAAACATTGTTTTCTTATTTTTCTTTACATTTTCTACTCCCTACCAATAACAAATGAATTTATAATCATCTGCAGCTTTAATATTTTTTACAGGCTTCCCATCTAACTACCTCTCTTTTATAATTCTCACACTATGTAATTCTTAATGTTCAATGGAATAAAAAGGAATAAGTTTCATATGTGGCTACAAATAATAAGCTAAAAACTCAATAGTGCTAACTTTTATAGTCTATTATGCAAGATAGAATAGAGGATAACAATATGTCTGATCAAAGAAATGTCTGTATCATCTCCTAAATTCAACATTCTTCATTTTGATTTACAAAAAAATTAGGTAAGTCTAGAAATCAATATAAAAGCATGAAATATCAAAAATATATAAAACACATGGAACATGGTCAAATCAAAAAGGATCCATACAGACTTAAAATCAAGCAAACATAATAGTTCAATATTAAGCCATATCATATACGAGTCAGATAAGAGAACATATGTGTCTCAAGCAAAGTCATTGAATTATCACGACATGTTATTGAATTCAAAACCAACTTGCATTGATTAGTTATGTGTAGCAACTAGCAAGAGTGAGTAAAATCCTATTTGTGAGGGTTCTACTTATTCTTAATTAATGATTTTCTCTCAAAAAGGTCGTCATTCATACATCAGCATAAAAAGTCCCTATCTATGTCTGAAAAATAAAAATTTACTCCTAAAAATGAAAAAGGATAGTTAGTTCAAAGCCCCCCTCCCCCCCCCTATAAAAAAGAACCAAAATGAGAAACCAAGGGGTGGGTGAAGTCTGCTACTTTAATTGGATCACATATCAATTCAAAAGGTTTAGAAAAATCCAAATCCACTGTGATAGGGGTTGTAGTATGCCTTTCTTTAAAGAATTCAAAGGCCTTCATGCAATCACATTGAACTCAAACTTTGTTTCATTCTCCAATGGTTTTTGTAATGGATAGGTTATCTTAGAAAATCTATGATAAACCTCCTAAAACCACTGGCCTAGGAAATTATGAACATCTTTTGCAGACATTAAAGGTAGTAACTTTAGAATTACCTCTTTTTTTTGCTTGAACCACTTGAATGACCTTCTTCATTATTTCCTACCCCCAAACTATTCCATCTTTCACCATAGAGTCGCATTTTTCCTAATTAACAACAAAATTAGCATCTTCTCACCTCTTCAACACATCAACAAAATGCACTAAAAAATCCTCAAAAAAATCACAACCACGAAAAAGTCATTTATGAAGTTTTTCATGGAATACTCTTCGGTGTAAGAGAAAAGAGACATCTTGTAGCATTGGAAATTTGTCAAAGCATTACGAGGGTTAACTGGCATCCTCTTACATACAAATGTACAATAGGGGCATGTGAAGGTGATTTTCTCTTAATTCTATGGTGATCAAAATCTGATTACACCAGAAATAACCATCTAGGAAGTAATAATAAGATCATCACACGAGTTTATCCAATATCTGATCTATGAATGGTAGAGAGAAGTGATCCTTTGTACTCTATAAGCTATGGTAACAATAATCCATAAATACTTCCCACCCTATAACAGGCCTCAAGGAAACCAACTCAGTATTATCATTTGAAACTGGAACCATAATTATAACAACCTTTTTGGTATAAATTGCAATTGTTATGACCCAAAAAAAAAGAGGTCAAGATGGTACCTACTCTAACCCAACCATGGTAAATAATCCCATCAATAGACAAGAATAAGAAATGTGAAAAGGAATAGACAAAACCCAATAGGAGACTTTATAAGAAAGTCATGCCATATAGACAAAAACACCGTATGAAAGTGAAGAAAATACAACCTAAATCTAACAATGAGTTTTATAAGTAAGAGAACTAATGAATTAACATAGAATTTAAAATAAATAAATTTGTACTTGATAAGCAAAAATAAAGACAACATAAGATAGGATGGAATCTATAATATGGACCAAATGTTGGAGCTCACTAGTAGTCGCACTTATATTGGGATCTACACCTAAAGGGTATAGAAAGAAGGAGTAAGTACGATCCATTTGTACTCAATAGGCATCATAGGAATAAAAAAAGTCAAAAACTAAAAAAGTAAAGAATATTATAAGCACTTTCCGCTAGAATACAAAAAAGTATCCAATGTTGGATCAAACTGCATCTCCTAATAATTTTACAAGCATAACTATAACATATAGATGACTATACAAAACTTTATAAAAGAAGACCAAATACACAAAATTGAATACAGAATGAAATATAAAATATGCAATGCAAAGCAATGACAATAATTTAATATCTTAATATCACACTTTATATATTTTTTGAGCAAAAGATTCTACGAAAGGATGCCATAAAGGGTTCGCAATCCATATGTGTTTACATCTCATATCTCAATCAACCTTGCCAGCATATTATTAGGTAAATATTTTTATAAAGTCTTTTATTTTTATTTAAAAATCAATGTTGCTCAGTAGTACAAATTTCAAAATATGGATGACAGAATGATGGATTCATGCTCATAACCAAATCTATAGCAAATAATGAATTAATTTATAATAGTATAAATGAGCTCAAACCTACTTAAATATCAACAAGTCTAATAATTTTACAAGTATAATAATAACATATAGATGACTATACAAAACTGTATAAAAAAAGACTAAATACATAAAATTGAATACAGAATGAAATATAAAATATGCAATGCAAAGCAATGACAATAATTTAAAATCTTAATATCACACTTTATATATATTTCAAGCAAAAAATTCTATGAAAGGAAGCCATAGAGGGTTCGCAACCCAAATGTGTTTACATCTCATATGTCAGTCAACCTTTCCAGCATATTATTAGGTAAATATTTTTATAAAGTATTTTATTTTTATTTAAAAATCAATGATTCTCAGTAGTACAAATTCTAGAATATGGATGACAGAATGAAGGATTCATTCTCATAGCCAAATCAATATCAAATAATGAATTAATTTATAATAGTATAAATGAGCTCAAACCTACTCAAATATCAACAAGTCATGATACTAGTTATCCCTTGATAACATAGAAAAAATGTGTCACATGAGGAATAAATATTAACACTTTAAGCCCCTACTCTGGCATCACGACAATAATAAGGCAAATAATGTACAAATATGATTGATATCGGCCGTTGCATAGGCATCACGATAATAATAATACCTCAAGTCAATGATTTCTCTCCCATAATCCCCACACAGGCAACATGATAATAATATGATCCCCACACAGGCAACATGATAATAATATGATCTCAGAATAATTATCTTATGATTAAATCCCCAACCCATAGCACACTTTTCATGAATGGTTAACTATATATCCATTTAGATCTAAAGAAACTTAAGTTATCCTACCTCAAAAAGTCAAATCTCAAGTCTAAACCCTATAGCATGAAGCTTTTCCCTTTTATGAAGCCTTAGAATGGATCAAATCTATAAAAAAAAAACATAATCTACACATTAAAAGAAGACCAACAATACCAAAATTATCTACTTTCATTCGAGGTCTAAAAATACTTTGAAAATCAACCTGGAAGAAAAAAGGATAAACAACAAATTTAATTAAAAATCATGTTTTTCATACTCAAAGGGTTCTAAATATGAAAATCCATAGGAAAAAAATTGAAATCAAGCTTCGAATCGATGAAAAATGATTTTCTCTTTTTATCGTGTGAAACCCCAAAAGTCCAAGTCTAAAATCGAAATTTAGAAAATGATTTAGTGAAATAGTCAACGAATAAGGATAGAAATAATGTTTAGAAGCTCACGCAAGTCCAGTTTGATGAAAAATTATCTTTGAAATTGCCAAATCGAGACCCTAAAGCTTCCAAATTAATGAATGCAATAAAAGAGAAGAATAAGATATTTTATACGATCGATATTGCCTAGGAAGTAAAAAATCATCCAAGAGTCATTACGTAAGCTGCCAGACTATTGCTAAAGTTAGCAGTAGTCACTTGCCGTGTAGGTCATCGACCGTGGGATCCATTTTCTACTAAGTTATCTCGAAAAGTCAAATACAGCCATCATTTAAACAATGGTTCATTGTCCAGTCAATCCTCTCTATGGTGGAACCTAGTCTTCCTCAGTGATACTACTTAGGTGACTAGGGTACCATTTTAGTAGATGTGCCAGAAATAGCTGAAAAATAACTTAGTGAAAAAATGAGTCTGAAAGACCCTCATGATTCGATGGAGAGCCCATAAAAATAATCTAATACTGCTACTAAGTAATTTTAACATTTTGGGATCAATGAAGCCATCAGATTAATCAAAAGATATCTTTATCAACAATCAACCTTCGGCACCCATTTTAGGTTAAACTAACTAGTTTCTAATATAAGATGTCAAAATGCAATATAAAGGCTTAAAACCCGCACCAACCAAACTAATAACCCAAATAAACCATCAGGATCTAGTAGGAATTGACGGAATGACCATCTGATGCTTGGTTAAAAAAAATGTTGAGCAAAGTCAAATTAATCAATTTCAAGAAAACTTAAAACTCACTCAAATCACTTTCGAACATTTAGAGGACCATCCCAACCATCCCCAAAACTTATAAAATATTAAGAAACTAAAGGGATGGAAAAAATAGTCAAAATATAGATAAATCTAAAAATTATAACAATATCTTTTTCACTATCAACCGCTAAAACATGAGTTCATCCTCTAACTACAAAATCAATTAGCTCTTGATTCAATAAAGAGGTAGAGATATTTGTTTCATATGTCGAACTCAATATTTCATATAGCCTACAAAAAGGGCGTGTCTTCACTAATTTTTATAGAATCGGTATGCTTAGACCTCAGTTTCCTATTCTATATATATAGGATAACAATGGGCTTATCCTTGTAGGTTAAGTCATAATCTAATACAACATAATCCTACCAGATCATACACATATCATCTAGACGATATTGCTTTAGCATTAAAACATGGAATACTAAATAAACAACTAACAAAAGTGGAGGTAAATCTAGTCTTCAACCCATATCTTTAAACTTCTCAAGCATCCCATAAGGTCCATTAAACCTTGGAGTAATCCCTTCTTTCTTATAAAATCTTATCACACCCTTTAAGGGTTTCCTTCAAGAAAATATGCTCTCCAAACGTGAAAAAAGCTACATCATGAACTCATTGATCAATAAAACTTTTTTGCCTACTCTAGTAGCCAAAAGCCTATACTAAATCAATCTAACTCGATCCATCCGACCTCTTAAAAAATCAATCACCTATAGTCTAACCTTAAATAAATTAGACCATCCTAGGTGGATCTATACCTTCACCCATACAAAGACTTAATAGGTTCTATCTGAATGTTTGAATGGTAACTATTATTTTAGGCAAACTTTTCTAAGGGTTGGAATTGGTAATAATGACCATCAAAATCCATAATACATACTTGAAGTATGTCCTCTAATATTGAAAATTTTTCTCTAACGGGCCATACGTCTGAGGGTTTAAAGTCGTGCTTATATAAAAGCTAAGTACCGAACGTACTCTACCTAGAACTCCAAAAACTGTTGGTAAACTAAGTGCCTCGATAAAAATAATGGATATGGGTACACCATATAACTTAACAATATCTTGTGTGTTGATATTGGTAAACTTTGGCTTATTATAGCATATATTTGTAAGTATAAAGTGCTTAGTCAACCTATCCAAAATCGCCTAAATAGAATTAAACTTCCCCAAATTGGGGGTAGGCTAATTACAAAATCCCTAGTTGTCTGCTTCTACTTAAACTTGGGAATGGACATCCTCTACATAGTACCACCCAATCATTGATGCTTATACATCACTTGTTTATAATTCAAATACTTGGTCTTAAACTCCACAATGTCCTTCTTCATGCCTCGCTATCAATGGTGTAACTTTGGGTCATGGAATATCTTATCTTCTCCTAGATGAATAAAATACTCAAAACAATGAGCCTCCTTAATGATCAATCTAATCCAACCACTAAATACAAACAAACAAAACAACCAATCCTCAAGACACCCTCAAAATAAAGAGATGTTATCTTTGTCTTACCACTAATCACTTTATCAAAAATCACCCTCAACTTTTCATTGTCAAATTTTTGACCTCGAATATGCTCTATCAATAAAATACAAGCCTTAACAAAGACCAAGACATGGCTAGGTGTTGAAATATCAAGCCTAACTAACTGATTAGCTAAGACCGAATGTCTAAGTCTAAAGGTTTCGCTCTTGCGAAAAAATAAGACAAACTCCCTATACTAGTTACCTTTCATCTCAAGGCATTTTCTACCATGTTAGCCTTGGATAGATGATAAAAAATAGTGAAATAATATGATCTAAGCAACTCTAACCATCAACACTATCTCATATTAAGATCTTGATGAGTGAAGAAGTATTAAAGGCTATGATTATAGGATAAAATACCACAATGAACTCCATAAAATTAGTAATGTCATAGTTTCAACACAAACACACCCGCGGATAACTCTAAATCATGAATAGGGTATTTTTATCATGAGTCCTTAACTATCAAGAAGTATAAGCAACTATCTAACCCTTATGCATTAAACCACTACCAGAGCCAACTTTAATAACATCATAAAACATAGGAAAACCCATAACCTCCTCCAGTAAAGTCAAGAAAGAAGTTGAAGTAAAGACCTCTTTCAACTTTTAAAACCTTTCCTCAGAAGCATCCAACCATTAAAAGGATCTTCTTCTAAGTTGAATTGATAAAAGGAGACAAAATAGAAGAAAAAACTTACACATACTAATGGTAATTATTCTCCAAGCCAATAAATCTCCAAACCTCAATAGGAAAAGTATGTCTAGCCTAATTTAAACAATCACCACCTTGGTTGAATTGATCATAATACCATCCTATGTCCCTACATGTCTAAAGAAAGGAATAAAATCAAACTAAAACTCACAATTAAAGAACTTAGCCTTTAACTTTGCATCTCTTAATCTCATATGCATAGCCCTCAAATGTAGCACATGATTGATATTATTCTTTGAATAAATTAGGATTTCATTGATGATGGCAATCACAATAAAATTAAGATATGGTGAACATAACTTATTCATTAACTCCATAAATATTTTTGAGGCATCAGTCTGCCAAAAGGCAGAACTAAGAACTCTTGATTGCCATACGATAATTAAAAAACTTTCTTTAGAATATCCAAATCTCTTATCTTTAATTGATGGTAACTAGATCTCAAGTCAATCATTGAAAATACATAGGCATCTTAAAGAAAATAAAATAAATCACCAATACAAGAAAGAGGATACATATTTTTGATAATCACCTTGTGTAATTGTCGATAATCAATACACATAAGGATGATCCATGTTGTTTCCTCATAAATAAGATAGGTGATACATAAGAAATGCACCTAGTCTAATAAAGACTTTACTCAACAAGTCCTATAATTGCTCTTTCAATTTCTTCAACTCTTCCTAAGCCATCTTATACGGAGTAATGGAAATGCATTTCTTGGTTGGATCAACATTAATAGCAAAAACCATATCCCTATCCTTAAGGAAAACCATATAAATCCATAGGAAACACGTCCATGAACTCTCTAAGAATGCTATTAGTACTTAAGAGGGGCATTGAATAAAAACTAGTATCACAAACAAAGACAAAATAAGAAAGCCACCCTTCTATACCATATGAAAAGCACAATAGAAAGATATAACCCCTTTAGGACATGAACTAAGAGTGCCCTTCTTCTCTAATCTTGACATAATAAGAGTATCTAAAATTATGTCTTTCGAAAGATAATCAATAATAGTGTGATAAGAAGCCAACCAATCCATAATCAGTATGCAATCAAAATCAACCATATAGAGGATAATCTAATTCACCCAATTCACATGCCCTATAAAGGTCACCCTATATGATTGGTACACCAAATCCACCGCTAAACATAGGGGTAGAAATATGAATATAAATAGTAAGGGCCTCACATATAGCATCAATACCAGTAGAAAAATATGCAAACACATAAGAGCATATAGACCTGGAGTCAAATACTATAAAAGTAGGATGATGGAAAATTGGAACAATACCAGCAATTACAATATCAAAGGACCCTACCTCAGGTCACCTAGGAAAAGCTTTGTATAATCCAAGCCAGATACAAAATTAAGGAACCCAATAATTACTACGATAAGATCCTTGGGCCCCATGTTTATTACCTCTAGATCCACTTGTAAGACCCCTAACTTTTGGGTCTAAAAATTACTTGGTTTTTAAGTTTACTGCCTATCCTATAGTTGACCTTATATGTTGTAAGGTATCATTATGTGTCGTAGGACCCTAAATCATAGAGTGACCAGTGTGTTAACCAACGCCTCTGACCTGAGTATAACTAGGACATAACGAATCGAATAAGGTCCCTTCAACAGCCAAAGTAGTGTAATGGTCCCTTATTTCTGACGTGTCTATGATTAACCCTCATGATTCATAAGGTCTTAGCATGATTCATAGGGTGTAACTCATAGTCAGACTAGTGTAGCTGACTTATGCTACTATCTAATCTATGACTTGTGGTGACGAGCCATAATAATTTCTCACAAGTCGTAGGGTGACCTTTCATCACTAGCGATAAATTTCCATCTTTTAATTAAGGTACCTTTAGACATTTACCTCTTCCCCTACTTAGACCCCACGTCTATAAATAATAAAAAGGGGTCATTTCCATATTTTAACAAATCAAAAAAAATTGCTTCTCTCATAAATTTCTCAAGTCAAGAACACCTAGGGTTTCAAGAGATTGGCAATTAGAGCTTCCAAGGGTTGATTTCTCTTCGTAACTCTTGATATCTCAAGCATATTACTCTTTCCCAAATATTATTTTGTTAAATCATGTGTTTTAAATTGCTATTAATGTGGTTTTTAATGTTTGCTTTGGAATATGAGTTGAGGGTTTTGAATGATTAATTTCTTAAATGATGATCTCATGATTTATATATCATTTTTTCATGCTTTTGTGATGGTTTTGAATGTGTGGGGAGCCTAGGAATGGTGAATAAACTAGGGAGTCATGAATTCTCCTAAATGTATGGATTTTGATAATTGAATTGGTAATAACCTCAACTCAATCTTATGAAACTTTCTTGAACATGAAAAATATGTATCATAAATTCCTTTAGAACTATTGTGTGTCATAAAAGGACAAAGAACCAAATTTTAGTTAGTTAACAAAGGGGGTCGTGGCATTCCCCCACACTAATTTAATGAACAAAGAGGGTCTAGTCATTCCCTCAAGTTAATGGAATTTTAATAGAATAATTATAATCTTGCAAGCGTAAGGGTATGGAGATACCTATGGTGTGCCTTAATGGTCAATTTCTTGGTTAAATGGATGGGTTATATAAAACTTGTTTTAATTAAACTTAATGGAGATTATTTAGCTAAGTCGTGAAGGTTGAGGTCCTAAAAGATTGATACTAGAAACCCACATTTGCGGGTGTGAGGGTTGGATATTATGATCGTGTGCATTGTTCACACTATTGATACTTATTTGTATCCTAGATTGATGTGGGATTGGGGCATTCCCCGGTCTTTCTTGATACCTTTGGTTCATACAGCTAACACGCACCAAGGACCTTTCAACAAAGGGAGTTGAACCCATATAGTTTATCGGTACCTTTCTATTACATTTAAGTTACATAGTCCAGGATAATGTTATAAAGATCATGCTTAAACCTTATTTTCTATCCTAGTATTACGTATATATGCATTCATGTAAATATGTACATTGAGTTTGTATTGATTTTTAAATGGCATTATTTTATCCTTTATCTTGAGTTACATGCTAGCACTCAACTTGCTAACCATCTTAGGATGTTATATCCCCATGCGATACAAGAACCGAAAATACTTATACTTTTTCTATGTAGTGATAGGATTTTTGGGTTGTCAGTTGTCAATTTTAAAGTACTGATCTTTCATTCTTTGAAAAGAAAATAATTTTAAAGTGTCCTTTCATTTATGTCTTAGACTACTTCTATTAGAATTTTTAGGCTATCATTGAGGGCATGTACCGATATAGATTGGTTTTTTCTTGTTTTGAGTCTTTGTGGATTACTGTAGATTGGGATGGTTATTGAAACTCTTACGTTTTTTTGAGATTATTGAGTTGCCTATCTTATTATATGTTCGAAACTCAGCCTATCTTGTTATATGTTCAAAATTCCTCTGTTAATAGTTGTATTGTGTTCTATTTTGACTAGGCAAAAGGGGAGGTCTCTAGTCCTTGGTGTTCTTGAGATACTCTTTATGGAACGGACCTAGTTTGGGTCATGAAAAAATTGGCATAAGAGCCCTAGGTTCATGGTTATTGGGTGTCTACAAATCCATGTCAAGTAGAGTCACTTTTATACCTGTGTAGTGTGCCACACTTATAAAGGATAGGGTACAAGGCATTAAGAATATTTCTTTTCTTGTGTTCTAGTTTTAGTCTATAGAGTCTAAGGTCTTAAATCTCTTCTAATTCTATTTGTTCACATTTCAGATCATTCCTCCTCAAAGATCTAATGCTCGTGGAAACTCCTCTATCCCACCTAAGGATAATAAGGATAGAACTAGTTCTACTTATACAGTACAAACTCAGTGTCTAGACCCTGCTCCTGACTACCCATATGGAGTTCCACCCATCTCTACCAGTCCCTCTTGGTCTTCTTAGGCTAATGAAAATCATGCCCCTCCACCCTAAGGAGAAAGTTCTAATGTCAAATTTTGTTAACTTATTCATTTGCTGACTCAGTTGGTGACTTCTTAGTCTCGTCAGCATAATCATGTTGGTTTTTTTTATCTATTTTATGAGGTCACTAGAGTTGGCTAGTACATAAGGCTAAGACCTTTGAATTTTACTGGTTCCAAGGCTGAGAATAATCCTAAAGGGTTCATAGATGAGATGGAAAAGATCTTTCAAGTGATGCATACTTCTAAAACTAAGGGTGTGGAATTTATTGCATATCAATTAAAAAATGTGGCATATTAGTGATATAAGGAGTAGGAACAGTTAATAGGTGATGATTCCAAGATGATGTTATTGGATGAGATTTTTAGTGTTTTTTTAGATTATTTCTTTCCTCAAAAGTTGATAAAAGTAAAGGCTAAGGAGTTCACGAATATGAAGCAAGGTAGAATGATTGTAAAAGAATATGTCTTGAAGTTCCATCAGCTATACCGCTATGCTTCAGAGTTGGTGCCTTCTATGATGACTAAGATGAGAAAGTTTACTTTGGGTTTATCTCCAGACTTACTGTTAGAATACAAGGCAGCCTTGCTGAAAAAAGATATGAAAATTTCTAGGCTTAGGGTGTATATGCAATAGGTCAACGATGAGAAGAAGAAGCAAGCAAATATGAGAAAGAGGCATAGTAAGAAATCTAGGTATTCTGAGTAGGGTGGAGACCACCAAAAAAGTGATAGAGATGGCAGGAAGTGGTCCAAGAATAAGTGGGTAAATTCTAGTTCTTATTCTATGACAGGTGCTCTATACCCTAAGTCGTTTAGTAATCAAAGCTTTTAGAGCAAAAATGGGTTTAAGGAACAAGGTGCCTAATCTTAGGTTAGTGGGGCCCGACAGCTCTACCATATCCAGCTTGTAGATTTTGTGGATAGTTCACCATAATTTTTGTGATGAGGAAAGAAATAAGTGTTTTAGAAGTGACCAGCCTGGCCATATTTAGAGGAATTATCCTTCAGACGATGTTGCTAATGGAGCCAATAATGTTCCAATTACTTTGTCTTAAGCTCCAACACTAAAGGGTGCTACTTCTGGTATTGACACTAGTCGAAATCATTTGTATGCTCTTTCCACCTAATAGGAATCAAAGGCTTCTCCTAACATTGTCACTGATATGTTAGAACTTTTCTCTTAGGAAGTGTATTTCTTACTTGATCTGGGGTCTACTATTTTTTATATGACCCCTTATATGGCTATTCATTTTGGTTTTAGTCCTGAGTATATTTCCAATCTCTTCTCTATGTCTACCCTAGTGAGTGATTTTGTTATTGCTAAAAGGGTCTACATGAGTTGTGTGATATTTATATGTGGTCAGGATACCCTAGTGGATCTAATAGAGTTGGATATGTTAGACTTTGATTTATTTTAGGGAAATATTGGATCTATTCATGCTAAGTGCCTCTTAATTGTAGAACCTAAAGGGTGGTCAGTTTCTAATTCTTGAATGAACTGATGATTGAGTGGGAAGAGAGTTCCCTAGTACCTAAGCGAAAGTTTATTTCTTATCTCTGAGCTTAGCATTGATTTTTAAGGGTGTCTCGACAATCTACTTTGGGTTAAAGATTCTAGTTTTGAGGTTCTCTATTTACAATCTATCCATATTGTTAATAAATTTCTTGAAGTATTTCTCGATGATCTTCTTGGTATTTCTCCCGATATGGAAATAGACTTTGGGATTGATCTTCTAGCGCATCCCCGTCCTATCTTTATCCCTCCGTACAAAATGGCTTTAAAGAACTTAAGGATTAGCTAAAGGATCTTCTTGATAAGTGTTTTATTAACTCTAGTACTTCTTTATGGGGTTCTCCCATACTTTTTGTTCGTAAGAAGGATGGATCACTTCAAATATATATAGACAATCGAAAGTTGAATAAGCTGACTGTAAACAATATGTATCCTCTTTCTAGGATTAATGACATGTTAGTTATAAGGTACTAGATGATTTTCTAAGATTGATCTTTGATTGGTTTATTATCAGTTGAAGATTAGGAAGGTGGATTTCCCTAAGGCAGTTGTCTATACCTAATACAGCCATAAATTTTGCATTATGTTATTCGGTTTAACTAAATCCCTAGCGGCATTTATGGATCTTACAAATTAGGTATTGTATTAGTTTCTAGACTTATTTGTCATTGTGTTTATTGACGACATCTTGTTATATTCTATGAGTGAGAAGGATTATGTCAATCACCTCCGTACAGTAAAACAAACTCTCAAGAATTAGCATTTGTATGCCGAGTTCTTGAAATATGAATTTTTGTTGAATGTTGTGACCTTTATTAGTCACGTTGTTTCTAGTGAGGGCATCAGGGTGAATCCATAAAAAGTTGAGATGGTTAAGAAGTGGCCTAGACCCATAACTCCAATCAACATCCATAGCTTCTTGGGTTTAGCCGAGTATTATAGGAGGTTTATGAAGAGATTCTCTTCTATCATTGGTATATTGACTAAGTTAACTCAGAATAACGTGAATTTTCTATGGTCCAATACTTGCGAGGGTAGCTTTGAGAAGCTGAAGGATATGTTGAATTCAGCTCCAGTTTTAACCCTACCTGAGGGTACTATTATTTTTACAATTTATTGTGATGTGTCCTGTGTGGGACTGGGTTATGTTTTGATGCAGCTTGGTAAGGTTGTGGCGTATACTTCTAGGAAACTTAAGGTACATGATAAGAATTATTTGACTCATGACATAGAATTATTGGCTGTGGTTTTTGCTTTAATGATTTAGTGTCATCACTTGTATGGAGTTCATCTTGATAAACATCCTGATCATAAGAGCATGAGATATGTGTTCACCCAGAAGAAGTTGAATCTTAGGAAAAGAAGATGGCTTGAGTTGCTCAAGGATTATGATATTAGTCTTCATTATTACCCAAATAAGGATAATGTGGTTTCTGATGCTCTTAGCAGGTTGTCCATAGGGAGCTTATCTCATGTGGATGAGGAGAAGCAAGGTTTGGTGAAGGATATTTACTATTTTTCTAATATTAAAGGATCATGGGGTGATCGTTCAAGTGGTTGTAAAGTCTTCTCTTTGTACTGAGGTGAAGGAGAAGAAGATTTTGGATCCTATCTTGATGCAGATTACGGATGTTATGGACCAATAGAAAGTCATAGCTTTTAAGATTGGAGGTGATGGTATCCTGAGGTACCAAAGTAGATTGTGTGTTCTCGATGTTGATGGGATGCAAGAGAGGATCTTGGTTAAGGCTCAAGAGTCAAGGTACACAGTTCATCCAAGTTCAACAAAGATGTACAATAATCTGAAAGAGAAATATTGGTGGAATAACATGAAGAGGGATGTATCCATTTTTGTGGTCTGGTGTATGTTTTGTCAACAAGTGATGGTGGAGCACTTGAGGCCTGGTGGTTTGTCTCAAGAAATTAAGTTGCCTTATAAAAGTGGGAAATAATTAACATGGACTTCATTTCTAGTATTCCGTGGTATCAAAACTAGCTTGAATCAATTTGGGTCATCGTGGATAGGATGTCTAAGTCTGCACACTTCTTGCCTGTGAGGACTAATTATTTTGTGGAGGATTATGCTAAGTTTTTCATTTACGAGGTCGTCAAGTTGCATGGTGCGCCTATTTCTATTATATCATATTGAGGTACGCAATTCTCATGTCACTTTTGGTGGTCATTTTAGAGAGGTTTAGGAACTAAGGTACACCTTAGCACCAGTTTCAACCCTCAGATGGATTGACAAGTAGAGAGACCATTCAGAATTTGGAAGATATTCTAACGGTTTGTATGATTAATCTTGGTGGTTTTTGGGTTAACTATTTTCCTCTCATTGAGTTCGCGCATAATAACAACTATCGTTCTAGTGTTCAGATGGATCCATTTGAGGCTTTGTATGGTAGGAGATGTCGTTCTCCTATTGGGTGGTTCAAAGTTTGTGAGACTAGATTGTTTGGTCCTAACATAGTTCATCAATCCATGAAGAATGTGAAGGTGATTAGGGATAGACATAAGACTACCCAAAGTCCCCAAACGTCCTATGCGGATGTGAGGCATAGGGAGTTGGAGTTTGATGTTAGTGATTGGGTATTCTTAAAGGTATCTCCGTGAAATGGGTGATGAGATTTTGAAAGAAAAGGAAGCTCAGTCCCTAGTATATGGGCCTATACTTGATATTGAGGAGAGTGGGAAGGTATCTTATGAGTTAGAGTTGCCTTTGAGTTTGGGTTATATCCATCTGGTGTTCCATGTTTTCGTGTTGAAGAAGTGTGTGGGCTATTCTTCATTGGTGGTTCCTTTGGAGAGTGTTGATGTTTCGTATTCCTCTTATAATGAGGAAGTCGCGGTGCAGATTTTTTATAGGCAAGTCTTCTATTTTAGTACTAACTATGTGGCTTCAGTGAAGGTTTTATGGAGGAATCATAAGGTTGAAGAATGCATTTAGGAAGCTCAAGAGGACATGAAATCAAAATATCTATTCTTTCTCCCCTGCCTTGGATAATCATGCTTAAGGTATGTGTTCTCCTTATTATCTTTGTGTTCAGACTTTTTTAAAGGAAAGTGTGGTAGTGTTTCTATTTAAATCATGCTAATGGATGCCTTGACGCATCATT
>JAPEIP010000012.1:85067133-85083339 GCA_026120095.1 Capsicum chinense | reverse complement strand
GGGAGGGGGAGAATGTAGCACCCTAGATTTTTGGGCCGCAAAATTTCTTGGTTTTAAGTTTACTGCCCAGCCTATAGCTAACCTTAAGAGTCGTAAGGAATCATTACGGGTCGTAGGACCCCCAAATAATAGAGTGACCAGTGTGTTACCCAATGTCTCTAGCTTGAGTATGACTAGAAAGTAACGATTCATATGAACTCTTAATGAGTCATAAGGTCCCTTCTATAGCCAAACCAGTGTAATGACCCCTTGTTTTTTATGTGTCTATGATTTAACCTAGCTATTCTTAAGGTCTAAGCACAAGTCATAGGGTGCGGGTGCCTTATGCTACTTTCCAAACTATGACGCATGGTGACGAGCCATAATGTATCGTCGTGAGTCGTTGGGTGACCCATCATCATTGGCGACAAATTCTTAGCTTTTAATTAGCAACACTTTGGACATTCCCCTTTTTACCCCACTTAAACCCCACATCCAAAAAACACCAAAAGGTGGTTATTTCCATATTTTAACAAATCAAAACATGATCTTTTCTCTATCAAATTACTCAAGTCAAGAACACCTAGGGTTTCAAGAGATTGGTAATTAGATCTTCCAAGGGTAGATTTCTCTCCGTAATTCTTGATATCTCATGCATGTTACTCTTCCCTAAATCTTATTTTGGTCAAACATGTGTTATAAATTATTATTCTAGTGGTTTTGACTGTTGGTTGAAGGTTTTGAATGATTGTTTACTTAAATGATGGTCTGATGGTTTATATGTGATTTTCTTCATGCTTTATTGATGGTTTTGAATGTATGGAATACATAGGCATGGTGAATAAACTAGAAAGTCATGGATTCCCCCAATTTCGTGGATTTTTATAATTAAATTGGGGATAACCTCAACCCAATCTTGTTAAACTTGCTTTGAACATGAGAAATACACATCAGAAATATCTTTGGAACTATTGCATAGCATAAAAGGATAAATAACCAAATTTGATTTATTAAAAATGGGTTTTGGTATTCCACCACACTAATTTAACGAACAAATGGGTCGTTGCATTCCCCCACATTGGTTTAAAGAACAAAAGGGGTCGAGGCATTCCCCCAAGTTAATAGAATTGTAATGGCACACTTATAAGCTTTCAAGGGTAAGGGTATGATGCTACCTATAGTGTGCCTTAATGGTCAATTACTTGGTTAAATTGATGGGTTATGTGTAACTTGCCTTAGTTAGGCTTAATGGGTTTTATGTAGCTAAGTCGTGAAGGTAGAGGTCTTGAAGGACCGATACTGGAAACTCGCTTTTGCCGATGAGGATTGGTCTTGATGGCCGTGTCCATAGTTCACACTATTGATACTTATTTATTTTGAATTAACATGGGGCTAGGGAATCCCTGGTCTTCCCTAATACCTCAGGTTCGTTAGACTAACATGCACTAGAGCCCTTTCAGTAGGGGCAGATTAACCCATATAGTAGTGGGTGCCTTTTTATGACGGTTAAGCTACATAATCCAAGCTAATATTTTAAAGTTTATGCTTAAACCTTGTTCCCTATCCCTACATTATATATATATATATATGTATATTTTTATGTATGTGAACATGTACATTGAGTTGGGATTGATTTTTAAATGGCATTATTTTATCCCTTATCCTGAGTTAAATTGTTGAGCTCAACCCGCTAACCATCTCTGGATGTTGTATCCCCACGCGATGCAGGAACCAGAGAAACTTCCACTTTTCTTACGTAGTGATAGGATTTCTGGGTTACCAGCAGTCATCTTTGAAGTGGTGAGCTTCCATTCTTCGAAAGGGTAACCATTCTAAAGTCTCGTTTCATTTATGTCTTAGACTACTTTAATTGGACTCTTTTGGCTATCGTTGGGGGCATATCCCATCTTAGATTTGTTTTGGATTATTTAAAGGTATGTGGATTATGATGGATTGGGATGGTTATTGAAATTCTTAGATTATTTACTGAGATAATTGAGTTGCCTATCTTATTATATATTCGGAACTTAGCCTGTCATGTTATAAGTTCAGAACTTATTTGCTGCTAGTTCTATTATCTTCTATTTTAACTAGGCAAAGGGGGTGGTCTCCAGTCCTTTGTGAACTTAAGATACCCATCACGGCCAAGCCCTGGTTTTATTTGTGACACCACCTCTACTGCCCTATGTACCTTCCCTAACAATAGGCACTAGAGTCAGATAAAGCTGAGGCTGAAAACTTTGTTGGGGAGGACTCAACATATGTCCGCTATATTCCCTTGCTAAATAATCAAATTAATCAACAAAAAATTCTTGTACAAATAAGATCAGCTAAGAAGCCCTGGAATAACTATAATTCCTTTTATAACATGATAAACTAGAATGAAACCCTCAACCTGCATTACTTCATCTATGACTACCTAAATACACAAAACTTATAAGCCTACTTACTGAAATCTGCAGCACAACCTGAACCGGTCTACTATAGTAAACATGAGAACATCTATTAAAGAACTCCTAACCTGAAGAAAGATGACAGCTAAACTCGCCATGTCTATGTATCCTCTTCGAACCATCATTATGGGTACTCTAGCGAATTGTCTCAAGACACTTACCAGGATCCTTGATATTATTAGAAACTACCAAAGATTACTAGTTGATTTATTGCCAAATGATTAAAACCACTCAACCCTTTTAAAAACTTTTTGATACTTTCAGTCTGTATGGAGATACTAACAGTCGCATTTCTTGACAATTTATAAAAATGAGCTTCATACTCTACAATAGTCCTGAAGCCCTACTAAAAATGATCAAATTCATATATCAGGTGGTCTCTCAAGATATAGGGCACAAACCACTCCAAAAAAAGCCTCATAAAATTGGGTACATATTAATGGAGGGAAACCTACTAGACTACAACTAACAAAAGACCTCCACCACTACATAGACATGCCATTTAACTAGTAGGTAGTGTAAGCAACACAAAGAATTCAATCAAACTAAGGCTACGCAACTTCCTTTATCAATTAATAACAAACGCATAAACATCTTAACTAATAGAACCAGTGAACTTGAGAGAGGCAAACTGAATAGATCATGCAAATCTTTTCTACTCCTTAGCAGACATTTCAGGACCAAGAACTAAATGAGGAACAATAAGTCTATTAGGTAAGGTCTTATCACATGGGGCCACAATAACATCTAATTGTACCCCGGGAGTTTGAAAACCAATAATGAGAGCCTGACCTTGCTGCTAGACTACTACCTTAGTATGTGAACTATCCAATGCACCCAAAGCATACCTATTTGGGAATGCCATCCAAATGACTCAAAAGATGAATCAATATATTTTTTAATATTGGAGTTACAACAAACCCTCGATGGACGTAAGCTAGCCCTACATCCACTATCTAATACACTTCATTAGTGTGATCAATCTCAATTTTTTAAGAGGTCGCTCTTGCTTGTCCCCTAGCCAGAGCTACTCCTTGTGCCCGACCTATACCTCTGTTGTGGCTGCAATATCTATCTAAGCCTCTAACTGGGACTCCAACAACAAATGATGGATCATCATCCTAAACAACGTTATATCTATCCCTCACCATTAATGCCAAAAATAATAAAATACATTTTTTAAATATGGTATAAGAAAAATACGGACAATAGGAAATCAAATTAATGAAGTTTTCCTAAAAATATCTTATAGGCTTCCAAAGATAGATATGGGTGTAAATGTATCGATCTAGAAAAAATATATCTTATAGCCTCCATAAGATATATCTGAGTGTAAACATATTGATCCACCTGAAATATTAGCAATCTTGCTTTTTATTCATGATATTGGTGAACCTAGACTTCTAATACCAATTCTTCCTAACCAAAAAAGGCATGGTCATGATGGAACCCACCTTAACCCAACAATGGTAGGTAAGCCTAATACCAAATAATAATTAGGAATGTTGAAAGAAACTAGATAAAACCTAACACAAGACATCATAAGAAAGTTAGATCATATATAAATAAAGAAAGTTGCAAAGTGAACAAAATATAACCTGAATAAAAGATCTAGTGTCATGAGTAAGAGAACTAATAACCTAGCATAGAATCCAAAATACATGAATCTATCTCCAATAAGCAAAATAAGAAAAATAAGATAGAATGGAATTTGGAATATGCCCAAAATGCTAAAGCTCGCCGATACTCTATATATACCTCTACTATACATGATCTAAAGCTCTACGAGTGACACTCATACTAGGATATACATCAAAAGGACACTAAAAGTAAGATTATATGGGCATCAAACGACTATCAGGCAAAGAAAAAAACTTAACAGGTGAAGGACACCAGAAGCATGCTTTTACCAATATACAGAAAACTTCCCAATGATAACTGAAATCGTATCTCCTAATAATTCTATATGTATAAGAATAATAAACAAATTACAAAACATAAATATATATATATATAAATGACTAAATAGATGATATCAAACAAATAAAATAAATAGAAGTAATGCAATGCAATGCAATGGACTTAATGAAATATCTCAGTATCACCTTATATACACCTTTTGAGTACATCTAGAACAGGACACCACAGGGGGTTCCCAACCCATATACGTTCACAATCTCATATCTCAGTCAACATTTCTAGCATATTCTCTAGTAAAGGGTTTTATAAATTGTATCATTTCTATTTCAAAATAAATGTTTCTCAGTAATATCAATTCCAGGAATATGGATGAATGAAACAAGGAATCATACTCATAAGAAAATCAATATTATGTAATGAATCTATTCAATAGTAGTATAAATGGGATCAAATATCCTAAATGTCAATAAACCATGATATAAGTTATCACACGACAATAAAATATAAGGTATTAAGGGAGGCATCAATATAAAAGGGATTAATGTGAGGTATCAATATTAAAACTTCAAGCCCCCACTCATTACGATAATAATAAGGTATATAATGCTCAAATGAGGTTGATACCAGCCCCCCATAGGCATCACATTAATAATAATACCTCATGTCAACAATGATATTCACAAATCCCCTACAAGGACAATAAAAACTAATATGGTCTCTGAATATGTATCTCATGATTGAATCCCTACCTATAGCATACCTTACATGAGTAGTGAACTACCTTATCCACTATGATGAAAGTTAAGATATAACCTACATTAAAATTTTGAATCTCATGGTTGAATCCTTCAACATAAATCTTTTACCTTTTGTGTGGCATCAAAATGACTTTAATCTATCAAAAACATAATCTAAAACATTAAAAGGAGTTCAACAAAGCCCATATTTCCTACTTTCATTTTTTATTCAAAATATGTCAAATATTTGCCCTAAATAAAAATGGATAAGACTAAAAATTTTTAAGACTCGTGTTTCTCATACTCTATGGGTTATAAATATGAATAGCATTGAAAAATAAGTTGAAAACAACTTTGAAATTAAAGAAAAACCATTTTCTCTCTTTATCAGGTGAAACAACAAAAATCCAAATATAAAATAAAGATTTTGATGATTATTTAGTGAAAATCACTGAATAAGGATAGATATCATATTTATAAGAAAATCCAAGTCTACCTTGATAAAAAATCATCGTTAAAATGAAAAAATCGAGACCTCAAAACTTAAAAATGGAAGAATAAAATAAAAGAGAAGAAAAATATATTTAATTCCTACAACATCACTTAGGTGTTAAAATGGTTTCCTAGCATTGTCGCCTATATATCCAGACAATTGATAAGGCAGTAGGCATTAGCCACCCAAGTCATTGCCAACACAGTCCATTTTTTGCTATGGTGACCTCGCTAATGTGTATTCACCCATCGCTTAAGCAGTATTTCATGGACCAATAAATATTTGGTATGGTTGTACCAGGTCCACATAGGGGTTATTCTTAGGTTACTAGGGTACCATTTTAGTAGTTGCACCAGTAACTACTAAAAATTAGCAATGTGGAAAAATGACTCAGAATGGACCCTAGGGATTTTATTGAGCCCCTAAACAAATAATCCAATAACACTACTAGCCTAATTTTGACATTCCAAACTCAATGGAACCACTAGATTTATTATAGAAGATTGTTATCAATAAATTAACCCTCAAAAATCCTTCTAAGCTAAACTAACTAGTTTTTATTGTAATTACCCACTAAGTTATTTTTAACATTTCCATGCATTTTTACCAATTATAGATTTTCTATAGCTGCCTTAAGTCATTTTTGGTTTGTTGGAGCTAAAAGTTCAATTATGGGGTTGTTCATTTGCGTTTTAGCGCTAATTCTCTATTTTGAAGTCTTCACTAGTATGACTTGGCGATTTGGCATAAACTTTATCTTAACCACCTTATATGTCAATTCTTTCTATTCAATTATCTTTGGAACCTTAAATTTAGGCTAAGGGACCTTCAGGTTGGGAACTAAGGCTCCCAAACACATTTAGGGCTATTGGTCAGAATTTGGTAAAGTGGCCCATAGGTGTGCAGCCTACATTTCATCTAAGCGACCCGGATGAAAATTTAATCCATGTCAGTGAGTCTCAAATATCAAATTTAATAGGGTAGCATAATTTATTTGCATTCCATAGTATCATGATGAATATCGAGGGGTCAGTGGAAACTTGGAATTTTTCCAAGTTTCATCTACTGCATTTGCTAAAGCTCACATTTGGTCTCTTTAATGAAGGTCTCTTCAGAGGTTAGACAATTGCTTAAGAGACAATGTCTTGCCTAGCAGAATTGTTAATGGGGAAGCCAGTCCGTTAAATCTTAGAATGCTTAAACAACTGCTTATCTCTTTTAGTGGAATGCCTGTTTATCCTGGTACTACTTTATAAGGATGCTTAGTGGTGACAACTTAAGCAGTCGAGTATCCTCTTAGGAGGCACGTGGGAGGCTATTAAATGGCCTCTTACCCAATTTTCTCCATATGTTTCATAAGTCTTAAGAGATAAAAGCCCTAAAGTGTGTGAAAAATTTAAAGAGTGTTTTTTAGAAGATTCAGGGGTGTTTGTGACGTCGAATTTATCATTTCTTCATCAAAATCTGACATGTTTCCATCAAATTATTAGGTTAATTCTTCAATTTATTCCCAAAATCCCTATATTTTTGTTGAGTAAATTGTGGTATCATTTGATCTCTAAGTTTACCCATTCTTGAGGGTAAATGATCCTGTCCATTGGGGGAAGTGTTGGCAGTTTCAAAAGTGTGATTCTACAAGGTACCATATGGGATTTTGGGTTGATTTTGGATCCGAAGCATAAATATTCTATATAGGTACCATTGTTCTTGTTTTGATGAGTTAATTACAATTTTTATAGTGTGTGATCATGCGGAAGCTTTTTGAAAGGTGAAATCATCAATTTAGCAGACTTCAGGTTTTCTTCGGCGTCCAAGTAGGCAAAGTTTACTTTTCTCCTAGATTGGTCTTAATTATAGTATTTATATGATAATATGCTAGTTTTAGATTGGAATTAGGACTTAGAGATACATATAGTGTGAACTGGATGATTTGGCCAATTTAGAAGCTATAATTAGGCGTAATTAACTTAGGCACTATTCTATAGGTAGAATTTCTATCGTAGGATCCAATGATACTTATTTAGTATCATATAGTGAAATTTGACACCCTAGTATAGTTTGAATAAAATTTTCATTAGAATGGATCATAGGGTTAGGATGGACCCCTCCGACCCACCTTATTCCATGATTACTATTAGTTCCTTACATACTCAACAAACACGTTAACTAATCTTAATTTTTTAAGCCTGGGGAGGTTTTCGACATATGATGCTTCATTTTAGATTGATGCTTAGGAGATTATAAGATCAATTCAATTTTGGTATTATTGATAATATAAGTTTTGATTAAAGTCCGACAATTTATGAAGCTAAGACTGGTTTAATTTTTACAAGATTAATGATATTAGTTTTGAGAGATTATTTATGATGGTTATGGAACCGGATTGATCCTTATGATTATGGTGTGAGAGTATCTATAGTTATGATTTTGAGATATGGTTATTTATCATAATTCTGATACTACTTCTCCTTGATTGCTCCCTCCGGGCTTATGGGGTCCCTCTTTGGGTTAGTTAATTTATTTGCAGATTTTTGCTTATGGGGATAGTGATACCAAATGGTATCTAAAAGAGCACAAAAGCAGTCCACAAGCACACAAATAGTCCACATGCACAAGACAGTAAACGGAAACCACAAACTCAAACTTAAACGATAAAGAAGATATGTAACTTAACACAATGAGAACTCATCATGCAGCAACTAAAGATTGTATTAATACTCTAAAACCTCTACAAGACAAGTTAACAAGAACCATGTTCTTACGAAACATAAAAGGAGCTCGGTTCCCTCAAGCACTCTTGTTTCTAGCCGATACACACAACACAAGAAGAAACTATTTCTTGTGATGTCAAAGTGGTGATCTACTCTCTTCTTGAGAGGAAAGTGATGTTCAATATTACAAATGATTTCAAGAATAAGTTAACTAAGGAACAATACTAAGGAAAATATTTAAATAGTCTATTACAAAAGGTATTGCAAAAGGACTCTTTTGCCCTTAATGAGGGTGCTGGGTGTAGAGTGTATTTGGGGTAGCCTTGGGTGTATTTTTTAGCACATAAGGACAGCCCTCACATGTCAAGGTGTACACTACCTTGGGCACATTCACAACAAGCTAAAATGCATCCATATTCAAAAACACGCCTTGTAGTCTTTGTAGTTCCCGAGCTTGGATAAGGCTTTGAAAAAGGTCTTCAATTCACTTTGCAAATCTGAAACTTGAACCTTCAACAAAAACTTGTAATCCTTGTTCTCCTCATTATTGTATCATCCTCTCCATCTTGAAAGGAATTTGTCCTCAAATTCGTACCTTGTAAAACCAAAGAGAGGGAAAACAAGCACATAATCCTCATGATAGAAGGGTGGCATTAGTACCACAAATTATATAGACATGCCAAGGGAGTAAACTTTTGGAATACAACCAACAATTCTTTTTTATGATCATGAAACACGTACCACAATCATCACAAAGTACATGGCTAAGATAAACATCAAGGAAAGAGGAGTGCAGTCTGAATCTATCACATAGGTCATCAAGCCAAGGTTGTTCACATTTGGAATATACCCATGGGTCCTTTGTGTGTGACATTAAAATCTTAGCATAAATGGCACAAAAGAAGTGTCTTTGGAAAATATCAACAGATAAGGAAACTACAATGGTCTTAATAGCTTTACTATACCCAAAAGGTAAGACTACCTTTATCTTAGGAACCATAAGATACATTTATTTCATTACCTCTACAAAGGACCTCATCAAATATAGATCCACTATTGATATTAAGATACACCTCAACCATATATCACCATCATTTAAACAAGAAAACCATCCACCAAACTTTCTACCACTACACAATACAAATTCGAAATTAACATGGTTATCATCATAGGTATATAGAAAGGAATCAAATGTGAAGACATCTTGCCGAGGGGTACACTTTTAAAATTCGACCAGAAATCCTTTATTTATACCATGAAACATGTATTTTGAAAATTACAAAGGGTCAGGATAAGATAATCATCAAGGAAAGATAAGCATAAGCTGAGGCAACCCCTTTTCCAACCCACTAGTGTTCTAGGATCAAAAGGATGGTGTAACCAAGGGTATAAGCCAAGATTAACCAATCCTTTTACTAGTCTATCATCCAATACTAAATATTTGTGTCCTATAAGTCTTCCCTTAAGAGAAATAACACCTTTATTCAAAAGTTTTCTAAGCATATGATTACCTTGAGCAAAACTAGTAGCACGGTTTGTATCACACAAGCTCAAAGGAATATGTCCAATATCATGGTAAATATTACAAAAATGAACACTAACTTGAGTATTTTGAATCACATCACTCACATGATCAAGTAGTGAAATATCCTTAAGAGCAAATTCACCAACATATGCAACAAGAGAACTACCACGGAAAGATTCAATCCTTTCTACACTATGTAAACCCAAAGCTACTTCACATTGGATACTAATATCCTTATCACAAAATTTCAATCCGAAGGAAGTGTAGAGTGTAGAAATTATACCTCGGTGTATGCCACGACAGTCCACTTGTTTGGAGCTCTCAGCCAAGGGCGTCACTAGCTTATTTCCTATGTTATCATGTGGATCCCCTTTTTGATCCTTCTTGGATAGCATATGAACTTGAACTTGTACATAATAAGGATCAATGCTAGGAAAATTTCTAGCATATGGGTTAGTGAGTATCAAAGAACCTTTGTGGGAAAATCCCACAAGGACATTTTACTTTCCTTTTCCTACTTTACTGCCTACGGTTTCCCTTTCCCTTACCCTCTTTTCTTCACATTCTTCTTGTATCTCACCACTAAGTTTCTCTCCATCTTGAGGCTTGGCCTCATTCTCCTTGGACCCTAACTCTCCATCTTTTTCTACTTAGATGGGGTGTTTTCGGGTTAGTGTAGCTTGGGAAGGAGACATTAGATTTAGTGCAGTGTAGGGTCTTTGAATTGGAGGATTTTGGAGTAGAGGATTTAGGGTAAGGGATGGAATTTTGGTTCCAAGTCCTCCTTATGAAACTTGGTAGAGTGAAGAATAGCTAGGTCCATCTTGTTCTCGGCTTTGGTAGTAAAGATTAACTTGGTTTGTAGCACTTGGTGGATACAATCTTTGGTGCAAGGTCTTAGGAGTAATAGTAGATGAGCTTATTTAAGGGGTATGAGGTGGAGAACTCCTTTGGCTTTCCACCCTCTCCAATCTCTCACTCGTTGAGGCCATATCCAAACCTAATTTCTCAATATTTGCCTTCATCTTAGCCACCCCTCGAGACAAAGTTTCAAGACTAGCTAAGAGGACATTCATAATGTTACTATCCACGGGTTGAGCAATGGAATTTTTTGGTTCCATTTGCAATTGTAGCTGCAAAACAAGCAAATGTTAGTTCAAAATATGCTCATATATTCTTCACATTCAGCTTCCTCACTTGGTTCTTTAAGTGTTGTAAGCAGGCTATCAATCCTTGAGTGCTTAGAAATAAGTCTACTCTTGATTTAGAATGGATTTCAGTTTTTAAAACTTAAGGAAGTTTTGTAGGCACTTGAACCAAGAACAACTACGAATTGTAAATGAGAAAAGCACCACAAAGAACGATAACATGAAGACGTACTCTAAAACTGGTTCACAACTTGGTGGGTTGTTACTTAGTTGCCAACTAGTGTAAAACTAGTAGAGACGAGGAAAGAAACTTAAAAGGTCCTATGACTTGAGTCTGTTGTTGATGTGGCCTACAATTTTTTATTTTGGCCATTTGGTGTTGTTGTTTTTGTTTAAGTTTGATCTTGTCCCACTTGAATAACTCAATCTTCATTGTTTGGTGAGGCTTTTTCAAATTTTGGAGTGAAAAAGGCAAGACTTGGAACTCTTTTTCCACAGTTCAAGGTGTCAATAAGCTTTTCACCAACTTGCACCAAAATGGCAAAACACCTTTTTGGCTTTGGTTTGTCCCTTTCCCCTTTTGGTTCTTTTTGAAAAAGGTTTGACACCCTTTTGGTAAGTAAGATTTTTGGGAGGCCCTTTGTCTATTTGTCTCTTTGGTGTTGTCTTGAAACTAATCCTAATACAAACACAAGACCTTGACTCTCTCTTAATTTTTTTCAAATCAAACAATCCTTCTACTGAACATTCATCTCAAGAACAATATGAACAACAACAAGAACACTTATGAACAACAACAATATTCCAAACCGTCCAACCCTTCAAAAATACTAAAAAAAGCTCAAATATTGGACCTTAGACTCAAGTGTTCTAGGGAAACAACAATCTAACACATGAAACTACTAAGACAAGCAAAATAACACCTAAATCTAGACACAAATTCGACCAAACAATAACAACACTTCAGCCAAGACTCCAAACCCATAGATAACTTCTTTAGTACAAAGTGGATATTTAGTGGCTCCAGGAGACTACGTAGAAGAAATCCCCAACGGGTCCTGACTTTTCAACAACAGAGGCAAGCCCCCTCCTGTCGCAATGGTGTGGGGCGATTAATTGATAATATTAGTATTAGTTGGAAATTTTCTGAAAGATTCCTGTGAAAAGTTTCATTAACGCGTAATTCGTGTCGAGTAGACCTTGTTGTTGTGAGTTTTTCTGAGTTTTTCGACCTTGGAAACCTCTTATAATGTTATGAAACAAATATATAACACTATAACACACAAAAATCACAAGAAAACTAGGCTTCAGATTTCTGCGTAAACAGAAAAACGTGGACAGATTACTATTTTTAGAGTTTTTTAGCTTTTCAACACTTCTTTTTTATTTTTGAGTGAACAATCCCAAGATTGATCTCGTGGGAATGAAATCAATGATGTATCTGATACCAAATGATATCAAACGGTATCTAAAAGAACACGAAAATAGTCCACAAACACATAAATAGTCCGCACGTACAAGACAGTAAATGGAAACAACAAACTCAAACTTAAATAATAAAGAAAATATATAACTTGACACAATGAGAACTCATAATGCAGCAACTAAAGAGTGTATTAATACTCTAAAACCTGAACAAAACATGTTAACAAGCACCACGTTCTTATGGAACACAAGAGGAGCTCGGTTCCCTCAAACACTCTCATTTCTAGCCGATACACACAACACAAGAAGAAACCATTTATTGTGATGTCAAAGTAGTGGTCTACTCTCTTCTTGAGAGAAAAGTGATGTTCAATATTACAAGTGATTTCATGAATAAGCTAACTAAGGAACAAGACTAAGTAAAATGTTTAAATAATCTATTACAAAAGGTATTGCAAAAGGACTCCTTTTTCCCTTAATGAGGGTGGCGGGTATGGAGTGTATTTGGGGAAGCCTTGGGTGTATTTTTGAGCACCTAAGTCCATCCCTCACATGTCAAGGCATACACTCCCTTGGGTGCGTTCACAACAAGCTCAAACGCGTCCATTTTCATAAACGCGCCTTGTAGTCTTTGTAGTTTCCAAGCTTGGATAAGGCTTTGAAAAAGGTCGTCAATTCACTTTGCAAATCCAAAATTTGGACCTTCAATAAAAACTTGTAATCCTTATGCTCCTCCTGCTTGTATCAGACAGTTATGTAGAAATAGTTATTATTTTATTTAATATTATTATTTTGGTTATTTATTTTTAGTATTTGGAGCTCTATCCTAGGTTTTCCTTCTTCTCTTGATTTAACTTAGTTATCTCACATTTAATGTGTTTATACTATGATTTAGCTTAGTCGACCTATGATGCCTACTGAGTACCCATGGCTTTGATACTCATAAAACATTTTTTTATCTTTTTGGTGTAGATTAAAGTACTAGTTGCCATCGATGACGCTGTGATTTTGCTGGTCAAAGTTCATAGATAGGGTGACCTCTCAGAGATGGAGTTGTCCTTTTTTGTATCTTCTAATTTTGGATAGTCTTTGTATTTTCAAGATTGTTGTATATTTGACTTTATAGTACTAGTATTCTCTTGGATTAGAGGCTTTTGTACAAATATTTCAAGGTCATGGGATGATATGATTCTTCTTTTATTTCTATTTGTTATGTTATAATTATTCCTATAATTTATTGCTTGTGATTCCTTTATTTGTGTATTTCCATTATCTATGCCATTTTCCACCATCTATACCATTAGTTTTAGTTTTGGGGTATGATTTGTCTTACCTATGGCGGGGAAAAGTAGGTGCCATCATGACTCAAAAAATAAGGCCATGACTTGTTGGTATTAGAGCACTAGGTTCACCAACATTGTTTTGATTGTTCAAGAGTTTGATATTTAGCATGATCTTATTTTATTAGATATCGTGGATTTTGATATGATTCAAGGAATGGACTAGATATCCCTCTATCATGCGACCATGGATTATTTATCCAAGATCGTTACCTTAGCCATGCATATCATACCCCCGATTCTGTGGTAGGGATCTTTAAGTCTAGAGTCGATGTGGATTATTTCTTATGTTTAGGATAGAAGACTTATATAGAGGGGTTAGGAGTCTTATCTCTCTTATACTTGTGATGTTAGTGTGGCGAGTCCTTTGCTTGACTCTGTTCTTATAGTTCATGATTTTCTTGATGTTTTACAAAATGATCTACCTGGACTTCCTCCTGGGTGTGATATTGAATTGCACCACTGAACTTGGGAGGGGCCAATTGAATAGATCTTTCAAATATTTTCTACTTCTCAGTAGACTTTCAGGACTAAGAACTATAAGATGAACAATATGTCTAGTAGGTAAGGTATTATCCCATGGGTCCATAATAACAATTGATTGTACCCTGGGAGGTTGGAAACCAATAATAGGAACCTGGCCTTGTTGCAAGACACCTCCCTTAGTCTGTGACCTATCCAATGCACCCGATAGCATACCTATTTGGCAATGCCATCCAAATGACTCAAATGATGAATCAATAATTTTTTTAAAATTGGAGTTACAGAAAAAAACTTAGTGGACCTAAGCTATCCCTACCTCCACTATCTATTGCACTTTATCAATATGATTAATCTCAAGACTAGAAGAGGTCGCTCTTGTTTTTCCTCTAGTAAAAGTTATTCCTTATACCCGACCTCTACCTCTATCGCAGCTGTGATGCCTATCTCACTATCAAACTGGGGATCCAATTGCAAGAAATGGCTCATCATCCCTCACCATCAGTGTAAAAAAGAATGGAATACAATTTTTAAATATAGAACGTGAAGAATATGCATAATAGGAAATTAAATTAAAGAAGATTTCCTAAAAATATCCTATTGGCTTCCAAAGATAGATATGGGTCTAAATATATCAATCTAGACTAAATACATACTATATCCTTCGTAAGTTATATATGAGTGTGAATGTATTGATCCACCTGACAATATTAGCAATCTTGCTTTTTTCATGATATTGGTGAACCTAGACCTCTAATACCAATTTTTCATTGACCAAAAAGGTGAGGTCATGATGGAACCCACCTTAAACTAACCATGGTAAGTAAGCATAATACCAAATAATAATTAGGAATGTAGAAATAAACTAGATAAAACCCAACACAAGAAATCATAAGAAAGTCAGACCATATATCAATAATCTAAGTTGCAAACTAAACAAAATATAACCCAAATAAAAGATCTAGTATCATTATTAAGAGCACTAATAACCTAGTACAGAATCCAAATACATGAATCTATCTGTGATAAGCAAAATAAATACATATAGAAGAGTTTGGAATATGACCCAAATACTATAGCTCACTAATACTCTGAATCAACCTCTACTCTACATGATCTCAAGCTCTACGAGTTGCACTCATACTAGCATATGCATCAAAAGGACACAAAAGTAGGATTATGTAGACATCATAGGACCATCGAGAAATACAAAAAACTTAACAAGTGACGGATACCAAAAGCATGCTTCCACCTATATAACAACAACAATAACAACAACAACAACAATTTATTTGTAAATTGTAAGTGTGCCTATTTATGGAAACAATAATTTAATAAATGTTAATAAAATTATGTAAAATATCGTATTTGAGTTAGTAAATTGTAAAAATGATACTAAAAGGAAATAAAATAATTTGTACATTTTTTTTTAAATCATGAATGTGGCGCATCGTTATTTATATGATACAACAATAATGTGCTAAAATATTTTGTATGTTTTTAAAATCATGAATGTGACACGTCAATATCTTTTTGATACAAGAATAATGTGTAAAAAAAATTTTACAAAACAACAACCTAAAAGGAGTATCTAACGATCAAAATTGGATGTCAAATACGTACTAAAAACATCACATGCAGACACGATTTTACGATCCCATAATAATATACAACGTATTTCACATATAATCATATGAATTATCATTAGATTATCTTATGTCATTAATATACCTGCACTATATAATATGTATATATTATATATATATCTATACATACGCATATAAACACCATCGACTATATCAAGTTCTAAATATGTACTATATACATCACATACATACACGAGTATATGATCCAATAATATAATGCGACGTATTTCATATACATACTCTGATAAGTGCGATTAATTTGATTAGCTTACATTAATATAACTTCAACGTACAATATATATTATTACTTCTGTCGTTTCAAATCAAGGTATTCAATATGTTTGGATAG
>JAPEIP010000012.1:85019804-85047704 GCA_026120095.1 Capsicum chinense | reverse complement strand
GGCTAGACGGAGGTGAGGGGTGGGGTAGGGGTTGGCTGGATAGGGTGGGGGTAGGGTAAGGGAAAGCTTTTTTAAATTTTTTTTTATAAATTTATTATTTTTAAAAATATTTTTAAAGTAAAAAAGTGGAGGAAAAAAAGTCCTTTTTAATTTTTTTTTTTAATCTTAATATTATTTTTATTTTTTTTAATTATTTTAATACAAAATTGACCAAAAATTAACCCCCACTCGCATCTCAAGCGAGTGACTACACTCTCTTTATCCTAATCAGCCATTTCAATGCCACATAGGCAAAATTAATGGTCAAAGGGTGCAAAATGTTGTTTTTTAATGGGTTCAAGGATTCAGATGACAAACATGTAAGTAGAAATGTCCAACTTACAAAACCGACATAGTACAGGAATCCAGAAGATCATTTTTCCATTTTAATAACTAATTAGGGATAATATAGTAAAATTATGGATTGAAGAGCTGAAGCAGGTGAATGAAGTAGGGAGGACAACGATGTCCTACCTGCTTGATGACATTTATATATATATATATATTGTCTTTCTTCAAGTTGACATGTAATAATTTATTTCAAGAGCATTTTTGTATTTTGTCTATTTTCTTTTAATTATTACATGAGTTATTTTATATTTGGCCTGTTTTCTTTTAGTGATTAAAATTAAATTCATTTCATTAAACTAATGACATTAGTATTTCATTTTATTTTAATTCTTTTTATAATTGCTCATTTTATTTTAGTTCTTTTTGTAACTGCGTTATAACTGCGGGAAGCGCAGACAAGTACAATAGTTATCCAAATATAATAGTAATGTTCGATGATACTATTTTCAAGGTTCAATAGTTGAAATAGTAACTCTAGACATCAATTGCAAAATTGAATTTATGGAGAATCATATATGAAGTGGGATTAATCTAACTTATTTTAAATCCTACAAAGAATCGCATAATTTGGACTTCAAAAATGATAAAATTGAAGTACCGATGGCGAACTAAAGATGAAACTACAACATTTGATATTATATTTATTTTAGCATCTTAATGTATAATTAGTTTTTGATAATAACAACATGCATGTGGAGCGTACGAACTCTATTATGTATCTATTAAAAATGTGAGAGGATCTAAGTAAAAATTTGATACATTAAAATGCATGAATAAATATTTAGCGACAATATCCAGAACTAAAGTCGATAGGGGAAAGGACAGAAACGGCAGTTCAAACTAAACTATTTTCATTTCACTTTCTAGCCATTTCAATTTACTGACTTGTTCTAAACCATTTGTGCACACCTATTCTATAGGAAAATTATACAATTTTGATGCACAATTTATACAATAACTATGCAATTTTTTTTACACGTTTTATACAACAATTATATAATTTTCATACACTTTCTATATATATTTTCTTATATATTTTATACATATACATATTTGATAGAACTATACAATTTCTATAAATATATCTTATATAGATACATATTCTATTTAACAATTATATCATTTTTACATAATTTAAATATTATTTCTAAACAATTAAAAAAAAAGAAGAAGAATATTTAATCAATTAAAAAATTTATAGCAAAAAAAAAATTGAAATATTTTTAAACGGACCAAAATACCCAAGTTGAATACTGTATCAGTATTGTATATACACTATATTAATATTATATATAGACTGTATCAATATTGTATATGAACTGTATACGAACTACGTAGGCCAAAATGACCCAAATTAAGAAATGGCTATAAAGCGAAATTAGTATATCCGACTAACCACTTTTTGAAAAGTTTTCAAATTTGAGCTATTTGTTTTAAAAAGTATTATAGAGCGTCCTTTTTCCAAGTTGATATTCATAACCCGACCCAACTGACCTGACCAACCTAAATATTCCTAGAACGTATAATTTAAGACTTGTGAGCCAAAAGTGACGCAACATGTCCTTTACGAGCAAATCGGGCAATCAACACCTTGTCATTCTTTACAAAAGCAGCTATCTTTTTCCCATACTTTATCAATTGAACTATGTAGCACTTTCTAATGGCATGAGATGATCCTACAAATGACTTTTTTGGTTTTCCCATTCATTACCAAGATGTGATTATCAAGTACTTTCGGCTAAGATGTTTTAAGTTATTTGAACATGTTACTGAGTCTAATAAGTGATTTTTGTAATTAGAATATTTGAATAATCAAACGATGTAGTGCAACAATAGCATAGGACAGTAGTAGGAGGATGGGAATTGGAGTGCAGAATTTGTACCAAACAGTGAAGGCAGTTGCATCATTGCTGTGGAGAAGCCAAGGAAAATTGGAGTCAATGAAAAAGCAATCGCTTCAACAGCTGAAAAAATAGTGCTTTCTGTAGAATACACTGCCTCTGCAAGAGAAAAGTTGTAGCTTATTGATATGCTAAAGAATGAAATATTAAATTAGGTTGGTCGGGTTATGTGGGAACGGTTACTTTTAAGTAGATTGGGTCATTTAAGGGTTCCCATACAAGGAGGGGATTTTGTGTCCTTTGTTATCACAAGGGGTATTTTTGGCCCTAAAGTATAACCAAGAACAATGTTAGCTAAATAGTCGAAAGTAGAGAACATTTTTGACCCTTCAACCTAAAAAACATAGTGTAGGCATATTTCTCAAAAATCCCAACAGTGAATCCATCAAGCTCATTAGGAGAGATTGTAGAAACAGCCACAAGAAAACTACCCACAAACAACTAGCACACTGCTCCAGTTAGGCTGGGCCATAACTGTACCCAATAACACCAAGGCACAAAGAGCCTCAACACACAATACTGCAAATGCAATGAATTCTGTAAGGACATTTCTGTTACTTGGTCCAACATGTACCATCGACACCAACTCCTCCTTAAGTTGCAACACAAGACTGCACGACATTAGTTATTGAGGAAAATATGAAGCCGCTCGAGTTGCAAACATATAAAGGAATCAAGATGACTATAATAAATGAAATGTGATTTTTCCTCCTCAAGAGGGAATTTGTGTTCTCAGCCAAGTTCATTTTGCTGACGACCAGTCTCTACTGCTTTCCCTTCTCCTTAACTTGATTGCGAAGTTATGTCAACACCCGGGCAATGACCAAAAGATGCTAGGAAAAACCTCCACAAAATCAAGTAGAGATGACTATCAAAAGCCACAAAGTGTTGAATCGTTCCCACTAAAAATTGTAGCTGCTATTTATTCAACACGGAATTTTGACTTCTGCAACATTTGCATGGTCTTTCAAGCACCATGGCACGCATTTCATAGCCTCAACATTCTAGAAAAACAGACCACCAACATCTTCAAGTGGCTATACAACTTATATCAATCTCCCTAGTCTGGACTTGTTACACAGATCTATTTCCTTCAAACCTGTACTTCCACCACTTCCCTGCTAGTAGATGAGCTTCCAGGCTTGTGATCCTAATGTACCTGCCTAAAAACCCGCGAGAAAATTCTTTAGGGAAAAACATGAACTTGCGCAGTTACAAAGCCTTTACTCTTCTATCAGACTCTTCTGACTGGCACTTGCAACCAGGCTCACCTCCTTTCTTGTCTGAAACAAGTCAAGGGAGTGGGTGGCGGGTATGGTAAAAAAACATAAATAAGTTTGGAAGCACAACCAGGGTCTTCACCACTAATGACACCCCTCCATCCATAATAAATATCCTTACAAGACAGAGAAGAGCCGAAACAAGTGAAATTGCAGGACTTAATATGACTATTAAAATTGAACAAAATAAATAAGATGTCAAGACTTCTCGCAGTTACAAAGATTCAAGGACAAAAGAGTTTATACGTGATAAGGGTGTCGAAATGAACCCAAATTGAGCTGACCCGCCCAACATTTAATGGGTTGGGTTCAAGATAATTAGTAAATCTCAACCCGTTCTTCCAACTTATTTTTAAATTAGGTTCAGATGAGCCCAATTCAATCTCCACTTCAACCCGTTTAATATAAAAATGATTTTCTTAATGGAAGTAAGAAAAACAAGTGACAATGTGCCCTTCCACTCTCAACCCAACCCTATTTTTAGCACATTTCAACCCAAAGTAAATCCGGGCAGTTCATGACCGAATCCAATATCTAATTCAACCCATTTAATATCTTAAATCTCAACCCAACCCACCCATTTGACACCCCTAATACATGACTTTGGCAGAGTAACAATTTAAAGAATAACAGCTTTGTAGTTTGGATTACAAACCAGTAGGGTTATTACTCTCTGTTTCAATGTTTGACAACATAAAAACTAATCAACAGGGCTGAGATGTAACACTAGTATTTTCAAGATCAACTTACAAAAACCCCACTTGTGACAAAGCCAAGAAATACCAGTTTGCCTCTGAAAGAATGTATACAACAGATGGCAACAGCAAAGCCATTTGTCATCTTTCCAAAAGAATAAAAGATTTGAAAGAAACAATCAAAAATCAATGCAGCCTAACAATCCGCCATCTAGAAAAGAATGCACAAGATATCAAACTTTAACATTTGTACATCTCTAGCAGATGAGACAGTAAAGTACCTTTACTGGCTTGGGCAGAGAATACGAGTATCTGAAGTACGGAAAATAAATTTGAAATTCTATGTATGCCAGGTTGTAGATAAGCTCCTCAACCTGCTTTCCTTGATACTGCAGTGACATTTGTAGATTTCAATTTTACAGAAAAAATGAAAATTTTCTAAGCATAAAATACCAAAAGAAACCAAAAAATGATCTAGTTGTTTGGCAAGCAAGCCAAAAGGAATATGGGTATCCATGTTCTCAAAATAAGATAGAATAAACAGCAATACAGAGGTCAAAAAAAAAAAAATGGAAGCAACTACACCAAGGCATTACCTAAATACGGAATCAGGTTAATGAAAAACGAGAGTAACCAAATGCAAAATGTAAGCAACTACACCAAGGCACTACCTAAATACGGAATCAAGTTAAATAAAAACAAGAGTAACCAAACGCATCAAGGAACAAGCTAACTTGCAATTTAGATAGAATCAGCAACAATAACGAATCAATTTTTTATTTTTTTTTGAAACGAAAAAAACAATTTTTTGCTAGTAATCAATAGTACTTTCAAGATCAGATCTTGTTTCATCTTGCTTGGCAAAACTATGTTAAAAAGAAACCGGATAATGCTTTCAGCCAAATAAAAGTGGTCATCTTTGCCTCTGTGATACAACCTAATCCAGCATTTTGAAAAAAACTTCAGAACACACAACTTAAAACCAAAATCTTAAGATAATGTCATCCATGGGGGTTAACTATTAACATCATGTGTGTGAAACTTCAAGCCAGTGGACAAATAAGCCTGATACTAACTACCTAATACTATAAATTTAGTCATAAACACAATTCAGAAATGCTTCGGTTAGCCTTCCTTCTCAGGCATGTCTACTTACTAATAGTAAGTTCCATTATCAGCACATATAGTAGTCAGTAACTTCCGAATCCTATGTAGATAAGAGAGGAAACTGTAGTTGATCCCTAAAACATGAAATGAAACAAATCCTATAGAAGAACATAATCACACAGCTTGTTCATAATGTCACCATAAAAGTCCACAATTTCCTTTTAAATGACCTGAAAAATTCATCATGACTTCCGTCGCATTGGAATGACTTCACTAAGACGTACAGAAACATATAATTATTCATTAGTAAGGTTTGTCAAGAAAAAAAAAATCAAGCATGTGAGAGTGATGTGTCCTAATCCCTCTTGATGTGCAATCTGCCCATGTAGATGGAAAGTGCCAGAAGAAAAGCAAGTGAAGTAAACAATAATGAAGAGTCAAAGCTGCTAACACGAAGAGCAATGAAACATTCAATATTGACAGGAATGCATATTGTCATCCTTGATTACTATCCATGTATCCAGATCCATTAATTACCTTAATATGTGCAATAGTTTCAGTGAAATTCTTCATCAATGAAAAAGCTAAGAATTCCCCATCTGCTTTACACCATCTCTTGCAAACAGAATATGAAAATTAAAATCGACATGCTAAAAGTACGAAACCACAATCCATATGTTTAAGTAACAAAACCAATTTCAAGAGCATCGTTTACACTGCCAATGGGAAATATGTTACATACATGAGTTTCAATTGAAAGTGTTCCTTAACAGGTAAGCTCACTATGCACCCCTGCCATGCATGCAAGCAGTCTCAAAGATTTTTGATAATACGCCAGAGCCCAGTAGGGTCGTCAACCTGCAACAGATCTGATAATGCGCACAGCCAAAAGAATTGTTTCTCGATCTAATTGTCAGATAAGCCTGCTAAAAACAGCTGAACTGACCGTCTAGCAAACACTTTTTGCAACTTCCTTTCAGTGCATGACTCTAACCTCAACCATGTCAACCCATGAGCATTAAACAGTTATTGAGCACTATTCACTTATCTTAGCCAAACAATCCACCAGTTCCTAACACCCCCTGCTTCAGTTCCTTTCTTCGCTGCTCCTCGAGAGGATCTGGACTCTTCATTACTCTCCGCACACGCCTAAAAACAAAACAAAGAACATCAAATAACAGTCCAAGGAGCTAAACAAACACCATTGGAAAATTAACACTGAAAGAAGTTTTACCTATCTTGGGCATGCTGTGCAGGGAAAGTAGGCATGAATTCTTTAGATTTGGGGAGAGGAACTTCACGAAACCACTCATGGTTCAAAGCAGCATCAGCAGTTATTCTCTGCAATATGCCATACAAACAACAATATCAAAAGAGATTTAAAAAAACATAGTACCAAATTAAAAAGTTCCCAAATGTAATGGCCATTACCTTCTCAGGGTCGTAAGTTAGAAGCTTATTCAACAGGTCAAGGCCAGCCTCTGATAGGATTGGTAACCCCGTGAAGGCTGTAGCATTCTGAAATTTCTTTCTTAAATTATTATATCTGTTACAAACAAATCAAATGGTTAGTAGAAACGTGAAAATATTTCCCCACCATAGATAGTCATCAAAGGAGGCCAGAAAGCCAAACCAGAATCACCCAAAGCTGGAAGCCTGGGAAAAACAGCGGCAAAAATAAAAACATGAATCTCGGGCCAACAAGAGCAGTAATAGAATATATAAGAGGATAATACTTACTGATGCTTCACAAAGTTGACCTTCACCCCAGGAAGCTTGGAAAACCCTGGCCAAATAGTCTCATTTGGGGTGCCAAGAATTCTGAATATCTAGTTTAGAAAAACACAGAAGTACATATTAAGAAAATTGAAAGCCGTGATAAAAGACAGCCAAATTCATGTAAAATTCTCCATCAGCCGGTAGAAAGATACCTTGTCAATTTGATCAACTTCTGTTTTCCCATTGAAGAGCGGTTCTTTGGATAGCAACTCAGCCATGATACAACCCAGTGACCACATGTCAATTGCAGTAGAGTATTGCTTGGCTCCCAACAGGAGTTCTGGCGCCCTGTATGCATAATAACTAATCAATCACTGGCTGAATAGAAGCCAGATAGGTGAGAACTCAATAGAAATCTTCATCAACATACAGACACACAGCAATCATAGTATGACTACCTACTTAAAATCTTTTCAGATTAATGAAGAACAAAAAGTGACGCTCACCTGTACCACAAAGTAACCACCAAATGAGTGTATGGTTTCAAGGGGCTCCCATATTGACGAGCTAAACCAAAGTCACATATCTTCAGCTCACCTCGGTTGTTTAGAAGCAAATTTGAAGTCTTCAGATCTCGGTGAAGGACCCAATTATCATGAAGATACTTGATACCGTGCAAAAGCTGGAGCATAAGACATTTGACTTCACTTTGGCTAAATGGTTGCTTCATTGTCTCCATTAATGCCTTCAGATCATGTTCCATATACTCCATCACCATAAAAATACTGTCAAGACTGCTTCCTACTACTACTTCTTTGACATCTACAACTGAAGGGTGATGAATAGAAAGAAGAATGTTAATCTCCCTTAGAGATGTCAGGGGGAATCCTTCTCGTTCCTTCTCCATCTTAACCTTCTTTAGTGCAACAATTTCTCCTGTCTTCTTATCTTTAGCTCTGTAAACAACACCGTAAGTGCCTTCATCGATCCTGTTAAGCCGCTCAAACTCATCCACACTTCTACACCCCTGCAGCATGTTTACGCTCCTTTGTGGAGGAAGTGCAGGCTCTGGTGTACCACGAGAATCATGTTCATCTTCAGATCCTGTATCTGACAGGCTAACACTAGTCCCATCATAATTATGGTCCTTATCCACATCCATTAAGTCATTATTATCTAGTTCATTGTCCTGGTAACTATCTCTGCTGCAAGACCTAATATGTTCATCAGAGTCGGAGGACCTTGTTTTATTTCCTCCCGAGCTTTCTCTCTTGAGCTCCCCAAATTCTGGAGTTAGTGATTTCCTGCGCCCACCCACTTCAGCTGACTGGGAAACTGCTCGGCGCTTCTTAATTAGGGGCATATCATCACCTGAAATCTCTCCATCAGCTGGAGAGTCAGCATCAGTTGCCCATCGAGATGATCTTATGGTCGGCACGGGCACATATTCCTCATCTTCTACTTTCCTGGCTTCCTGATTGGGCAATTGCTCCTCATTCGGAGGTGGAGAACGTATGTCAACTGGGGATTCAGATGCATTCATATGTGAACCAAGAGCTGTACTTGGATTACTGGGAGATGGCTCCATACTGCGAACATTATTAGTGTTCAACAGAGAGACCTGTCCAACCCTTTCGAAGGGGACATTAGCAAACTGGCCAGATGACTTTGACAATGGAGGAGGAGGAGGTATCTTAGATGCTGCTGGTGAATTTCTACTCTTTGACATTCTATTCACTTCCTTATCCTCCCTATCCCATATAATGGGAGAGAATTTTCGTTTCTTGCTTTGTACCGGAGACTGGTTCCCATTGTCGGCATTCTTGGTCTTCTGGTCCGATTCAATAGCGCCATCAGACCCAGACCCACTCTCACTGGACAGTTCCCCAGGCTCTCGATCAACAGCCCTGATACTAAACCCACTTCTCCTCATTCCAGCCGCATCACCATTACTGCTACCAGAATCACTCCTGCTCGAGATGGACCTAGAACCACCATTCATCATATCCCATTCCTTTATAAGCTCTCCGCCAACAGCTCCGACACTTGGCCCACTTCTCCTCGCTCCACCAGCACCGCCATCACTACTACCAGAATCACTCCTGCTTGACACGGACCTACAACTCCCATTCATCATATCCCTTTCTTTTACATCCTTCTGTCTCAACCTACCCCTATATCTACTACTCCGGTCGTGAACTCGATCCCTATAAAAATCCCGATCCTCGTTCCTAATCCGTTCATAATCCCCCTTTGCGTAGCCAACCTCCCTCCGTGAAACCTCAAACTCCGCCTCAAGACCCCTAAATTCATTATCCCTGTAACCACCATGTCTTCCAGCAGCCATGTAAACGTCTATATCAAATAAAACCCTAAATTCACCTATAAACCCTAACCCTAATTTCACAAATAAAATCAGGAAACCCAACAAACCCTAGCTCGAAGAAAAAACGAGTTAATTGAAATCTCAATAGTAGATCTGATAAAAACTAATAAAAATCAATTTCATTTTTTTTTCCTTTTTTTTCCTTTTTCTATAATATTTGAAAACTCTTAAGACACGACAAATAGAGACGGCGAAGAAGAAGAAACCATAGAATTGAAGAGTAGAGGGTAAATTTAGGGTGTTCTCCGATATGTTGCTGCTGAGATCGGAATACTTACCGGTGAATAGAAGCGCAACCAGACACGGCGGCGACGAAGCTTTTAAAGAGAGCGAGAGAGAATATGCGAGTCGTATTGCAAATTCCCAATATGAAAGTGAAAGCAAAGTCCTAGACCGTAAAGAGGAGTTTTTAGATTGGCTTCGACAGCGAATACGTGAAAATTGCAAATTAAACCCTGTAATGTTTATCAAATTGTTTATGTTGCTCCCTGAAGTTCTACGGGGTATCCAAACTCAAATTTGATATAAAAATAATACTAATACTTTAATTTTTAAAAGATAATGGGTGTGTTTGGTACCCCACTATGTAAAAATATACTGGGTTTATTGTTGTTGTTGTAATGGGTGTGTTTGGTATGATGGAAAACATTTTTCAGAAAATGTTTTTCAATTTTTTCATGTTTGGTTGGCTTAAAAGTTTGGAAAATATTTTTCAAATCAACTTATTTTCCTCAAATCTAAAAAAATGGATTCCCTTCAAAGAGTAAGGAAAACAGTTTCCAAAACTCTCTTTCAATGTCACTCTTAAGTTGAAATATTTATACTACTCTCAAAATCACTCATCCCTAATCCGACCCCCAACCTACCCCCTACCACCTCATCCAAGAAAAAAAATATTTCAAATTTTTTTCTTATCTCGTTCCCCTGTCCAAAACCCAAACTCCTACTCCACCCCCCTTCCCCAAACCCCAAACTCCTTCCACAAAAAATATTTAATTTTAAAAAAAAATTAACTTTTTTTAACCCCCTACCTAACCCTCTACCCTACCAACTCTCTCCTCCGCGAAAAAAAAATTAATTTATTTTTTGAAAAATTTAAATTTTTCCTTACCCTGCCCTCATTCCCCTACCCCTTTCAAAAAAATTATTTCAAATTTTTTTCTTACCTCATCTCCTAACCCGAAACTCAAACTCCCACTTCTTTCTATCCGCTATCCGACCCCACCCCTACCAACCTCCCTATTCACCCCACCCTTTTTTCAAGAAAAAAATAGTTATTTTCTTACCCCCACTCTTTCTCCCATACCTTGACACCCACCCCCTATTAGCCCCTCTTCCAGAAAAAAATTAAAATTTTTTTTTACCCCGTCCTTGCTACCTATTTTGACAACCTCAACCTCCACCTACCAATCCCCTCCCCCAAAAAGTAATTTTTAATAAAAAAATTCAATTTTTTTCTTATCCCACCCTTCTTATCCTATTCGTTCTCGTTGTTTTTGTTAAACATATACAAATACTTTTAGAAAATATATACTTACCCAATTTGCATAACGAACACAAGAATATACGTGAGAAACAACTTATTTTTCTAGAAAACTTTGTTCCTCCTTCATATCGAACACACCCTAAAAAAGTATTTTCCATGGTCAAAAATATTTTTCTAAAACATATTTTTACTATTTAGCTAAACACTGAAATATATATTTTGAAAAATATTTTTTCATTCACCAACCAAATATTAAAAAATATTTTTCATCCACTAACCAAACATAAGAAAACAAGTAAGAAACCAACTTATTTTCCAAGAAGACATTTTCTAGAAAAATATTTTCCATGAAAAATATTTTCTTCATACCAAACACACCCAATATGTGTTGTGGCTAAGTTTTTAATCACTTAATTAGATACTTTTTACTTTATTTTAATTCAAAAGGATAATTTTAAATTTAAAAAAATTATTTAAGAGAATTATTAGAAGGAAAAGAGGTCAAATTTACCTCTTTATTTTTAAAAATTGGTTGAATATATCTTTCGTCATATTTTGGGGTCTAATTTTTTTGTTGTCATACTTTGAGGTCAGATTTATCCCTTTACATTAAAAAATTGGTTAAATATATCATTTGTCATACTTTAGGATCTAACTTATTCTCACTATCATACTTTGAAACTAAATTTACTCCTCTACTTTAGAAAATTGACTTAATATACCATTTGTCATACTTTGAGGTCAACTTTACCCTCTTTATTAAGAAATTTTTCACATGTACCTTTCCTTAACAAAAAGTCCAAATCAACACTAAATGACTTATTTTTTAAAAATAAGACGCACCCTAATCTAATCCGCTCGATTCAACCCATAAAAAATACACAAATAACCATGCCCCTCCCTTAGTTTTGTTGGTCAAATTTTTCAAACAAACAAATATACTTCTCTTTTAATGTGCAGCGCTAGTAGGTTGTTTACAAATGAATAAAAAGTAAAATAAAATGAGATAATGCAGAAGCATAGAACTAGATAAAATATCTATAACAAATCCTGCTGTTGTTTCAATTATATTCAAATTTCAAAATTTGATATGCAATTCTATGTGCAGCTAGATTTGCTAGGCTATAGTACCAGCAACACTTCCTAATCAAATGATACTCTCATCACATGTGTCTTTTTCAAAGTCAAATAATTAAATAAACTTATCTTACCCCAGCTCACTGTTGACACTCGATTTTGTTATGTCTTTCTTTCAAGTAATCTCTTTACATTTCTAATAATTTTGATGACTTAAGAGCACATGTAAGTTATTTTTAAAATAATTAGGAGTTTATATTGCCATCTTTATCTTTTAAAATAATAATAATAATTAATAATTAGTATTATCATTTTCTTTATTAATATTATCGTTATTATTATTATTATTGTTATTACTATTTTCACTATACTTATTGCTGCTTTCCCTTAAATTTTCACAAAAAGCATTATATTTATTTTATTTAATCGAATGAAGTACTTTTTAAAAAAAAATTTATATTTTATAAATACTACTATTCAATTTTGACATTTATCATGCAACTTTGTTTAAGTATTTATATTCTAATATCAAATTCAGCTGGATATATTCTAACATATTTTATCAAGAATATTTTTTATATTAAGTTAGAAGCCCAAACAAACATAAAGAGAAGAAAGGGAAAAGACTAATAAATTCAGTCTTAGCCCAACTAACTGTCATCATTTCAAGGCCCAAGCATGCAATTAATACCCGAATGAAGAGACCCAATTCATGGCCCAGATCCTCCTTAATCTCCAACCCAAATGACAAACTTAACTCAGTGTCTCATCCTTAACCCTTTCCTTTCTATCGACGACGTTTTTCCTTTTTCCTTTTTTTTTGGTATCGATTTGGTACTCCCAATCGTGGCAGAAGTCACCAACCCCCATTTTTATGCAATTTCAACATGTCTCTTCTGAAGAACGGTAGATGTTCCTTGTCTCTCCCTCATTCATATCTCTCTTCTTTAATTTGATCAACACAATAGCCAAAGAATTTTTGAAATACTAATTTTTGATACAAAAAATCACCATAGAAAGGATTCAAACTACTTTTTGGAACCCAACCCATGAGCCCTGGTACTCTCTTATTTTTGAATTTCAAAAATTCAAATCCTAGTCTCTTGCCTGTAAATACTAGTATTTGGAGTCTATTTGGACAAACTTTTGACACCGCTGCATACGAAAAGCAATCACTTCTCTTGAAACTTTAATTTTCCTTGCACTAATTAATTTACTAAAGGCTCTGATATATTCACTCCCTTGCAGAAATCTTGAATCTAAGCATAGTCTATAGTTTAGTTTAGATTGGAGATCACAAGTCCCTGTTCACTGTCCTGCAATCAATACATCCATCTTCCTTGTCCTTTTTTTTTTTTTAATTTCTGTGATAAAATGCTTATGTGTATTCTAAGAAATTTTCATGTGCAAGATGATTTTGTTTAGTTTGATTAGCTATAGTAAAATCATGTTTAAAAATATTTTTTCATTTAGCTCAAGTCTTATGAAGTCACGTTCTTGGTATGATTTTGTTTTAGGATTATATAACTACATGAATCAGTTTTTTTTTATCTCAAAATTATTGATTTATTTGATGTAATTTATATGGTGAAGAATTGATATTTATGTAGTTCTCTGTAAAAACAAATGATTTAAGAAGTCTTTTTTTTTCTTAGTCTTAAAATATTATGCGGACGATTAGTTTTAAAATAATAAGAATGCATGTACTGCCTGTACTTTAACTGTATTTTACGTATTATATATCATTTTTGTTAAAACTTTGCACAACACTACTAGCAGAAGCATAGATCAATGTCATTTAATACCTACTCATGAATCACATTTCATTTTTCTCACGTCTTATTATAATGAGTTAACTGTTGTTCAAATCTAATAAGTTCGAGGATTAGTTTGTGCTTAGAAAGTTATATGTTTTATGATCTAGTTATTTCGAGCTTGATTTCAAAATTATTTTCTATGACATCTGCACGTTCCATCTTTTAAATATTATATTCGCTCGTGCAACTTTACATGATTTTTATGTAACTCGAATTGTCTTACTAATTTCATTATTCTTTTTATTTGCATGAATGCTTTTTGAGTAAAATGAAGTCTCAATTTTGGTACTTCCGCAAAATCAAGTCTTTGAGACTCGATCCTATCATACCCGCATATGAAGTCACCACGACATCTTAGATAGCTTTGAAAGTAGGAAAGAGCAAACTTGTTTGGGGTCCCACCTATAATGATTTTCACTTCTCGTAGCATATTAATTGTTTTGTTTTCTTATAACTTATTTTTTTTGTGACTAAGATTTTCACTTTTAGTTTAGATGAGTGTTGCAATGTGATAATCATTTAATTTTATGCTTTATCACTTAGTATTTCTTTCCTAGTTATTGATAAAGTACCTATCATACATAATGCTAGATTGCTAGTAGTTTATTTTTACTTTGAGAATAATCAACCTTCTCCTTAAAAAAGACAAAATTTAACTAAAAGGCTTTCAAAATATTCTTGTTAGGCTACAAGCAGAATTTGTGTTTTATTTCATTTTTTGAGTCATTGAACTTCAATAAGTAAAGATCTTTTTCAATCGAGTGACCTTTTGTAAACCTCCGCCTTTTAACGCAAGTACGAAAGAGTTTTCAAGTTTAAAAATATTTTCTCCCTTAATTACTCGGTTTTTAACACTTTTTGTCACTCTCTTTTAGTTTTAATTAATTAACATAAGTTTAGCCGAAAAATCATTTTTAACGGATCTTAAAGGGTGCCTCACACCTTTTCTTTGGGATAATTAGAATCCTTACCTAGAATCACATAGGCTAAGCAGGTCTTAATTGCATCACCTTAGCTAAAATATGTTTCCTAATTCAGTTTAAAAAATAATTAGGTGGCGACTTGATACAATCCAAATGGCCTTTGGATTGCTAGAGAGGATGCTTATGAGTCAAGTGACACTTGATGACTTCTTGAGGGATATCAAAAGGCATTCATTGGATGATTATGATGACCAAGGAGACTTAAGGGACATTAGAGAGGCCGATGGAAGACCAAATGGGGCTAAAAAGCCCTCAGAAGAGGAGATGCGCCCCATCCGCTTTGGAGGTGCACCCAACCCGCTCTAGATCCAACAGAGCAGGTCAAAACAACCCACTATACTCTTGGGATATGCCCCATGTGCACCCCATATGCTCAAGCAAGTGCTTAATGGGCTTTTATGTGTTTGTCGTTTCTAAATGGGTCACTTTTGGGCCCATATAATGTAATAACCTAGCCTAGACTATAAATAGGACTTTTTTTCATTTTAGTAAGTAGTTTATGTTGAATTATGAATTTGAACACTTGTGAGAGTGTGAGGAAAGCGTGGATTCACTTGTGTTTATTTTATTTAGAAACATGGGTTGCTTGAGAATTGATTCCCTTGAGGTATACATAAGATTTAGGTGCTTTGTTGGTTTAATTGATTGAGGGTTTAGGGTTTGACACACCCTTTATTTACTTTGAATTTCTTGCATTGTGTCTATCTTATTGTTTTTCTATCTATCTTTAGCTTTCATATTCGTATCGTAGTTTAACTTTTGATTCCGTACTTTGTTCATGTATCATTTGGTATTAGATCCGAGCTTAGAATCGTTCCCACGATTCTAGTTTTGAGTTTTTCTATCTCAAAAATCAACAAAAAAGAGAATCAAAAATCCCCCCTAAAAGTACTATTCACGTTTTAGTCCCAGGTCAAAATTTTAGTTTTTAATTTTTGTTTTTTTCTTGTGTTTCTAGTGTTATATTTATGTTCTCTAGCGCTATAAAAGTCTAGGGTTCAAACTTGAGCTTAATCGGAGTCCATTTCAGTGTTCTATCCTTGTTAGAAGCTTAGGTTGAAGAAGTTTGATATGAATTGAAAATCTGAAATTATTGGTTGTGAATTTGAACAAAATGACATTTGGAATGTGTTTATAAGGTTGAAAAGAGCCTCGGGTCAAAATTTTATCGCATTCCGATCATTGGTTCTAGAGTTAGAGCATTTTGAAGTTTTGGTGTTCTTGAGGAAGATTCATATCTTCATCTTGAATTCTTAGCAAAAGGTAGTGTTTGATTCAAAAATAAGGAATAAAAGTTTGGAAAAAGTGTTTGTACAAAAGCATAAAAGAAGATTTCATAAGAGAGTACAAAGAGGGAACCATTTGGAGGGCAATTCTTTTCTCTCTTTTGATCCTTTTTGGTTCAAGTTCACATCTTTCCATCTTATAATCTATATGCCTGCAACATATGGATAATAGTGTATTTAATCACACATATGTCTCATTTATACATTTAAATCATGATAATGTGCATGAATGTTGAGTGCAAATTAGTGGTAAAATCACCACTCATCAACACCCCAACTTAAGGCTTTGTTTGTCCTCAAGCAACACTATCTCTTACCGTGAAACAATGCACATTTATGCCCAACTACATGACCCAATAATCACAATGACTTCAAGCTTAGTCACTACCTTAAGTAGCTCTTCAAACATGGGCAAAGCTATTCTTACCACCTCCCTTAACATGAAATGCAATGTTCAAAGGTTCCAGAGACTTCAAAAAGAAACCATGCAACAATCACTAATACTCTAGAAGTGACACACCTTTGACCTCAACTACAATATACTCCTTTTACCTCAATTTTTGGAAGATGATAAAATCACCCACCTCAACTTGTTTACACGCCTCCCCACAAGAAAGAAAATTTCACACACCAAGTTATCAAATGTGCAATAAGGAATTTAAGTGTAAAACACTCTTTCTCTCTCAAGAACTTTCGATGCTAACAAGTACCATGCCATAAGTTTGCCTCTATTTTCAATCGCCACTACAATGAAATTGCTTGGTTGGAAATCACAAAAGGTTTTTTAAGCTTGTAACGTAGGTTCAGGGTAGGGTAGGATATCTTTTAGGAACAATATGACTATACCCTCCTTGAACATATACATCACACTATTCTATCCAACTTTTGATCATGGGCTACTTATTTTTGTATTCACTTTTTACACATGTGCCTACTTTAATTTTCTTTGTTCACTCATTTTCTTTTTATTTTATTTCCTGCCCCTTTGTGCTTCTCTTTCCTTTGTTGGATCCTTTCTTTTTTCTTATTCATTTGTTCTCAATGCTTAAGCCCATTGACACTCACTTACAACTTCATGGCTCAAAGTTACCTCTTCCAATCTTCACCATCCCTAACTTAGGATTTTAGCCTCAAGTTGCAATTTTAAGTTCAAAGAGGGTAGGGTTTAAAAGAGGGATAAAAGTTAAAAGGCTTACGACTTGCAATGTGTTTGCCAAAGAAAGGTCTAAATGATCAAAGTGGGTAACTAGGGATAACATCTATACAAGAGTAGGCTTTCTAGGCTAAAGTGGACTTCTAATGTCATAAAGATGGCTAAGATCATTTCACCAACCAATTACAATAAAAATTAGCCTTGAAAAACTAATAGGGCAAGTTCTAGATTGTATAAGTACACGTGAGATTTGGGCAAATAAGCTTACCATACATGGCATGCAAATTCGCCAAGGGGGCTCAATCGCCCCTCCCACTAGAGACAAAAATGAAGTATCTATCAATTTTCACAAGCGAAAATTCTTGGAGTCACAAAAAGAGAAAAACAATTGTTACAAGGTCGCACATGTCCATGCCCTTGATTTTCAAAAAAAATTGGACAAAAGGGGGTGTTTGCTTTTAATTTGAACTATGCATAATTTACTAAATATGGCATCAATCTAAGCCTTTGTCTCATATTTTGTCCTTCATACGAGAAAACCATATGGATACTCAGACTTCACCATAGGTGTAAGTACGAATTAAAATGCCATACATACTCATATTTCCCTTGCAATTATGACCTCGATGCCATGGTTACTCAGACTTTCCCCATATCCATGGCTCAAAACACAAGCACAACGCTTTTATCTTAAGAATATCGTCACTCAATCTATCATAGGGAAAAACTCATCCAATATCATCACAACTAAAATAAAGATAAAGCAAAATAGAAAATCTAAAAACAAACCAAATAACTATTCCATGAAATATGGGCACTATTAGAGTGCCCAAAAATTACAATATGAAAATAAAACAAAAATATCTAAGTAAACATAAAACATCCATAATATAGAATGCAGACATAGGGAATACACCCCCAACTAACAACTCGCAATGCCCTCACTGCATAATTAAGTAATCAATAGAGAGGGAAAAGATGCACTCCTTATGTATGCATCATGAGTTGCTATCTCCTGCAGAATCCGTATTATCACCACCAACATCAGACCACTCAGCAGGGAACTCATCATCGCTCTTTATCCTAGAAGAATATAATTTGTCACGAGGTTTCAGAACCTTCCATAGGCCCTTTACCCCCTTCTACATTTTACTAAAGAACTTATCTCTCTTCTTTATCTTTTCGTGGGACTCCTGAAACTCCCTGTGAGACTCTTCTAGTGCTGAGTATGCCCTCTCGAGCCTGGCAACAGTGGCTCCCTGTGTCTACTACTTCTCCAGATATCTCTCATACTTTGAGCGGGACACATAAGAGTGATACCTAGTGGAAGGCTCTCCCGGCCATTGAGCAATCCTGATACTAACTCCTTAATGACCTTAATATCCACACCAATATCCTGTAGAGGCCTAACAGTGGATGGTCTGCATGACTCTAACTCCTCAGTTATCGACTTGACCAAGATGATCTTTCTCTTTTTTCTCTGGTCGGGTGCACCCTCACCTCGAATCCTTAGTGGGAAGATGCAGGGGTTTGGTTTCACCTATGTGTCTATTTGATACTCCTATACTTTGGCCCTTTTGCACAATTCAGTAATAAGAGAAGGAAAAAGAAAAAGTGTACCACCCTGACTCTTGAAATGCCTCTATTTTGAAATTATAATCTGGCCCACGTTTAGAGAAATGCCAGACAAGATATAGTCTACCATCCGAGCTCGCATATCAGTGATGGCAGTCATATGTGCGCATGGAAAAACTCGACTTCAGATGTCATTCAACCAAATCCTGGCCTCTACTGTGAAGTTATTCTTGGAGATTCCTCTTTTGATGGTATCCCAAGAGACCCTTCTACCAGGGCATAGTATGCTAGCCATCCAGGTCTCTGGCTCACAACTCTTTGCCTAAAACTCAGTCATGTCTATATATGGGAGCACATATATGTTGATTATCTATTCTGCTCCCAAATACACATTCTTTTCCCTAATCTTTATCACTGGGTTTGAGAGGAAGACTACACTGAGATTTGCATAGAACTCTTGCACCCATTACTCATTAGCAATACATGGGTACGGGGTAAAGTAAATCCACCCAATTATAGTAACCTATTAAGAAATGCTAATAATTTTTTACCACCTTGTCTATGTAAATACCTTTTTCCTGGAGTAGCTTAGTCTTTGGGAGGTCACTGTAGTAGAAGCCGTGACATTCTGGAGCCATGAAACGGATATGGTCATAATCTTCCATTTTGTGGCTGAGTACCTGTAAGCAACATAACTCGGACGATCATTAGCATTTTCATACTAAAACCATGCTATATTAATCAGATAAACTCATGTTCCGATATCATAGTGGGTTTTAGGCTGAGAAATGGGTGTGTAGAAATTTTTGTCTAAGCTGGAAACTGGTCTCAATTATGGTGATCGCGGACCCTTGACCGCGATCACAGTCCTAATGACTTCGATCATAGTATCTGATACTATTTTTTACCAAATCTGCGACAATACCAAATACCATATTTTAACCCTAAAATATGTTCCAACCAACCAATAGATCATCATGCTTAGGAAACTTAAACCCTAAGTGCTTGATTGTGATCTTGAAAAGTGAAGAAATCTACAATGGGTTCATTGGAGCATTCAATCAAACACATGGTGTACACACTAATCACAACCTATTTATGCCAAATTCTGGGTACTCAAGACTTCCCCGTCGGTGTGCACACTAACTACAACTACTAACCATAAAAATAACCACATACAGGCATGTATTTAGCATTAGAAATACTATTTCAGGCCTACTACTAAAACATAAGTTCTAAGCTTTAAACAAACATAAAAACGAGGGAGTTGGGACCACTTACCGAGTTACAAGATGAAAATGAGGTAAAATGCACAACTTGGACACTTAACACACGGTTTAATTTTAGAGTATTTGAAAAAGTGGTGTGGGGGCGAAATGACAGTTGGATGGTCTTTTAAACTGCTTTGGCTGCAATCGCGATCTAATTTTTGCGATGGTGGACACTCAGCTTCCACGATTGTGGTGATACGGGCCGCGATTGCGGGGCCTGAGATCAATTTTTAGGTCCTCTGCACTGCCCTTCTCAGTCCAAAACATAATAATTTAACACTTACCCTTTTTCAATTTCAATCAACACTCTTCATAGAAACGTGATAGAATTGAGCGGCAGAGAGGCAGAAGATTTAGATATTTTAAAATGAAACGTGATAGAAAGGATGATATGGCGATGTGGCTACTATCTCACCACTTTGAAGACTTGAACCTTTTATCCAATTTCACATCAAATTTCTGATTCAGCTCCTTGAGTAATGACGGGAATATCAATAGGCCACTAGTTGAACATCAGAAGTTGAGATCCTTGAACTTCGAGTGCAGGGTTCTCGTGTGCTCATTTGGAATGTCAAACTCCAAAATGTAGGGATGTTGCTCCTTCTCCCAAAAATCCATTATTTGCTTGGGTAGGTAGACTTTCATCACATCCACCAAGCATAATTTTGAAAAATAGTTTGAATGAGGTCTATCCCTTAATTCCAGAATTGCATCCCTATTAGCATCCTCGCCCCAAAATGGACTAGAGTCTTTATAAGAGATTTGCTTGGCTTCTTATTTTAACTCTAGCACTATTTTCTCAATTTTGGCATCTTCAAATATATTAGGTTTGGTTGGTTGGAAAAGCACCGATGACTCCTTATTTTCAATCTCGTTTGAAGAATGGACATATTCATGGTACTTGCAAGATCGGCCTCCTTGCCCATTTATTTAATTTTTCCGTTTCCCTTTTGTATGCCTCATTAGATTAATATAAATCATGCATGTCCTCTTCCAATGTAGTTGCGTGTTCAAAAAGTGTTTGATGCATTGCATCAACACCATTGTACCCGGCATGTTGTTCTTCATTTTTCACACCATAAGACCTATCAAACTCATAAGAAGAGCTAGCATACTTGTTAGCATATCTAGGGGGTGGGAGATTTGGACAATCACTTCAATGTCCATCTCGACCACCACATAAAGAACATTCATACTCTTAATAGGATCGAGATAGTGCCTCCATCTCTCTTCGGGGAGCATATCTACAATCTTACCAAAAGTAAGGTTCATCATAATATGGACATGGATATCAAGATAGGATTTCCAACTACTAAAATCATATTTGTCCAAAGATGCCATAGTGACAAGTAAACAAAAATAATAATCTACCTAACACAAGAAACAAAAGAATATCACCAACAAATATTTACAAGTTTGAATCCAATCAAGTAAGCTAAAATTTCAAACTAACTCAATACGCCAAATTATTTGCCGACAACAGAATTATTTTTGATAACGCTTAACTCACACATCAATTTAAGTACAAGGAGGTCATCGTTAATATAACTACCCACCTTTGAGTCAGGGTTGAATCTACGAGAAGCAATGTGAGTGAAGATTGAGTAAGTTCAAAATTTAAGTTACTTGCTAAACTCAAACCTAAGATAAAAGTAATTAGGGGATTCTTAATGTTTGAAAGTATGATTATTTTTAGACTTCTAAAAGACTAACTTGGGGGCTATGAATAATTATAGTATAATCAATTAGAAATGGATCTTGAGATTATGCTTTCCTAGGGGCAAATTAAGCATGGGAGCATGATGATTCGGTGTAAATTATAATCGTTAATGATGAGGTAGGCTAGGTTGAAAGTCCTTGAGGCTAGTTTGTCAACAAAGTCTCAAAGATGTCACTCATTAACCCTTTTAAGTACCTAATGAGTGTGTTAATTTAAGCCACCCTACACCTCAATTGGGTATCCCTGTTTCTAGAATGATACCCAATGTATAGTCAACCTCATAATCACCCTTATGTCTAAGATAGTGAAAATTAGCAAACTACACCCATTAATTGTCTACTATTGCCTTGGTTCCCACATCCCTTTTTCAAGGATTAGATAGGTTCCAAAAGTTCACCCAACCCCTCTTTCAAGGATAGTTTGAGCTTTCAAGAGTTTGGGATTTTCACCCACAATTCCATTTTGAGTACTTTGGGCTTTCACCCAAAAATTCCAACCAATTTAATCAAGAAATAACAAAAACCATCATCAACACACTAGCATATATACAAATAAATCACAACCTACATACAATTGCACCCTATTCTAACATAATCCCAAGAGGAAGAACTAGCTACACATAAGATTAACAAGCAAGGTATACCCAAAAATCTCTATTAATTTGATTTATTGAAAGATAAAAGGAATGCAAATTACAAGCTTTAGGGTTCAACAAATGTTCAATGGAAATTGCCAATCCTTCACTTGAAAGCTACTCTAATGTATTATTCACCCAAAAATTAGTACAATAGTTGTATTCTCAAAATTGGAAACTAGAATATGGATAAATTCTACAAAAGTTGGATCTCCCCTCAAAGAGATAGGGTTGAGCTTTTTAAGGGAATTTGGGAATCAACTGTGTATATTTACATCTCTGCCCCTGGGCTGTATTCCTACTAAGCCGTGGTCGCGATAACTCATCCACAATCGCGGCTACCACGACCACAGTTAGAATCTTACAATCGTGGTACTTTACTTGGCTTGATTGAGGATCGTGATCGTAGTAACTGAGGCTCGTTATGCTCCAGGTCTTCTGACTGCACTTTTTTTTCTCTCTTTTGATCCTTTTTAGTTCAATTCCACATCTTCCTATCCCATAACCTATATGCTTACAATGTGTGGATATTAGTGTATTTAATCACATATATGTATCATCTATATATTTAAATCATGGTAATATGCATGACTGTTGAGTGCAAATGAGTGGTAAAATCACCACTCATCATAACGCTGTCCACCAGTTGTACTAGAGGTGGCACCGTACAGAGTCAGGTGACCTGTTAAAATCGCGAAAGAGTTAGTCTGGCTCTACTGATGATCATTCCTACCTATATGCACACCCTCTTGGAAATCCCTCATAATGTGGATTGACTTGACATACCTGAAATAGGCATTACTACCATCCACGCACCCACCTTTGTGATTCCTACTATATCTCTTGTAAACTGGGTTTGTACAAGCACTATTCATACTACCGTGAGACTTAGAGCTTGGAGCTATATCTCGAGTATCCTGTCTAAGCTTAGGCACTGGAGCACTGTCATAACATAGGGTTGGAGTTGAAGATTTCAGTCAAAACTGAGAACGATTATCCTCATCTAACCTTGACTAAGAAAAACTGAAACTACAGTTCAAGCCCTATTTTTATCCCTTTCTTTCTCCTTCATCTTCTCTTTCTAAATTTGCTGAGCATGAACCATCAATCTGTATATGTCCATCTCCTTAACCAACATGGATGTCCTACCCTCCTTGACTACGTACTCGAAAATGCTAGATACAAACTTACTCATTCGGGCCCTAGAATCAGCCACCATGGTCGAAGCTTACCTTGCCAACTGAGTTAACTTTATATAATACTCCTTTAACACTCATACTGCCTTTTTTTTAGTTGATGAACTCTTGTAATTTGGCATCTCTCAACTCAAGTAGGAAGAACCTGCCTAGAAATGCGGTAACGAACTCATCCTATTCGACTAACCCTGCATCTGTATCTCTATACTTCTTCTACTACTTAAACCAAGTATGAGCCATTCCTTGTAATTAGTAAGATTCCAACTTAGCATTCTCGGTAGAAGTGATACTATGATCTTAGTCACTTTCTGAACAATATCCAAAAACACCTGTGGATCCTATTTAGTCTTGAATCTAAAGAACACCAGAGAATTCATCTAAGTAAATTCTCGGATTATAGTTGCTTCCATATTCGTCACTGGTTTGGATAGGGCAACAACCTGATGGTTACTATGAGCCATCATATATTGGGCTAGTACTGTAAAAGCAACTTTAAACTCAACATGAGAGACCTTCTTATTTAGAGGGTCTTCTGGAACTGGCGGTGGTGCTTGCTGATTTTCATCTCTTTTTTTGTTAGTTCTCTTAGGAGTCATTTTTTATAAATAGATATAGCATGAGTTAGGCGAAGAATTTTAATAGAGTTCACACTCTATCATACAATATGAATCATGAAAGAATTGAGACTTTCCTGAAATGTTTCATAGACTCTTACCCATAAGTGTCAATAAAGATCAACACATGTTGAGGTTAAATCATAGAGGAGTAATATAGTCTTCAAACCCTATAGGTGTTGATAGCATATAGGTGTATGCACGTAGTGTAAACAAAATAAAATATGTGAATTAAAATGAGGGGTAGTGGTTTGGAAAGTTATTTTACCAAAGTCTATTCAAACTATCAATTAAAGGCAATAATTGTGAATGAGATTTCCAAACGAGGCAAGCCCTGGGATTATGTCTTCCTAGAGGCAAATAATGCATGGGTTCATGATAATTGAATGCAAACTCTAGTTATCAACTACATGGATAGGCTAGGTTAGGAGTTCTTGAGGCTAGTTTGTCAACAAAACCTCAAGATTAGCATCCATAGACCTTTTTAGATACATCATAGATTTGGCAATCAAATCCGTCTAATACGTCAATTGGGTATCCCTATTTCTAGGAAGATGCCCAAGACCTAGCAAATTCTCAGCTCACCCTTATTTCTGAAATAATAAAAAGAGAAAAGCTACATCTAACTATTATTTACTAATGCCTTGTCACCCATATCCCTCTTTCAAAGATGATATAGGATCCAAAGGTATACTCATATCCCCTTTTCAAAGATGAGGTGAGAATTTGGGAATTTAGGGTTTTCACCCATAAATACTAACTAAATAAATCAAGCATTAGTGAAAGCCACAATTAATAACCGACAATCTACCCCAATAAATCATAACCCACACATATTTGCACCCTTTTCCAACATAACCCCAAGATAAATGTTTAGCTACTCATAAAATTTGGAAAAATAAATATACCAAAAGGATCATTCAATGCTTCCATGGAAATATAAAGTAAGAAGATCTTCAATATAACTTCAATTTCACTAAACTTAAATTGGAAATTCAAATGCAATTGATTCCCCAAATTAGTAGGGTTTACAAAATCTCCCAATTCAATTTTCCAAGTCTAGGATCCCAAATAAGAAAGGTTTTTAGCCTTTTAAGGGATTTGGAGTTGGCTACATGAAATTACATAATTGCCCCTAGGCATAAACTTGTGATGCCGTGATCACTGCAGCATGTCCACAATCGTAGCCACTGTGACTGTCATAAGATTATTGCGATCGATAGAAGTTTACCAAACTTAACTGTCCGTGATTGCGACCATCAAGCTTTGATCTCGATAACTGAGACCAGTTTCTTCTGTGGATCTTTCAACTTTTGTACTTTTCTTTTATTTTTTGATCCCTTTTAGCTCAATTCTAGTTCTTTCCTTCTCATTACCTGTACACCTGTAAAAAGTGGAAATTAGTGCATTCAACTAACAAAGTTGGCTCATTTGTACCTTTAAGTCACAGTAGTTTGCACGAATTTGGATGTAAATGAGTGGTAAATTTACTACTTATTAGCACCCCCAACTTAAACCTTTGCTTGTCGTTAAGCAACACTATCTCTTACTCAATGAGACAATGCAAATTTAAGCCCATTTATACAACCAAATGATCATAATGACTTCAAACTTAATTAACACCATAAGTAGTTCTCAACATAGGCAAGGCTATTCTCACGACTCTCCTCGATATGAAATATAATCTCAAAGATGCAAGGGACTTTAAAGAACTATAGTGCAGTAATTACTAACTCTCTGTAAGTGACTCTATATCAATAGCAACTCAACTATACTTTTTTTCTTCTTTTTTCAGAGAATAACAATTTCACCCGTTTCGATTCGTCTGTATGCCTCCTCACAAGAAGAAAATCCTATATACCAAATTATCTAACATGAAACAAAGGATTTTAGTGCAAAACACTCTCTCTCAAAAAGACTCTCCCAATGATCACAACTACCATACCATATGCTTGCCCTTATTTTCAATTGTCACTACAATGAATACACTTGGTTGGATATCTCAAAGGACTTTATCAAGCTTGTAGCGTAGGTTCAGAAAAGGTATGATATCATTTGGGTGTAAAGTGACTACACTCTCCTTGAACATCTACATCAGACTATTTAACGTAACTTTTGACCTTGGACCATTTTATTTATTTCCAAAATTCACACATGCCTACTTTTGCTACCTTGATTCACCCAATTCTTTGAAAGCATTTTATTTTGACTATTTCTTTTGCACTCTACTCTATTCCTTATTTTGATGACTTCTTTATTTTTCGCTTTTTTAAATTTCTCTTTTTGCTTAGCATCATAGGCATCTACTTACATTATCATGGCCCAAGGTCATCTCTTCCAAACATACCACCCCTAACTTTGGCATTTAGCCTCAATTTTTATGTTCCAAGTTCAAGGAGGGTAGAGTTTAAAAGAGGGACAAACTTTGAATGGTTTAAGGCTTGTAATATGGTTGCCAAAGAAAGGTTTGAAGGCTCAAAATAGGTAACTAAGGATACTATTCTATGCATGGGTAGGCTATTTAGGCTAAAGTGGGCTCCTAATGTTTACTAAGAAGGCCTAAGGTTATTTCACTAACCAAGTATAATCACAAGTATCTTTGAGAGACTAACGGGGCAAGTTCTAGATGGTACAAGTATGCATAAGAGTTAGACAATTATGCTCATCACACATGGCATACAAACTTTTCAAGGAGTTTCAATTGCACTTCCTACTAGAGAAAAAAGGAAGTATTTACCAATTTCCACAAGCTAAAGATTTTGAAATCACAACAAGAGATAAAGTATTATTACAAAATTATTCACGTCCATGCCCTTGATTTTTTAATTTTTTTTGGAAGGACGAGTTGTTTATTCGCATTTGCATCACACACAATTTGCAATTTATGGCACCAAACTAAGCTGTTGTCTAACATTTTGACTTTCATGAGAGCAAAGCATATGGATACTTAGAATTCACCATAGGTATAAGGGCGATCCTAAATCCAAAATGCCACAGGTACTTATATTTCCCTTGCATTTATAGTTACGATGCTATGGGTCCTCAAACTGCTCATGCATCCATGGCTTGAAACCCAATAACGACAATTTTCCCTTAAGAATGTTACTCAATCTATCATAGAGAAAGGCTCGTTTGATATTAACATAATCAAGATAAAAATAAACAAAATAAAAACAAAACAAACAACTAATCCATGAAATATGGGCACAATTAGAGTGCCCGAATATTACAACCCAAAACAAAATAATAATCATCCATATCAGCATCAAAATATCCAAAAATATCTCAATAATATAGACTAAGTGAATAAATATAGAGACAGGCACCTCCAACTAATAGCTTTTGGGAGAGAACTGAATAGGGAGTGTGAGGGAAATGGGATAGTCGACTGGAATTTTAATCATCTCAAACAACAATTGTGGTCACTCAGCTACCTCCATAGTGGTGACACGCATACTGTGGTCGCGGTAACTGAGTCTAAATTGTGTCCCGTATTTTCCCCTGTTCAGTCTACTACTCAAATGCACTACAATTTCCCTTACTTAAACTCATTCAAAACACTCTATAGTACCATAATTTCATGGATCAATCACCAATAAAATTAAATCTA
>JAPEIP010000012.1:84978495-85019704 GCA_026120095.1 Capsicum chinense | reverse complement strand
CAAACAACAATTGTGGTCACTCAGCTACCTCCATAGTGGTGACACGCATACTGTGGTCGCGGTAACTGAGTCTAAATTGTGTCCCGTATTTTCCCCTGTTCAGTCTACTACTCAAATGCACTACAATTTCCCTTACTTAAACTCATTCAAAACACTCTATAGTACCATAATTTCATGGATCAATCACCAATAAAATTAAATCTACTCCACTTAATAAAAATAAAGGAAACGGGCAACATTCTTGGCATTGGTGGGTTGCCTTCCATCTAGCGCCTAATTTACCATCGCGATATGATGTTCTTCATCTTTTCAAGTTGGATCCTCAACGGACCCATCATTCACCTCCGTATACTTAATATGAATGACGGATACTACTTACAACTCCATGGGTTGTTTCTCAGTTTTGCACACCCAGAAGGATAACTTCATCATTATTGTCCTAAAATCTCATTTTTCCTAGCTCCATATCCATAGCTCTTTTGGTTGCAAGGAAAGGTCAGCCAAGTATTATAGGAACCTCTTTGTCATTCTTGCAATCAAGCACCACAAAATCTGCCAGAAGGATTAAGCGGTCCACCTTTTCTAAAAAATAAAAAAAAACTAAGTGGTCTTTTGATAGACCGGTATGCCATCAATAGCCGCATTGTTGTTGGAGTAGGAGTGACTAAACCAAGTTTTTTATAGATTGTATATGGCATGAGACTGATGCTTGCACTAAGGTCATACAAGGATTTTTCAAACTTGTGTGTCCCTATGGTGCAAGGGATAGTAAAGGCCCCGAGATCCTCTTTCTTCTCCGCTATAGCGCTACTCATGATACCGCTACACCCATGAGTAATTTCTATGGTTTCACTATCAACAAGACATTACTTTGAAATACATTAATTTTTTCATAAGGTTACCATATCCTGGAATCTCTTGAATTGCCTCTAGCAATGGGATATTAATTGATAGGTTTCTAAGATTAGCAAAAAATGCCTTGAATTTGGCACTGTCCTTCTTCTTTTTGAGCCTTTGAGGGAATGGGGGAAAAGCCTTCACGGTATACAACGAATCACTTTGCACTTCATTATTCTCAACTAACTTTGGATCTCTCTCTTCATCATCCACTTCTTCACTTAGCATTGGTTCATTTTCATTTCTTTCTTAAGACTTCGGAGCCTTTTCATTTGAATCATTAGCTACAACACAATCAAACCCAAATGAACAAAATATTAAATTGAATCATACCAGTCTCTACTGGGGGTTATTACTCATTTTTGTACTTGTTGTTTTATTTTCCAATTGTTTCTTCAATTAAGAAAAAAAATAAATAAATAAAATTCTCTTAGCTTATTTGTAAGGATATCATAATTTAATTATCCATGACTATTTATGTCTCTAGCATGACCACTTGATAAAATCTAGAGGGAAGTGGGGTAAATGGACGATACTACTGGAAGGATTCCTCTTTGGATAATACGTACTGTAGCTAGTATTCTTGTTCACAAGCTTCTTCTTCAAACTTGTTTGTTCAATATTGGTTTCTTTTTCAACATCCACCACAAGATCACTGAGAGCTTTGCCACTCCCAGGGATAATTTTTAGTACTTGGGCATTATTTTTTGGATTCACAATAGTGTCACTAGGAAGAATCCTTTTTGTCTAGCATTAAGTTGAGTGGAGATTTGAATGATTTGAGACTCCAATTGCTTGATCGAGGCAGAGTGTGATACAACCATTTAGTTGATTTGCAAAATATTACCTTTTAATTTATGGACCATCTTATCCGTTCCCTCCACTCTCATCAAAATCCTTGATAACACATCCTTGATCTTGAATTTTTTAGGATCAACAGAGTTGGATTCTTTACCCTTTGCTCGGTCATGGGGAGGCACATATTGGTCATATTCTCATTCCTTGTCTCTCCAATCACGATCTCTATCACAATCATGTCAATCTCATTTTTTTTTATGATCTCTCCAACCTTGGTTGCCACCTTGCCTTTGATAGGCCAGGCGGGAACCCACTAGATAGTTAGCCAAATACCAAATTTCTTTGTCAAGCCTCTTGGCCCCTTATCTATCATAGCCCTTGGATGCCATGACATTCACCGTTTTTAGGGTGCACCCATCACATGCTTCTAAGAAACTCCAATTTTGTTATTTTTTTGTCCATGTTTTCCTTTCTCTCTTCATCTCTCTTCTTTTGAACTTTATCAACATAGGAGGTGGTAGAAGACCCTTTAGCTACCTCAATATGTCGAGTATGACATCCCTGTTTTTTCTTAGTGACTTCCTCAAGCAAGTTTAAGCCATATTATAAGACATCCCTAATTTTTCTTTGTGACTTCCTCAAGAAAGTTTGAAGCCACATTATAAGACAACTTCACAAGTGAACCCTCGGCTACATTATCCTTCACATATTTTAGTTGCTCCAAATCCCGGTAGAAGATTTGGAGAAGTATCTTCTCTAGGACCTTGTGGTTGGGACATTGCATGAGCTTCCCATTAAATCTCTCCTACACCTTGTATAGAGGCTCTCCATTCAATTGATGAAAGTTTATGATTTCATCATGCATTTGCAATATCTTGGATAGTGGGAAGTATCGGTCTAAGAATGCAATGATAAGCTCATCCTACGAAGTAATTGACTCAGCCAAAAGAGATCCAAGCCATAATACCGCCTCATCCATTAGAGAAAATGGAAAGAGGCACAATCGTATGTATGGATTCTTGCGAAATATGGGCAATATTGATTTGACAAAAAATTAATTAACCTATCTTTTGCCAAAAATTATTTTTAATAGATCTTAAAGGGTGTCTCACACTTTCTCTTTAGGATAATTAGAATCCTTGCCTAGAATCACATAGGTTAAGTAGGTCTTAATTGCATCGCCTTAGCTAAAATAGGTGTCCTAATTCAGCTTAAAAAATAATTAGGTGGTGACTTCTTTAATTAATTTAGAAGTTTTCAATATGTTGTACCTTAAATCGACTCATGTTATAATGAGGTATAACAACAAGAAGACTTCACCGGGGATATTAGGTTCTTAATCATAACAAACTTCGGTTTATAATTGAGTTTTCTTATATATTATTATTTGTTTTGCCTTAATTATTTTGATTTATCATATTTGTGTGGCATAAATTATTAATTTGTTATTATTTTATATAAATTGACATTTCTTTAATATTTCCTTTATTTATGGATAACTGATACTTACGTATATTGTATACGCGTATTATATATTGTACTTTTTCAAAATTCTTTCAAATCACCTTATTTTAGAGAGTCGATGCATATGTGGGGTGAGCGGGAGTTGTACTGTTGTGGGACCATGTACCTTCTCATATAAAAAGCCCAAGTTTATATTTATCCAAATTTTAGAAAAACTTAAGATAAAGCATTAATATTCTTGATTTAGGTCATGCATGCATAAACCTTAGATGGCTTGACCCCTGATGTCATTCAACAAATAGAGGAACACCTTTTATGTCAAATGGGTTTCACGACCCAATGATGACCGTCATTTTATGTGCATGAGATAATAATAAATTGATTCAAGTTAAAATTTGACCAAATTGAGTTATGAAATGCATTTGGTTATGTGTCTTTTTGTAGGTTTCTAGAATGGATACTTGCCTCATTTTGCCAATACTTAAATGGTTGTGTGTGTTTCACTCAAGCTAAGGAGGTAGTGGGAGAACATCAAGATAAATCATGGGTTCGAGATTAAGAGATGCTTAGGTTTATTGACATCACTGGTTTACATCCCTTTTGATATACATATAATCAAAGTATTGCTCAAGTTTTGGGATCCCACTAAAGTCGTGTTCAAATTCAAGGATTTTGAATTGACCTCCATAGTTGAAGAAATTAATGGATTTACCTATTTTAAGTATTAATGATAGGGTATGATTTTATCTCAATAATAGTCAGGAAAGAAATTCTTGCATATTCTTGGACTCAGAAACAACCTCAATCTTGTATGTTTAAATCGTGAATGGATTTCTCATGACTACTTGTCAGAAAGATTTGGTTGCAAGGACGGTCACGAAGTCTCTAGCAGGGAATTCTCTTGCTCTGCTAAGAGTTGGAGAAAGATACATCCTATCATTTTTACCACTGCCTTACTAGGCACTCTAGTTTTTCCTTTGGAGCATGGAAGGATTGGTAATTGCCTTATCTCCATAGTTCAAACACTTTTTTATGGGGTTGACAATATTGAGGTTTCACTCATTCTGATGATTGTAGCAAAAATGTGGAGAGCATTATCCAAATGTACCAGAAGAAGAAAATTCTTCAAAGGTAGCAATCTCATTCTCCAGATTTGGGCTATAGAACATTTCTATAGATGTCATGCCATGGTTGACATAATCTTTAGTCGACCCAACAAGACCAACTCTCATGAACAAAGGATGGTTGAATTGTAACTCCTATTGGTAAAAATGATTGCTATGGATACATGCGAGTACTCACGGGTAATCAAATTCAATAGAGGTACCCATGGTTGTCACCTTTTGTTGTCATCATCAAGGGCCATACGACATAATACATTAAGATTATTCGCTTGAAGGGTCTTCAACTATATGCTCTCTCATGAGTGCTTTGGCAATTTAGATATCATCAAGTCATTCCGCTTCATTAAGATATGAGTAGCTATGAGGTTGGTTTTAGGACATTCTATGAGATTCCTAGAGAAATGGAGTTGCTTCAAGAGTGGTAAAATCTGATGACAATAGAGGTGCTTAATGAGCTACCATACTACACTCCGGAGCATTATGTGTGGTGATCAATAGATATGGATGATATGGGCTTTAGCTGTAAAGGATAAGCCGTTAAGTTTTAAGATTTGGAAGAAACGAAGTGGACACATGATATTCTAATTAACCACTTTCTCATCCCACCTAAAATGTGGGAACAAGTCATTCCCTGATCATTGGCACACTTTGGAGCATGAAGACTTAGTTTAGTGGCTAAGATTTCCCTTTTTTCACCATGTACTCTCTTTATGTTTTTGAATTCAATGTAGTGGTTTAATTATGATATATAAATGAAGTAGTTTGTTTCTTATTTTCTAACTCCAAACTCGAGTAATGTCATTAATTAAAGCTCAAATAAATTTATCATAATCTCAATTATTTGATGCTTAGGCCTACCTCTGGCACAAATGAGGTACTGTGCATAATATAATGGTTCGATTATTGAATTTTTTTATTATGTGATTTGTTTGCTAGATATCCATGTTTTTCTTTCTTTTCCAATGTTTTCTTAATTGCGAGTTTTTTATCAGTGCAAAAATTATTTGCCTATACTAATATATTTCTTCCTTTTGAAGGTTTTTTTTTCATTTAATTTATTTTTCCAAAGGATGATATGTGTTGACTACGAATTGGCTGATCAACTATACTTACGACATAAAAAAAGCATGAACAAATTCCAACATGACTAATTTAGGTACACTTGATAGCTTAGGACTTGTCACCATCCCAGCAGGTGAATCTGAGACTTCGGGGATAAAAATGCAACCCTTCAGGATGAACACATAGCCCAAAGCTATAATTGATTTATTTTGAAACCTCACCAAAATATTCATTAGCCTAAACACTCCACTTCCCAAACATGGATCAAATACCACTATCCGATCATCTTTTTCACCTATTTATTCTCTTATCTCCCGACACTTTCCACCAAACTATTCAGTTCGTCAAACCAACCTAAATGCTACCAAAATTCCCACTAACCCACAAGAAAACAACCCATAATAAACAAATACATTACCCTTCACTACTCCTTATGTTCCTCAAGCTCCACTTACCCGAACTTCATTTACCCAAGATCCATATACCCAAACTATTCCACTTGCCGAAACTACCCAGTCATCTAAAACTACCAAGTGGCCCAACATATATTGGTGGCATATATTGTAATTTCTAACAAGTAATATGTGCCACAAGTATATATAGTAGGAGCTCAACCTTTCACTATCCCAATGTCAATCACATAAGAAGTAGATCCTTATAAGAGATGGAAAAGGAAGTAAGGTAAAAAACATATGAGAGTGTAGCAAAGGAGATTCATAGTTTAAAGGAAGCATTCAGAAACATCCAACAACCCAAATGATGTGAAGAGCTTGAGTATGAATATTTATGTGTTCATCTAGATGTTGAGTTTCCTACAGGGTATAAGGTGCTAAAATTTGATATGTTTGATGGAAACAGGAACCCTCTAGCTCAGTTAAGGTCATATTATGACAAGGAGTGCTTAAGGATAAAACCATTAGAATAAAGTTGTTTATAAGGAGTTTGACAAGAGAAGCTCTAGATCGGTTGTCATGAACCAAGACTTCCCCTAGTCATAACACGGTGCTTAGAGTCACAAGTGACTCCAAGCAAACCCATGGCCTAGCATATCACTAAAATACTGAAGAAGTACTAAAAGTACTGGGCTAAAACTAAATTAAAAGTAAACTGATAATAAATGATAATGGAATCAATGTTAATGCTATCTGAAATACTCAACAAACTAAAAACATATCTAACTGTCTGAAAGACTCTAAATCATATTGAATTGTTGGGACAAGCCCCCAACTAACTCCAGTTGACTGAAATAATATGAAATACTAAAATAAATAACTGATAACTAGTCCCCGAATGATGAGGACTCACCAAACTACTACTAGTGGTATGGGAATGCACCAAGTGCGATTCAGGTACTGAGTGTCTGAACCTATATTATGAGGCAATATAGCGCAAATAAGTATGCGATCAGTACTTTGAATGTACTGAGTACGTGACTGGGAAACTAACTAGTATAAACTGAACATAAATGCATAAAACATGATAAACTGTATGCAAGACATAAGTATAAACATGAACTGAATAAAAATGAACAAGTGAATACAAGGTCATGCATAATCTGAACTAAGACATAAACTGAAGCATGAACTGAAACATGAACTAAGAACTCTGGGAGCTAATACTAACCGACATACCCCAATTTGAGAAAATCAGGGTCCAACCTGTAAGCTTAGTTGGAAGGGAGTTAGTACCTTGCCAAGGTTACCAATACTGGCTGACGTGGATCTACTAAGCTGAGGTCCCGAAGGACTAGGGTGTCATGCCTCAGCTGAGGAGTGACCCTTTATAACCTTCGGTAGCGTCGAACTTTTGGAACTTTGGGACATATACTAATGGTCTCAGCCTAACTGGAAGGTGGGCCATTATACCTACATTCACTCAATGCTAAGTACTACTCCCAACTAAAAGACACTGAAATATAAACTGAATTGCTTATCAGGATATCATTCTAAATGTATCAACTGTGGATAATCTGAAATGCTCAAAGACATGTAAACTAATATATACATGAGTCCCTATGTATCGGATGTTCATAACCCACCATCTTTGACTAATGTAACTGAACATGATGATAATAAAAGATGATAATACTAGGGAATTTCATAATTCAAGCCAAACTCAATGATTTATCAACCAAAGGGAAATTTATGATTTTGAGTATGAAAGGATACTACTCCTATGGGAAAAACATGTGCTCATGGTTTAATTACAAAAATAAACTGAAGGAATTAAGTAAATTCATATTTGACCTGGAACCCAAACCTTAAGGAAGCAATAAACTTAGGAAATGAGATGTTTTTGGGACTCAATGGATGAAATAAATCCATTTATGCAATCCCACATACCAAGAGGTAGAAGCCTTGGATAAATCCTTGAAACTTTAACTTGAAGTTGAGAAAACCCTAACTGGGCTTGGGAGAAGAATAATCGTCCCTTTTCTTGGTTTTAATTGATTTTATGACTTAATGGGGAATTTAGGGAAGTTTTGGCTTATATACCACCCATGGGGAAACCTAATTGACATGGGTTAGGAGTTAAGAGAATGGGAAAAGACTAAACAACCCTTTTTAAAATATGTAAAAAAAATGCTAATACCAATTGTAACAACTGAGGTAATGACTCGTTAGGTTAGGTAATGAGTCGTAGCCTGGAATCGTTGTTAGAGGTTCTACACATTGGGCCCTTACTGGTATGACAGTGACTTCTCACTTAATGACTCGTTAGGACTGAAACCGGGTCATTAGAATGAGTCATTGTCAAGAACTTAATTTCATGGATTTTTTATTGTGACAACTGGTCCATCTAACGACTTATTAGGACTGATAATGAGTTGTATGCTAGACTCCTCACCATTGAGCTAAAATTTGGGATCCCTTACTGCTACGGGAACTACTCCACACAATGACTCATTATGGTTGACAATGGGTCATTGCCAAAGTTATTTTCATTGGCAGTTTAACAACTCCTCAAGCAATTTTTCCAAAATTTCTTACTATGATATCTGATTGAGGTAAGACTAGTGGCATTGGAAAGCTAATTCAATGGCCTATATTTTGATGGGTGTAGAGCTAAAAAACTTGGGGTATTACATTGGTACATAAGCCAATACCCATAGATATTTTTCAAATTTAATAGTACCAGATATCTTTTTATTAATCAAGAAAAAACAAGTTTGCACAAAATGGCTAGGGCCCAAAAATAGCCAATGCCCAAGATTAGATCCTAGGAAAAAGAAAAAGAAAAAGAAAAGTTCAGATACAAACATCATAAAATATTTACATCAAGAAAAGAAAAAGTGAGGAATCTCAATCATCCTCCTCTATACCCATGGTTGAATCTTTAATTAACTCCAGTGGTGCTCTGGTCATCAACTCCACCATGATCTAGATAATCTATATTATAAGTTACTATAGGTATAAGCATTTATTAAGCTTGAGCGATATTCATTTAGGAATCAAAAGCTCTCACTTATGCCATGAGTTCAATCTCATTAAAGACTTCTTCAACCCATAAACAGTAATTCCAATAACTAGCTTAGAAAACAAAATCATAATTTGCTTCCCTTTTCAGAATGAACATCACATTAGATTTCCCAATTATCTCTTTTTCCTTTGTAGAATAAGCTCCCAAGGGCTAATACTACTATAAAAGAAGAAATATCTTACTGATACATCCTTATTTTACTGATTGTCATTCCCAAATTTTGTACGTTAATTTTTATTTGCAATTATTGTTGGATTATCTTTGATTATTGTTGTTTTTGTTGTTAATTTTCCATGTATACATGTTTGACCTACAATTTTGATATTTTTGGACTCCTAAATTTGGTATTCTACATCTCTCTAATTGAATAATGCTTTTTGCTTTATTTGGAACCTCATGTATTAAGCTAAATCGAAGCCTATTTATACCTGCAGAATTGAAAATAAAGTTGGTAAAAAAATCCTTCAATTGATTTCCCTCTCTCAAAGTATGCTTGATCATTATTGTGTGGTTATTTATCATGAACTTAATTCGTTTAATCTCTATAGCTATTGACCAAGACATCTTTTATGTCCCTTCAATAATCTTCTTGAGGGTGAGTGAGCCAATTTCCAACTCTTCTAGTATCGTATTATGATTTATACAATGTTCCAATCCCAATCTCATGGAAACCACCTACGCTTTAAGACTTGAACCATTTTTAATTTTCCTTAATTTAGTAAAAACCAATTCGCCTTTACTATTTTAAATGCACAGGCACTAGGACTGGGTTTCTTTTGCTAACACTATCCGAATTGCATGTATGGTATCCTCTTTCTGGAAACTTTCACCTTAAAACTTGGCCTGAAGTAATTAGAGTGTACTCCTCTAGTAGCTTCATTATCACTGGCCATACACTTGGGACTTCCTACATCCATGGGTATTTGAGTTTAGCCATTATTTGTAGATTTCTATTGATCTCTATAACCATAACATGCTTAGACATCTTTCCACCATTTTTGGTGTTGTTTCTCCTCTTCCCCACTCACCAAATGATACATCTGGAATCACTTATACAAATATCTCAATTTTAGATACACAATCAACCTTCCACCACTTAAGAATAGTGTCTTTGACCTGTAGAAATGGTCCATGCACTCCTACAACTCTTACAAACATGCTCTATAAACTGGTAGTGTCAGGACACTCAATGAATAAGTGGTTAAAGGATTCCTGAATATCATATTGCAATAATAGTAAGTAACATTATCAACCACCTTAATCTTCACTAGAACTTCACTAATGTAAATTCTAAGTTTCTATAGCCTCCATATGATGAAGGATATTTTGAAAGAAATACCCTTCTCCCAAAATTTCAAAATCAGCTTCTGAGGATCTCTTCTTTGTCTCAAGAGTTTCCAAGCACTTCCTACAGAAAACTTTCCTGTGGAATTGGGAATCCGCTATGGCTTATCCCATTCTCCAATCTCACATACAACTCCAATTGTTTGATGGACATGATTACACACCTTTTTATTCAAGATCTCCATTATCACTTCATTATTCCAATAACCTTGATTCATCAGTTGACTTATATCTTCAAAAACATTATTACAGTAGTGATTAACAAGAAGATAGATGTGGATCCAGTTATCAAAATTGAGACTAAAATTCCCATACCTAGGACCCCTCTAGAGCTTATGATCAATGCAATCTCTAGCTAATAATATATTTTTCCAAACCTGAGAACCTTCGCTCCACTCAGCCACCTGCGGTTTGAACTTCTTAAAATACGTGTTCCATAAAAAGTTCTCCTATAATGATTTTTTAGTCTTGAAATTCCACCATAACCTTGCAAATAAAGCCTTAGACACATCAAAAAGGGACTTGAATCCTAAACCACTCTCCTCTTTAGGAAGAAAAATATTTGACCATGATACCCAATGTTTTTCTCTTCCTTCTTCTTTAAGATCCATAGAGATTTAGCAAAAATTCTATATAGATCCTGAAAAACACATCTTCGAGTCATGGTTGCAGATAAAAGATAAACAGGCATACTTCCCAATATATGATTAATTCAAAAAATTTTACCTCCAAAAGATGACAATTTGCTCTTCTATGTATGTAACTTGTTCTGCACCTTCTTCATAAGCTTTGGAAAGTGTTGTTTCTTCTTCTTTGCATGCTCAACGGGGCACCCAAAATATATCTAATGGAACTTACCTCTCTAAAAACTAGTAACACTTTCCACCTTTTGAACAAAAGCTTTTCCATCCTTGCTAAGCATAAAAAAAAACCTCTTTTCCTTATTGATTTTTGACCCGACTGCTCCTCATAGTTTGTCAGTACTTGTAAAGATACCTTATCTACATTTACAAAAGTTAGGCTATCAATAGCATGAACCAAGTGATTCAAATAGTCACTCAATTTAGGCATTCCAAAACAATTAAAGTCATTGTTATATAACAAATGATTAAGAGCTATATATAGAACTTCAAAAGACTAAATAAATAGTGCTAGGGATAAAGGGTCACCCTCTTTAACACCCCTTATAGAATGAAAGAATCCATGATATCACCCATTAATTAGGATAGAATAGCTATTCTTAGCTATAATTATCTAGATTTTATCATCCAAAAGTACATCAAAGCCTATCTTTTCCAATACCTTGATTAAGAAGCCCCATTCAACATTGTCATAAGCATATCCATATCAAGCTTAATAACTACTTTAGCTAGTTTCCCGCTCTTCCTAATATCAGTAATGATTTTCTAATCTAACAACACATTCTTAGTAATAATTCTTCCCTTCACAAAACCAGATTGGTTTTGTTCTATAATATTAGGCAAGGGCTCACTTTATTTAAGAAATTACTCAAACTGATTGGTCTTAATTCTAAAAATATTTGAATAACATATTTTTTGGGTAATAAAACTAAATTAGTATGAGTCATTGATCTTGGTAAAGTAGATCCCTTAAAAAGGATTTAAAAACCTCTAATATGTCTTTACCCACAATGTCCCAACAAGTATGATAAAAATGACCTATGAATCCATCAGGATCACAAATACAATCGCCATGTAACTCAATGACTGCTTTTCTAACATCTTCTTCATTAGAACAAGCATTCAACATGTCATTCTCTTCCTCAGTAATCATGATAGGATGTACTGCAAAAATAAAAACTCATCAAAATATGGAAGACCTGTGAACTAGTTCCTATAAAAGTATACTACCTCCTCTGTAATTTGCGCATATTCTTTAGCCCAAGATTTATTAGATCTCTTAATTCTTTTTAGCTGTAATCTTTGTTTTCTACCTTTAACAAGACAACGAAAAAATTTAGTGTTTTTGTCTCCTTCAGTTAACTATTGAATACTAGTTTTCTGTCAATAAAACTCCACTTCATAATGAATATATTATTTAAGATCAATGTGTGCCTTTTGTAATACTGCTCTATTGATTACAGATGGGTTCTCCTTAAACATATCCTCTTTTATTCTTAAATTTTCTCTCTAATAATCAGTTTGTTAAATGTCACCAATTATTTTTTACTCCACTTGAACAATTCTTGCTTAGTTATCTTTTGTTTTTACTTCAACCTACTGAAGATGTCACCAAAATCATATCTACCTAATTCTCTCGAATAACATCTTTGAAATCCTCTCTCTCTATCTAAAATCTTAAGAACCTAATAAGTTTTGGAAATTGTTGCATTTCCCCTCCATGGGAAAATAGTAAAGGGGCATGATTAGACTGTCATGACTTGAACCAAGGCCTAGTCGTAACGGGTATCTCATGTCTGCCAAGGACTGGAGACCACCCTCATTAACCTAGTTAACCAGAACACAATAAAAATAGCAGTAGATGAATTCTAGACATATAACAAGATAAAAATGAGTTAGCCACACGAGTTAGCCACCAAAAGGGACCAAGTTCATGTTAGCCACATGAACTGGAGAAATCCGCGGAAGGGAAAGAGACACCGAGGCTCCAACTATTACAAAAATATAGATATATAAAGTGTGAACTATGCACATGACCACCAAGGCCTCTATGATGGCAAACTTGGTTTCCAATATTGGTCCCTTCGAGACCTCCACCTTCTACAACGAGATACATAACCCCTTTAAGCCAAATTAAAACCATTTATACATTCCCATCCATAAAATGAGGAGTCATTTAAGTAGGCATTTACAGTTTGTATCATCATACGAAATATCAAACTTGCAAGCAATTTCCATTATGCTATTTCCAAAACTATTTACACAAAATAACTCCAAGGTTTTCCAATTACAAACTAATCCATGGCCACCGAGGCCTTTAAAAAACCATTTTAAGTTTCATTAATTTTTTATGCAATGTAAGGTTCCAAAAGTGAGTTCAATTATGCAAGCAACCATTCCTAAACCAATTACATAAGTTGGGATAGAGGTAAAGCCAATCCCAAACCATTTAAACCATAAAGTTTGGGAAACCCATGTCCCCTTTCCAATTCCTATGCTCATGCATATATTTAGTTCAAAACCATAAGATAAATCATAGATAACCAATTCAAAACCATGAGAAAATTATTTAAATTATTGTCCAAAACCCAACCCTTTATTTAAAATCAAACATTAAGATCATGTAAATATCAAGCCATTGCATGCCATAATGAAAATACAAGTTTAGGGAGAGATACATGCTTGAGAAATCAAGAGTTATGGATAAGAAACCAATATTAGAGCCCTAGATGGTCTACTATGATAAAACCTAGTTATTCTTGACTTGGGGAATTTGAGATAGTAGAGAGTAGAGAGTAGTTTACAAATCGTGAGAACATGTTATGAGTTGACATCATAACTCGTGGTCCGGATAGTAACTCAGGGAATTTTTACTGGTCTAGTCATGAGTCACACCCTATGACTCGTGACCAGACCTTATAACTTATAGAGTCTTAGTTGTTACAAAGACAACAACCTTGGTCCATCTTATTGGTTTGGTCATGAGTCCCACCTTATGACTCGTGACCTCACATTACGACTTATCATGAATAGGATAAAAACTTAGGGAACCAATACCAATTTGGCTATGGATGGCACTATACGACTCATATAGAGTCTTCATGACTCGTTACCAAAGTTGTGCCCTGGATATTGAGCTCATAACTTAGAATTTTCTGAGGCAAAAAACTAGAGTATTACATTACCCCTCTCCAAGATCATTCATCCCCGAATGAGAAGTCAAGACATCCATTTGCAATATTATAAAATAGAAACGCAACCATAATTTCTTTAATAAAGTTAGAAAATAAGGAGAGTAGGAAAATGTATACCTTAACATGATTATTCAACCTGGGGAACAAGAACAGATATTTGGACTTCATGTACTCTTTAGCCTCCCAAGTAGCTTCTTCTATCTTTGGGTTCCTTTATAGAACCTTCACCGAAGCCACTTTTATTCCTCAAATGACAAACTTATGATGTGGCATGGAAACACAACACTTTCTATGCATGAAACCATGAAATTATACTTGAAGTTAGTCATTTTAGTAGATATGATATGCTTTTGTGGTTATTGCAGGTAAAACAGATCTAGCAAAGTGTTGGAAACAAACTGGAAGAAAATGACCTAAAAATTCTAAGGTTGCAGAAGGTATAAGTCCCTTTATAATTTATCAATACCTCATACGACTTGTAGGCTGACTCTTGAGCACAACAGAACCTAAAACCAAATTGAGAAGCTAAGCATGAAGAAGATATGACTGGAGCATCTGAGTCATAAGATGGGATATGGATCGTACCATGATGTTTTTAAGACAACAGAACCCAAGGAAGAAATTCAGAGTTGAAGTTTCAGAAGACTATGAGTTAGAAGTCTGAGTAGGACTCGTATGATCAAACTATAAGCAGACTAGTATTCAAAAAAACAAAAGAAAAAGTCTCAAGTAGATATGAGTGAAGGCCATGAGTTGTATGATCAAGGTACAAATCATGAGAAAGAATCATAAGATGAACAAAAAGTTAAAGCCTGGAGTGGATACGAGAAGCATAGTACGACTCATATGATGACGATATGAGTTGAAGAAAGAGTCATACTTGTGCCGACATTACTTTACCTTTTACATTTGATTAGGATTTATAAGTATTTTTGAGATAATATAAAGACCCTAGGGTTTATCTTTTATTAGGTTACTTATTTTGACTTACTTGTACATACTTTAACTTAACTTTGACATACTTTTACATACTTTATGATTATTTTTGAGATTTTTGGTTTATTCAATTGAAGACTTGGGATTTTATTCATCTTATTTGTGTGCAATTAATTATATATTTTATTTATTAATAATCATCGTTTCATGCGTGAGCATGAGTGGCTAATCTCCTTGACTAGGGTTGCCGAACCCTAGCAGATTAGCTACATACAGGAAGTGTTGGATTCATCTATTCCAGGGTTTATGCATGTATCTTAATCTTCTATATAATAATTGACCTTAGAACTACTGCAGAAGCTTGGGGATAGCTTGTATTTACATACGTTCTTACAAGAGAGTTTGTGATTGGGAAAAGAGCATTAAGACATTAATTTGAGATTCACCTCCATCATACCATTCCATCATCTCATTTAATCACTTAAGATACAAAATATGGAAGTGAACTAAAGTCATAAACAAGGAGTAATATGGCAGAAACCTGAGACTCACTAGGTAAAGGGTGAGATTTATCAATATGTTCACAAGATGGTTGATAATACACCTCTGGTTGACTTTACATGCAACGTAGTAGAATAGTTGGATTGAATAAGAGAATTTATGAAGTTGAGAATCCAGGGGAAACACAAGACTAGTGTTCGTCTTCTATTGTTTACAACTCAAAAGCATTCAATATTTGGTTACTAGTTATTGATAATTCCAAAACTCCCCCATTTACTTTTCACACTGCTCGTGAATTACATCATGTTAAGCTAATATTTGATGTTTTCCCTATGGGTTTGACCCCAACCTAGCTGGGTTACTATATTTGGCATCGACCATAGTATACTTTTTTTGGAGGTTAGTTTTGGGCGACATCAAATTTTGGTGCCGTTGCTGGGGAAGACGGTTTGTGTAATTAATTGAATTTATGAAGTTCTTGGATTTTACTTTCTATTTTGATTTGGCATACTCTGGTGAATATCAAACACTAAGAGAAGAGGCAATCCCTTACTTTTGATATAGATCCAGAGAGAATTCTTCAAACACCAAAAAGAATGTATAGACAAGTTTGTAATAAGGTTCAAGACCCTCCACCTATTGATCCTAATGTGACACTCCCGCGTGTTACAGTTGATCCATAAAATATTGCAGATTTATAGGTGCAACAACTAATAATTGATGTTATAGAAAAGAGAAGAGCAATCAAAGAGGACCGATTAGCTGAAGAGGCTGGGTTAGCTCTGCAAGGAGGACTAACCAGGCCTAGATAGGTAGCTAAGCATTCAGACAGAGTTCAGAGAGGTAGAGCTTTATTGATTCCTATATATTAGTATTTACACCCATATAATGATGAAGAGGATATGGGTTATGCTGAACCTGTTGAAATAAGAGCCATTATTCCTCCTACACTAACCCCTAATGTGAAGTTCGATATTATAAGCGCCATGATCCAATTACTAAACTTGAAGGGTGTATTTTTAGGATCAACGACTTATGATGCAAATATGCATCTTGCTAATTTTACTGGTATCTACACATCATATACTATTCCGGGGGTGGATAAGGAAGCTTTGAGATTGAGGTTATTTCCATTTTCATTGATGGGTGAAGCATCACTATGGTTAGAGGAACTTCTAAGAGGCTGAATCACTACCTGGCATGAGTTACGTAAACAGTTTCTGGATAGATTTTTTCCTCCCGCAAGGATGCTACAACTTAAAGATGAGATTTATAACTTCAGACAGTTACCTACAAAATCATTGTATGTAGTGTGGTTTATATTTAAGAAAAAGCTGAGCATGGTACCCAATCACAGAATCAAAGGATCAAAGTACTTGGAAATCTTCTATAGATCATTGAATGTTAGTTTGAGAGCAATGACAGATACTATTTTGGGAGGTGCATTCATGTGTCTTTGATATGATGCTGTGTAAGATATGCTGGATGATATTTTAGTGACAAACAGAGGTTGGCATACTAGATACACAGAACGTGGTGCAGGTACTTATGCTATTGGAGTGGCCAATGATTATGAAACTGGTCAAGGATTTAGCAGTACAAGAGGTTGTACAGCTTTGTACTGATATTTGGTTTCTTATTAAATAGTTTGCAACAATGAGTGTTGAGAAAATGCATGCAGTTGTGGCATAAGGATCTACTTCTAAAACGTTTGAGATTGAATCTGAAGAAGAAATGAAGTATCTTGATCGTTGGTTGGAGGATTTTTAAGCCTAAGGGCAAGGAAATCAAGGTCAGAACTATTATAATAATAGGTAGAGAGATTGAAGTAGAGAGAGAGATGGTGATCGGTGGCGAAAAGATGACTACAAGAAGAAAAGTGACAAATATGTTCCACCAGGTAATCGTGATTCAGAATCCAAAATGGAGGCACTGTTGTCAAAATTAGTCAAGGGGCAAGAAGGTCAAGAAACTTGCCTTAAGGATATTAAGGCAAACCTGTCCAGGCTAAACCAGAAAGTCGAGTCATATGCTACAACAATCAAGAAGTTGGAGCTAGGGGTGTGCATCGATCGATTCGATTCAATTTTATGTATTATCAATTCAGTTTATCGATTTTTATTTTTTAAATATGCTAAACTAATAAGATATTTTTATCGATTTTCAGTTTATCAGTTCTTAGTCCTTAATGATTTGGTTTTTGGTTTAACCAACAAGAAAATACTCATCTATAATATATTAAAAGTGTGAAGCCCATTGAAAAAGTGATTTGAAGTTTTTGCCCATCATTAAAACACCTTGTAATAGACGAATTCGTCTTTTCACTTTTTTTAAAATAATTATTATTAAATTATTATTCAAATATTTAGGATACAAAAAAGAAGAAGGAAGAATTGAATACTTAAAAGAAACTAATATAATGTATGAAATTTTTATTAGGAATCCTACGCAATTTTTTAGGGCAAAACTATCCAAAAAAAGGAAAAAAAATTTAAGTACCAAAATTGATTGTTAAAAAAAACTCATGTAAAAGAAAAAGATTCCTACATAACTTTTTAAGGAAAGAATTGTAGGAACCATAATATATTTTTTGAACAAATCGTATGCATGAAAATTGGAAAGAAAAAAATATTTTATTCAGGTAAGAAATCATAATATTTAACACTCTTAAATCAATTAAAATTTTATCTTATTTATAAAAAGAATATCTACAATTCTATTAAAGGAGTTATTTGATCAAATTCTACTAAAAAAATATGTGCAGTTCCTCTACTTCTACATTTTCTTTTTCTTTTTATTTTGATTTTGATTGATGAATAATTAAAATTTTCTTCATGAATTCTTTAGGGTTTTCTAGCCTTCGTCGTGAGAAAAATGAATTTAACTTTTTGCCCTTCATTAAAACACCTTGTAACAGACAAAATAGTCTTTTTCCTTTTAAAAAAAATTATCATTAAATTATTATTCAAACATTTAGGATACAAAAAAAAAAAAGAGTCTAATACCTAAAAGAAATCAATCTAATGTACGAAATCTTTTATTAGGAATCCTACCCAAAATTTTAGGGAAAAACTATCCATAAAAAGGGAAAAAAAATTCAAGTGCCAAACTTGATTGTTAAAAAAATTTTGGAAAAAACTTACACGCACCCGGTGTATATACCAGGCCAATACATGCTTGCCATGTGTTTGAATTTAAAGTTCATTTTACTTAACCATGATTAATCAATATGTATTTTACTTAATTTAATTACATAATCATGATAAAAATTATTAGTTTGGTGTATACACCGGGTGAATGTAAGTTTTTACCAAAAAAACTCATGTAAAAGAAAAGATTCCTACTCAACCTTTTAAGGAAAGAATTGAGGAAATAAAAATATACTTTTTTTTAAAAACCCGTATGCATGGAAAGAATTTTTTTTTATTCAGTTAAGATATCATAATATTTAAAACTTATAAATTAATTAAAGCTTTATCTTATTCATAAAAAGAATGTCTACAATTCTATTTAAATAGTTATTTTCTCAAACTTTACTAGAAAAATATGTACAATTCTTCTACGTCTACATTTTCTTCTTATTTTAGTTTTGATTTTGATTGATGAATAATTAAAATTTTCTTCATGGATTCTTTAGGATTTTCTAGCCTTCTTCATTATGTGAATTCCCTTTTAAATGTTTGCTTATATGCAACTATTTTAATTGTGAATAAATTATGAGATTTAACATATCATCATTATATTTATCAATACTTTAATGGTGTCTAATTCTTTTTATACAGGCTCTAATGATTATTGCACATACAAAATATGATCAAACACTCTTTTAGCAGGTAATTTTAGATTCTATTATCAATTTTAATAACTTTCTCTAATAGATGATGCATATATATTTGGTTAAAAAGAAAAAGAGCACCAACATGGATTGTGGTGTAGTGGATGGAGCTGCTCCACCCTTAACCAAAGGTCGAGGGTTAGACTCTGGGTATGGAGAAAACTTTGCGCTGCCACCTTAATGGGTCCTGCAACGTGCGATCCAAATTAGTTGAGACTCTAATGTGGGCACCAGACACCGGATGGGAGACCAAAAAAAAAGAAAAAGAGCACTTTGAGCTCCATTTTGTTTTGGAGAGCTCCATTTTGTTTTGGAGTCTTTATATTTTTATTTTTTTTATTTTCTATTTGAATTACATATAAATTTGTCTTGAATTTCTTTCTATTTTGAATTGTGAATAAAAAAGACTTCTATGATAACAATTAGGGGGTGCTCATCGGTGGTTTATAGTTCAATTTATGTATTATCGATTTGATTTATTAATTTTTAATTTCTGAACATGCTAATCGATGACCAAATTAATAATCAATTTAGGTCCTTAACAATTCTCTTTTTAAGTTATCTTGATAAAAAAATGCCCATTTATATACACGATGTGAAAATGCTAATATAATCAAAGACTTTACTATTGATTTATATGAAAGTAATTTGATATTACATTTATGCATTATAATTTAGAACTACTTTAATTTCTATTCCATATCTTTATTAAGGGTCTTAGAAATGTTGTTTGAATTTTTTACCTTTCATTAAAAGACTTCTCTTTAGACAAAATTGTCTTTTCACTATTTAAGAGTTGAAAATTAGTTAAATATTTATAGTAAATTTTTTTTGTTAGAAATTATAGAATTAATGTCAACTAATACCCTTTTAAGTAGCTTAAGAATTCTAAATCAACTAATGTTGATTTTAAAAATATTTGAAAAATCTTAAAATAGATATGAAAGCGATAGAATAAGAAAAATATAAGAAGTACCAAAATTTTTAAAAGTTTTAAGTAAGTTATCAAAGAGTTTTTAAAGATTTAACTTTAAAAATAAGAAAAGATTTTAAATATACAAAAATAATCGTACTACAAATATAATCAAATCGATTAATTTCTCTTAAGCTCTAGCAGTAAGAAAAAGAGGTACTGCATGACAAATGCAAAAGTGATGATGCATTAACCACTTAAAATTTCTGGTGGTAAACGATATATATGCTTACAATAAAATATATGTTATGTTTGCATTATTATATTAAAGTGTGAAGGATTTTTGAGAAGTGATTTGAATTTTTTACACTTCATTAAAAACCTTTGTAATAGACAAAATCGTCTCATTTTAAATAATAAAAGGTTACACGTGCGAGGCACGTGCGATAAAAATAGTAAAATTAAAAAAGTAGTAACTAGCATAAAAAGAAGTCAAATCTTAATTGCAACCAAAATCTTACATGATGTGCTTTAATTTACAAAAGTCTTCAAGCTTGAACTAAATGTTAGTTAGGAGGAATTAAAAGTTTTTATAATTGAAACAATATGTTTTTTAATTTGTAGAAGTAAAAGAGAAATTAATATATATATATATATATAAATGTAAAATATTAATTTAGTATATGCTTATTGGGTTATCGGTTTACCCTTTAACCAATAAGAAAAACTGAAACCGAACCAATAACCCAATAATTCTTTTTATAAAACCATTATATTTTTTTGGACCAATAACCCAATAACAATAAACTAATAACATTTTTTATCAGTTCAGTTGTAATACCCAAAAAATCCAAACCAATATTAGAGCCATGCTTTGAGCTAATGAGAAATGAGTTATAGTGCTTTGATAGTTTTACGAGTGAGTTTGATGTGTATTAAGGCCTCAAATAACTCCTAACTATTAGATGAATCAAAATATCCCTTACCAATTGAGTTCTAGAGAAGGATATTGATATAGTCAATTTCAAACAAGCATATCTCTCATTATACTAAGAATCTTCCAGCTCAAGACCCACCAAGATTTCCAACGATACCAATTTCTCCTAAATCCGATACCCCGATAAGAAGTTACAACACTTTTAGTGGGAGCTAGTAGCTCATCAAGATTATGCCGCGTAGCAGTGATGCCCAAAATTGCACTCGTCCTTTTCCAGTGAAGCACAGTGATAGAGCCGCGTCGCGCCAAGGTGCAAAATTACACTCGTCCTTTTCCAGTGAAGCACCGTGATGGCGCTGTGTCACACCAAGGTGAAAAATTGCACTCGTCCTTTTTCCAGTGAAGCACCGCGATGGCGCCCCATCGCTCTATGGTGGAAAATTGGGATTGTTCTTTTTTTGCTGGCATAATGCGATAGTACCGCATCGCGCTGGAGTTTAAATTTATGATTTTTAGTTCTGCATTTTAATTTTCCACGGACTGTTTGGTTTTTTTTCATGACCCCAAATTCATCCAAAATACAAAATTAAAACTCTAAAGGGGGCATTATGTGCTCCATTATTCATAATTTCCCTCCAAGAAATTAATCCTCTCTCAAGAGCAAACCCTAGCCCTTCAAGATTTACGCTCAAGTTTCAAGAAAACCATAAAGAACCTTCAGAAATTCCTTAGTCAAGGTATGTTAAATGTTCATCCATGGGTCCCTTCCACCCATGGAGTCCAATTATCTAATTTCAAGTTCAAAGTTATGATTTCTACAAGTTATTGTGACTTTTAACCATGAATCCCCATGAATTTTGATTTTATACCATGTTTACATGAAATTGTTGTTATTATTAAACCCCACACATTTGAATGGTATTGTTCGCTGATTGATATCATAATTAGTGATGTTGATATTGAAATCATGCTATTACTTCAAGCTTTAATCTATTTACATGCTTAGCTTAAACTATGAATATCAAGTGCTTGATGAAATGCCTACAAGAATGAATTTGAATAAGTGCTTTCACATTATATCCTCAAAGTTTTAGTACTATTTTGCTATTATTGCAATCGAGTCATGGGGGTTATGAATACCCAAAAACTTAGTTTTTACATAGTTTCAGTATCTTCAGAATGGTTTCAGATATTTTATAAGTTATTATTTCAGTCAGTTATCATAATCAGTTAAACTTAGAATAGTCTAGTATCCCGAGTCAGTTTAGTTGGGAGTAGGATTTAGCACCGAGCGAGTGCAGGGATGGCGGCTTTCCCATCCATTAGGCAGAGTCGTTAGTAGTATTCCCAGTACTTCAAAAATACGTTGCCAGCGTAGGATATGAGGATTCACCCGCCAGTTCAGGCTTGACTACCTCTCAGGGGTCACCCATCAGTTTAGGCTTGACACCCTCAGTTCTTTGGGACAACACATTAGTGGATCCATACAACTAGTGTTAGTACCCATGACATGGTACTGACACCCTTTCTACTGGGGTCACAGGTTGGACCCCAATTTGCTCATTGGGGCATTTCGGTTAGATGATAGCTTCAACAGTCTCAGTCCAGTAATCAGCTCAGTAATTTAGTTTTAGTTTTTCTTGACCATAACATACATATATAAATCATTTCTTTACCAGTATCCAGTATTTCAGCTTACAGATTATATTCAAACAATATTTTATTCTTGGATATGCATTCTCAGTCTTTAAAGATTTCATGCATTTTATTTAGTACTTTATGCTATTTATTTAGCCAGTTATTACTTTCGTACATAAAACCATGCATATCAACCTAACTTCATTTAGCATACCAGTACATTCAAAATACTATCGCATACTCATTTTTTATGCTATTATTTTTAATATCATAAGTTTGGATGCTCAGTTCCCTGATTGTGCATAGACATACCAGATTATCAGCTATAGTAGTGGTGAGTCCTCATACTTTGAGGACACGATTTATTTACCTCAGTTTACATTATCTTTTTCAATATTTTTCTATGTAGTCAGAGTTAGTTGAGGGTTTGTCCCATCAGCTCCACAGTCAGTCAGTAGAGGCTTTTCAGACTATTATAGACAGTTAGTCAATCTTTAGTTTTGAGTTGTCATTGTCAGCCGTTTTATCAGTATTATCAGTATTGTTTTACAGAAATTATCAAAACTATGATTTAAGACCTTATGGAATTCCTCAGTTAAATTATGCATATGATCTTTTGTTATCAATTTTACCCAGTGCTTACAGCAGGTACCAGTTCATGGGTTAGCTTATGGTCTATCAGGACCATAAGCACCATGTGGTGCCTAGGGTATACTCTCGGGGCATTACAAACTTGGTATCAGAGCATAAGGTTTTAAAGATTCCTAGAGAGTCTGAAATTCACATCAAGTAGAGTTTTGTGCATGGGTGTGAAGCGTGCCACACTTATGGAAAAGAGGCTAAGAGGTATTTTAAGAAAAGTTTCCCTTCTTTCAGTATTTATGTCATGCAAAATAGCATGAGCTTATGTTAAACTCTCTATCTAATCTATTCTTCCTTCTATTTACAGAACATGCCTCCCAGAAAGACAAATGGTAGAAGAAATATAAACCAACCAGTACCTCCGCTCGTTCAGGAAGATCCCCTGAATGAGCATATTTCTCATGCGGAGTTTTGAGCTGTATTTACTACTCTAGCTCAATTTGTAATGGCTCAGAATATTCAGCCAGCTGCTGTTCCAGCCAACTCAGTGGCCAAACTGCCGCAGTCAGGATTCGGGACACCTCAATGAATCCTCCTCTATTTTTGGGATCCAAGTCTAAAGACGGTTTGCAGAAATTCTTAGACATGGTGCAGAAGGTAACAAACATTATGGGGGTGACTTCTAGTGAGAGTGCTGAATTGGCTGCTTACTAGCTGCAGGATATAGCCCATTCTTAGTTTAAGTAGTAAAAAGGGTATAGAGGTGCAAACGCAGGTCCTATAGAATGGGAGGAGTTTGCTATAACCTTCTTAGATAGATTCTTCTCATTAGAGATGAGGGAAGCTTAGGTGTTAGAGTTTATCAACTTAAGGCAGGGCAACATGAGTGTGAAGTAGTATTTCCTTAAATTTACTTAATTAGCTAGGTATGCTCCTCATGTGGTAGTTGATAACAGGTCTAGGATGATCAAGTTCATGTCTGGCATGTTTGATAGTGTGGTCAAAGAGTGTAGGACTATGATGTTAATTATAAATATGGACATATCTAGGCTTATAGTCCATGCTCAACAGATTGAGGAGCAAAAGTTTAAGTAGAAGGAAAGAGAGAACAAGACGGCTAGAATAGGTAGCTTTAATTTTACTCAGCCAAAGTCAGAGGGTGAAAACCATCCTCAATTCCATTAAAAATCTTCAGCTTCAGCTCCATCTTCAGCTAGTGCCCCTGTTCCAAAGTTCCAAAATGGCAAATCGGGATAGGGCGTTAGGCTTTAAGTCCTAAGGCAATGTAAACAGTGGTTGCACAAATCCTCTTTGCTAGAAATATAGTAGAAACCATCAGGGTGAGTGTAGATCTGAAAGTGATGTATTCTTTGGGTGTGGCAAGCCAGACGATTAGATTTAGGAGTGTCGGGTAGTTACTCAGAAAGGGAGGGATTTGCACCAATAGGGCTTGTCCTATCATTTATCGGCTCCAGCTGGCCACCCGATTCAGTAGGGCATCGCTTCCAGTTTTACTAGTGGTCAACGTCAAGACAGGCTTTATGAACTTTAGTCCCGACAAGATTTGGAAAGATATCCTGATATGGTTATTGGTACGTTGCAAGTCTTTCATTTATATGTATATGCTTTACTAGATCCTGGACCATCTCTTTCTTTTATAACCCCTTATATAGCTATCAACTTCGAAGTCAGTCCCTAAATCTTAGTAGAGCCCTTCTGTAAGACCCCACAAAATCCTAAGCTTAATTCAGTCCATTTATGCTTATTAAAAGGGGGGAGGGTCCCATACTTAGAAAGTTTTAACTAAGTTCCCAGACTTAGCCTATTATTGGCCTTTGAAAGTTGGCAATCTCATTTTGCCATCTTAACCTTCTTTAATGGTCCATATTTTTGTTAAATCATGATCAGAGAGGTCCATAGGTGGTCCTAAACAAGTTTTAGATCTTTTGGACCACGCTTAGACCATGTTTAGAAGCCCAAAACAGTGAACCAATGCGATCTTGGCATGCCGCATCGCCAATCGCGTTGGTTGATATTGTTGTAGGTTGCCAAGATCAAAGTATTGAGGCTCGACGCGATGATGGCATGACGTATCAACTATCGCATCGATGCTATGATGCACCATATCGCTAATAGCATCGGTGCCCAATTCTCAGTCATTTAAAATCCACGCCCTCAGGGTTAATTCAGTTTTTTTCCCATGCCCTTCAGCCCTCATAACTCAAAATTTAGCCTTTTTTTGGATAATCCTATTCATTATTCACAAAATTCTTAAGAACAAAACCCTAGGACTATCAATTCAAGACTCAATTTCCGAGGGATTCCGCCATCAACCTTTAAGAATTCACCAACTAAGGTATGTCAAGTGTTCATCCAAGGGTTTCTTCCACCCTTGGAGTCCAAGAAACCTTTTAAAAAACTCAAGAAAATGTGTTTGATGAATTTCATGATTTAGTTTGATTGTGTTCATGACTATTATGTTAATGGGTTCTATAGTTCATGATTTAATTGCAATATCTATATGAAATAAAGTGATATATGTGTAGTATCATGTAAAACCATGTTAAACCCTTGAAATTTATCAAGGGAATGTGAATTATGATTCCTATTTGTTATATAGGGTTATGTGCATATGTTATGCTCACCAAGTGTTTGATGAATTGTTCACGTGAGTTAATAAGTGAAAGAAATCAAGCCATGCTAGTTATGTGCAAGTTGTATCATGCAAGTGTTTGACAAATTGTTTATGCGAATAAAATGATGCCATGTTATAGAGTGCCAATACATATTCCCCATTCATGTACAAGTAATGCATCTCAAGTGGTTGTTGAAATGTCTAAATGAATGAATGATGCACATGTAGCCACCATTGAGCTTTTAAGTTTGTGCCATGATTTACTTATTATGCTATCAAGTCTTGGGGTACTTGTACCCGACAATTTAGCTGTGTGTCTAGAGCCTGTGTCAGTTTTCACGATGCTTACAGCTAAGCCATGATCAGTAGAACTCAGTCAGTCATGTGACTAAAAAAAATCCAGTAAATTCAGTAGCAGTCTAGTAATCTCAGTAATGTCTGTAACTTTAGTCAGTTATCAAATCTCAGTAGTATTCAGTTCAGACCTCAGTAATTCAGTTAGCTAGTAGAATTCAGTATCATTTTATTAGTTCATAAAATTCAGTAGTATTCCATCAGTCACGAAACCCAAGGAAGTCATTCCAATTTAGATCAGTTAACAATGTTTAGTGTCTATTCAGATGGAAGCAGGATTCAGCACTGAGTGAGCCCAAGGATGGGAACTCACCTATTATTAGAGGGTGTGATTTTTAGAAGCAGTCCTTGCGCTCCAGAACTATGTAGCCAGCGTACGTTGAGACATTAAACCCGCTATTTTGAGGGTAGATAAGGTGACTTAACCTATCATATGAGGGTCCTACTATTCTCCTTTCAGATAGTTTATTTCAGTTTTGGTATTGGTTTACCCCATTATAGACATTATTTTATATACAGTATTAGTTTAATTTTGAAATTTATGGCCTTACAAATGATATTCCATATATTTATAATATATTATTCAATGCTCAGTTACAGATATCAGTCATAGGTTAGTTTATGATCCTTCTGGGTCATGAGCACCGTGTAGCATTCTGGGTACCAGATTCAAGGCATTACAAACTTGGTATCATAGCCTAAGGTTCAATAGCATCCTAGGAAGTCTGAAAAGCCATATCTAGTAGAGTTTTATACATAGGTGTGTTGTGCACCACACTTATGTGCAGGAGGCTTTGAGATGTTTTAGGAATAGTTCTCTTCTTTCAGTATTCATGTTGTGCCAGTGAGCATGAGCTCAAATTTAACTCCCATTCTAATTGGCTCTTCTTATCATTTACAAAACATGCCTCCCAAAAGGGCTAGCCAAAGAAAAATCGATAATCAGTCAACACCTCAGCCCATTCAGGCAGATCCCCTGGATGAATATATTTCTCATGTAGAATTCAGGACTGCATTCACTACTCTAGCCAATCCAGTCATAACTCAGAATAACTGGCCAGCTACTATTCCATCTAATCCAATGGCTAATTCAGCTACATCCAAGATTCGCGACTTCACCCGAATGAATCCTCCCCTATTCTCTGGTTCTAAGTCTGAAAAGAGTCCACAGGAGTTCCTCGACCAGGTTCAGAAAGTCATAGATATCATGGGAGTGACTTTTAGTAAGAGTGTAGTATTAGCCATCTATCAGTTACAAGATGTAGCCCATATGTGGTTTAAGTAGTGGAAGGTAGACAGAGGTACAGATACAGGGTCCATAGAATGAGAGGAGTTTGCTATGGTCTTCTTAGATAGATTCTATCCCCTAGAATAGAAAGAAGCTAAAGTATTAGACTTCATCAATCTCAGACAAAGTAGCATGAGTGTGAAAAAATACTCCCTCAAGTTCACCCAGTTAGCCAGGTATGCTCCCCATGTAGTAGCAGCAGACAGTAGATCTAGAATGAGCAAATTTATGTCTGGGGTTTTAGGTAGAGTGGTTAAGGAGTTCAAGATTGGGATATTGATTAAGGAGATAGACATATCTAGTATTATGGTCCATGCTTAACAGATTGAAGAGTAGAAACTTAAGAAGAAGGAAAGAGAGAATAAGAGAGCCAGAACCAGTAGTTGTAGTTTTTCTCAGCCAGGGTCGTAGGGTGGTAATTGTTCTCAGCATAGTCAAAAGTTTTCAGTCTCAGTTCCCTTTTAAGATAGTGCCCTAGTACCAAAGTTCAGAAATGATCATAAAGATAGGGTACCAGGCTCCAAGGCCCATGGTATTGAGGGTAGGGTTTTTCCTTACCCGCTTTGCGAAGAGTGTGGTAAGCATCATAAGGGTATATGTAGAGCCAACAGTGATGTGTGTTTTGGATATGGCGAGTCAGGTCACAAGGTCCGAGACTTTCTTAATCCCAGCCCACAAAGTTAGTACAATTATCCTTCAGCTCAGTCCGGTCGCTCGAATCAGCAGGGTGCCAATTCCAGTTCTACTAGTGGGCAATGCCCAAACACTCTATGCACTTAGTCCTGACAAGATCATGAAAGTTCTCCTGATGTAGTCACTGGTATGTTGTAGATCTCTTATTTACATATTAATGTTTCTTCAGATGTAAGAGCTTCTTTTTCTTTTGTAACTCCTATCATAACGGTCAACTTTAAGGTCAGACCAAATATTAACAAGACTTTTTCCAGTCTCTACCCCAGTGATTCAGTCTAACACAGCCTAACAGGTATTCAGTAACTATCCGGTTATGATATCTCAGAAAGTCAGGCCTTTAGATTCTAGTAGTAATGCCAGTATGTGTAGAAAATCATTAAGGGAAGATGATTCCCGACCCATTCCTACCTCAGTGTAAAGTTTTGTACTTCAACCCTCCCGATACTTACACATGCTTTACATTTCAGTCCCATGGATACAACTTATATCCATGTGCTTTACATAGAATAGTGTGTGTTTCAAGTTCCTCATATGAGGAGTCCAAGTTTATCTAATATTGTGGATCATGTTCTACAAATTCAGAAATTCCAAACCTAGTTCGTGCAGCTCATGACTCATGCACTCATGTCATGCTTTATAGTATGCTTAGCCTACATAATTCATGACTTCACTCCTAGTGTCCAGTCAAACTCAGATTATTCCATGTATACCCTCAGTTTGGATCCCTCAGTGAATTCGTAATGTTAATGTTCTGTCCCTAGGCCCTCAATTATAGCGTTATTCAGTAATCAGTATTCAGTAAAGGACTCAGATAGTCGTACAAAACTATAGCCTTAGCTATCAAAATTCAATACTTTAGTACCACTATAACCGTCAATTATCAGGAACCAACATTCAGTCCCAGTTATAGTCTTAGTTACAGTTATAGTCTTAATTACTATCTTAGCTATAATCTCAGTCTCAGTCCTAGTCTAGTCAGATTATAAACTCAGTTCACTTTCAGGATTACTCGACCATAGCATATGACCATCAGTTATTCAGTCATTGGTATTTTAGTACCTTAATTTACAGAATTTTTTTGAATTATGTTGGATACGTGGTCTTCCATTCTTAAGGTAATACAGTCTTTCACTTATTCATGCTTAATTACCTCACGTTACCTAGTCAGTCATTACCTTTTATGTATAATACTATATAGTCTAAGTCCAGCCTTTTAGACTAAGCACAGTTCAGCCTTATAGACCCAGTAGTCAGCTATCAGTTATTCAGTTAATCAGATAAATTAGTGTATTTATGTATTCGTGCTCATCACCCAGGTGAATCTTCTCAGTAGTCTCAGTTGCAATGGATAAGGCTTAGTCACTTTATCTTAGACGATGTTTGTTAGGCCTTACCTCCTAATACAAAAATCCCAGCCATATAGCTATCACCTATTCAGATGTCCTGCTCTGGCCAGACCAAGATTCATTTTGTTCCTTCAACCACTAGAACTCTACAAAAAGAGCATTATAGGAATGCTTCAGTCGAGCAGAAGTTTCCAGTATGAGTTAAGCTGCCAGTAATTTAGTTTAGCAGCCAGCCAGAAAAGTTTAGATGGTGTGGTTTCCTATCTTTCCATCTAGTCACACTATTCAGAATCTCATAAATGTGATCATTCTAAGATGGACTAACTAGGTAGTGGCGTGTTCAACTTGGTTCATGTTCATGCCTTAGTTTCAAATTCTAGGTATTCAGTCATGATTCAATCCGTGGGTGCCTCGTGCATCGCCTCAGTTTTTCTCAATATCTCAACAAAGTCAGTTCAACATTATTCAAGGGACACAGTATCCCAAGGGGGAGATATACGATAATCCCCCCTAATATTCATGACTTAAACATGTCACTCTCTCTTCTCATAATGAGTCCAATTTTGGATAAGGGATACTCATGAGTTGACCCTCAAACTCCGATCTCACCTGTAAGCCACGTATTCAAGGTACTTAGTTTAGATCATGATATCCAGCTCAAGTGTCACGTTCTAGAATTAGTTATGTTCTCATGTTTCCGCTTATGCGTACTTAGTAATTAATCTCAGACTCACCAGAAATTTTTTTTCAGTTTAAGGTAACAGTCTTCCTTGAACTCATTCAGTTTCATGTTCAGGTTTTAGTTACAAACTCGGTATTCAGTTCCATATTCAGATTCCCATCACAAGCTTGGTATCAAATACCATTTTATATTCATTCATGCATTCATGTGTCAGTTCAGTCATATAATCATGCATCAGATATACATTCTCATTATGAAAAACTCAGCTTATTAGAAATCTTGGTCAAGTATTCATGAACCAGTACTCATGCATCAAATATGCATGTTTAGTATGATACATTTAATTTATCAGTTATGTTAGTCGTGTAATCATGTTTTATTTATTCATGTCTTATATGTACTTCAGTTTATTATTTCTCCTCTCTTATTCAGTCTCATTCGAGGACAAATGTTCCTAAGGAGGAGATATAGTAAGACCCCATAAAATCCTAAGCATAATTCAATCCATTTATGCTTGTTAAGGGAGGGGGTCCCATACTTAGAAGGTTCTAACTAAGTTCCCAGACTTAGCCTATTATTGGCCTTCAAAAGTTGGCTATTTTATTTTGCCACCTTAACGTTCTTTAATGGTTTGTATTTTTGTTAATTCATGATCAGCGAGGTTCATAGGTAGTCCTGGACAAGTTTTGAATTTTTTGAACCACGTTTAAAATCCCAAAATAGTGGACCAATACAATCTTGGCACGCTGCATCGCCAATCGCGTTGGTTGATATTGTTGCAGGTTGCCAGGGTCAAAGTATTAAGGCTTGATGCAATGATGGTGTGACGCATCGACTATCGCATCGATGCCATGATGCACCGCATCGCTAATAGCGTCGGTGCCATGTTCTCAGTCATTTAAAAGCCGTATCCTCAAGGTTAATTCAGTCTTTTTCCCACGCCCTTCAGACCACATAACTCAAAATTTATCCCTCTTTTGGCTAACCCTATTCATTATTCACAAAATCCTTAAGAACAAAACCCTAGGGCTATTAATTCAAGACTCAATTTCCAAGGAATTCCACCATAAACCTTTAAGAATTCACCAACTAAGGTATGTCAAGTGTTCATCAAAGGGTTTCTTCCACCCTTGGAGTCCAAGAACCTTTTCAAAAACTCAAGATAATGTTTTGATGAATTTCATGATTTAGTTTGATTATATTCATGACTATTATGTTAATGGGTTCTTTAGTTCATGTTTTAATTGCAATATCTACGTGAAGTAAAGTGATATATGTGTAGTATCATATGAAACCATGTTAAACCCTTGAAATTTGTCAATGGGAATGTGAATTATGATGCCTATTTGTTGTATAGGGTTATGTGCATATGTTATGCTCACCAAGTGTTTGATGAATTGTTCATGTGAGTTATTAAGTGAAAGAAATCAAGCCATGCTAGTTATGTGCAAGTTGTATCATACAAGTGTTTGACAAATTATTAATGAGAATGAAATAATGCCAAGTTATAGTTTGCCAATACATATTTCCCATTCATGTATAAGTAATGCATCTCAAGTGGTTGTTGAAATGTCTAAGTGAATGAATGATACATATGTAGCCACCGTTGAGCTTTTAAGCTTGTGCCATGATTTACTTATTATGCTATCGAGTCCTGGGGGTACTTGCACTTGGCAATTTAGCTGTGTGCCTAGAGCCAGTGTTAGTTTTCATGATACTCAAAGTCAAGGCATGATCAGTAGAGCTCAGTCAGTTATGTGACTCAGGAAAATCCAGTCAATTTAGTAGCAGTCCAATAATCTCAATAATCTCAGTAATCTCTGTAATTTCAGTCAGTTATCAGATCTCAGTAGTATTCAATTCAGACCTCAGTAACTCAGTCAGCTAGCAGAACTCAGTAGCATTTTATCAGTTGACGGAATTCAGTAGTATTACATCAGTCATAGAACCCAAGGAACTTAGTCTAGTTTAGTTTAGTTAATCATGTTCAATGTCTTTTCAGATGGGAGTAGGATTCAGCACTGAGTGAGCCCAAGGATGGGAACTCACATGTTATTAGAGGGTGTGATTCTTAGAAGCAGTCCATGCACTCCAGAACTACGTAGGCAGTGTTTGTTGAGACATCAAACCTGCTATTTTGAGGGTAGATGAGGTGACTTAACCTATTATATGAGGGTCCCATCATTCTCCTTTGAGTACCTGCTATATGAGGGATCAATCACAGCTTGTCCTTACCAATGGCGCGGTGTTGACACCCTTCCAATTGGGGTTACAGATTGGACCCTAACTCAGCTATATTTCTTTATTTATGACATGTCAGTTAGATGATTATCTTTCATTTGTTTTAATTTCAGATTTAGTCTCAGTAATAGAACTCAGTTCAGTTCTACAGATATCAGGACTACCAGATACAGTCGCTTAGCTCAGTACAGAACTCAACTAGTTCCATCAAAACCAGTACTGTCAGACACAGTCGCCCAGTTAATATTATATTAATTATATGAAATTCATGTTACCAGTATTAAGATTTTAGGACTGTCAAATACAGTCAATCAGACCAGTTCTTCAAAATCAGAACTGTCAGAAATAGTTAGTCCTTTATCTGTAATACAACATTATTCCCTCAGTCTTCAGTAGACTCAGTTATCCATACCAGTAATCTCAGATGTTAGCAACTTAGTACTCATAATTCAGTACCCAGTGTCAGTATGATCTCAGTTATATTTTACGTATTCATGCATGTATTCTCATGTTTATGTTATTCGGTCAGTTAGTATTGTTCATGCATATGAACCCTATGCACTCAGCCACCTTACTTACATATGAGTACATTCAATCGTACTGACGCATTTGTGCTATGGTGTTTTATACTATAGGTTTAGAAGTACGAGTTCCCAAGCATCATTAGTAGATCAGACGTTCAACAGCCAGACTAACAGTGAGCCCTTATCATTCAAGGATAGCATAATTATTTTATTACTTTATTATTTCAGTAGTTTAGAGTTAGTTGGGGACTTATCCCATCAACCCCATAATTTTTAAATAGTTTAGAGGCTTTCAGACTACAACTTGTTTCTAATAGTTTATTTTAGTTTTGGGTATTGGTTGACCCGTTTCAAATATTGTTTAATATACAGTATTAGTTCAGTTTGGAACCTTATGGCATTACAGCTTATATTCTGCATATTTATAGTATATTATTCAGTGCTCAGTTATAGATATCTGTCATGGGTTAGCTTATGGTCCTTCAGGGTCATGAGCACCGTGTAGCATTTTGGGTACCAGATTCGAGGCATTACACCTTCTCAATGTCTACCCCAGTGGGTAAGTCTATCATAGCTCCGTGGGTATACAGGAACTTCCCGATTAGAGTATCTTAGAAAGTTACTTCGGTAGACCTTGTAGAGTTAGAGATGAATGATTTTGATGTTATTCTCGGCATGAATTGGCTTCATTCATGCTATGCTTTTGTGGATTGCTGAAATAGAGTCCCTTTTCAGTTTCCAAATGAACCAGTCCTTGAATAGAGGGGTAGTACTACAGCGTTTAGGGGTTAACTTAGTTCATTCCTTAGAGCGAGAAAGATGATATCCAAGGGGTGTGTCTATCATCTTGTACAAGTCAAAGACTCTAGTTTTGAGACTCCTAATCTTAAGTCAATTCCAGTTGCAAGGGAATTTCCAGAAGTCTTCCCTGAGGATTTTCTCAGAGTTCTTCCTGAAAGGGAAATTGACTTTTGAATAGACCTTCTTCCAGATACCCAACCTATCTCTATTCCTCCACACAGAATGGCTCCAACAAAACTTAAAGAGTTGAAAGAACATTTGAAAGATCTCTTAGATAAGGGGTTCATCAGGCCTAGTATTTCCCTACGGGGCACACCAGTTCTGTTCATGTGTAAGAAAGATGGTTCTCTTAGAATGTGTATCGACTACCGCCAGTTGAACAAAGTCACAATCAAGAATAAATACCCACTTTCCAGAATCGATGACTTATTTTACCAACTCCAGGGTGCCAGTTATTTCTCTAAGATGGACCTCAGATCCGTCTATCATCAACTAAGAGTCAGATAATATGACATTCTAAAAATAACTTTCAGAACCCGATATAGTCACTTTGAGTTTCTAGTCTTGTCCTTTGGTCTCGCAAATTCCCCAGCAGCCTTTATGGACTTGATGAATCGAGTGTTCAAGAAGTACTTGGTCATGTTCATCATGGTCTTTATTGATGACATTCTTGTCTACTCTTGTATCGAAAATGTTTATACAGACCACCTCAGCATAGTATTGCATACTCTTAGAGCCTATTAGTTCTTCGCTAAATTTAGCAAGTGCAAATTTTGGCTAAGATCAGTATCTTTTCTTGGCCATATTATTTTCGGTGATGGAATTAGAGTTGATCCTCAGAAGACCGAAATGCTGAGAAACTAGCCTATCAGATATTAGAAGTTTCTTGGGTTTGCCTGGCTATTATCGACGGTTTGTTGAAGGATTTTCGTCTATTGCATCCCCCATGTCCAGATCTACTCAAAAGTAAGTTAAGTTTTAGTGGTCAAATTCTTGTGAGAAGAGTTTTCAGGAGTTGAAGACTCGACTCATCACAACCCCAGTTTTGATGTTACCAAATGGTTCAGATGGGTTTTTTTGTGTACTATGAGGCTTCAGGAGTCGATTTGGGGTGTGTTTTAATACAAAATAGCAAGGTTGTGGCCTATGCCTATAGACAACTTAAGTCCCATGAAAAGAATTACCCCATCCATGATCTTGAGCTAGCAACTATTGTGTCTGCCTTGATGATTTGGTGGCATTCTTTGTATGGGGTGTATGATGATGTGATCACAGACCACAAAATCTTGCAGTATGTGTTTTCGTAGAAAGATTTGAACCTTCTCCAGAGAAGGTGGTTAGAATTATTGAAAGATTATGATATGAGTATTTTGTACCTCCCGAGCAAGGCCAATATAGTGGCAGATATGCTAAGTAGATTGTCTATAGTTAGTGTTGCTCATGTTGAGGATGATAAGAAAAAGTTAGTTAGGGAAGTTCATCATCTTGCCAGATTACGTGTTTATTTGGTTGATTCAGTGGAGGGTAGTGTATGGGCTCAAAATAGTTCAAAATCTTCTTTGGTTGCCGAAGTGAAAGAAAATCAAGATAGGGAACCTAGTCTGGTGAAGCTGAAGGAGTCAGTCAGAGACCAAAAAGTAGAGGTTTTCTCCCAAGGGGGTGATGGTGTGTTATGTTGCCAGGGCAGACGTGTGTGCTGTGTGTTAATAAGTTGAGAGAGCAAATTCTTACAGAAGTGCATGGTGCACGTTACTCTATTCATCCAGGGGCCAAGAAGATGTACTAAGATCTGTGGGTAATCTATTATTGGAGTGGGATGAAGAGAGATACTGTATAGTTTGTAGCTAAGTGCTCTACTTATCAATAGGTTAAGATTGAACATCAGAATCCTAGTGGGTCTATGCAGGAGTTTAGTATTCCCACTTGGAAGTGAGAGGAAGTGAACATAGATTTTGTGATAGGTTTGCCTCATAATCATCGACAACATGATTCAATTTAGGTTATTGTGGATAGGATGACCAAATCAACCCATTTCTTACCAGTCCATATTTCTTACTTAGCCGAGGACTATGCCAAGCTCTATATTAGAGAGTTGGTTAGGTTGCATGGTGTTCCGCTATCTATCATCTTAGATAGAGGTACTCAGTTTACCTCTTATTTTTGGAAAGCTTTTTAGGAGGGTCTTGATACCCAAGTTTACCTCAATACAACCTTCCACCCACAGACAGATGGTCAGCATAGAGGACCATTCAGACCTTTAAGGATATATTGAGAGTGTGTGTCATTGACTTTAAGGGCAGTTAGGATGATCACTTACCTTTGATTTAATTCACGTATAATAACAGCTATCATTCCAGTATTCAGATGGCTCTATTTAAGGCTCTATATGAAAGGAGATATAGATCTCCGATTGGTTGGTTTGAGATAGGAGAAACCACTTTGATAGGGCCTAATTTGGTATTTAATGCTTTGGAGAAAGTTTAGCTAATCCGAAAGAGGCTTAGGGCATCCCAAAGCTGACAGAAATCTTATGAAGATGTGAGGAGAATAGATCTTGAGTTCGAGATTGGTGATTTTATATATCTAAAGATCTCTCCCATGAAGGGTATGCAAAGGTTTGGTAAGAAAGGGAAACTTATTCCCCGATATGTTGGCCCTTACAAAATCTTGAGCCGCTTTGGGAAGGTAGCTTATGAGCTTAAGTTGCCTGCAGACTTAGCATTAGTGGACCCATTGTTCCATATCTCTTAGCTGAATAAGTGTATTGTGACCTAGCTGTAGTTGTCCCTTTAGTAAGTGTAGATGTTTAGACCAACCTTTCTTACAATGAAATTCTAGTCGAGATCCTTGATTGCCAGATTTATAGACTAAGGAACAAAGAAGTTCCCCTAGTCAAGGTTGTTTGGCAAAACTAGTCCGTAGAGGGAGCCACTTGGGAAGTAGAAGTAGATATATGGACCAAGTACCCTCATCTTTTTCCACAAACTCATACTCAGCTTAAGGTAATAATTTTCCCCAGAATTTTCTCTTTCACATGCTCAATTTCAGCTACATATCATTCTCATGTCATTCATGCTTTCACAGAACTAGTTCAGTTATGTATTATGTTTTAGAGTCAGTTATGTAATCACCTTTTCATCGCGTATATTTAGTATGTAACCTTAATTTCTCAGTGTTTTCAACTTAACAAATCTCATTTGAGGATGAATGTTCCCAAAGGGGAAATCTTGTAATACCCCCAAAATCTGATGACGAATATTCCCAAGGGGGAGATCTTGTAATACCCCCAAAATCCAAACCAGTATTAGAGCCATGCTTTGAGCTCATGGGAAATGAATTAGAGTTCTTTGATAGTTTTACGAACGAGTTTGATGTGTATTAAGGCTTCAAATAACTCCTAGCTATTAGACGAATCAAAATATCCCTTACCGATTGAGTTCTAGAGAAGGATATTGCTATAGTCAACTTCAAAAAAGCATATCTTTAGTTCTACTAAGAATTTTTTGAGATAAAGACCCTCTAAATTATAGATAATTGAGTCAGCTTTCCAACGATATGAATTTCGCCTAAATTCAATACCCGGATGAGAATTTATGACACTAGTGAGAGATAGTAGCTCATCGCGATTATACCGCATCACAGTGATGCCCAAAATCACACTCATCCTTTTATAGTGAAGCACCATGATGGCGTCGTATCACGCCAAGCTGCAAAATTGCACTCGTCCTTTTCTAGTGAAGCACCGTGATGGTGCCACATCGCGCCAAGGGGCAAAATTGTACTCATCTTTTTTCCAGTGAAGCACTGCGATGGCGGCGCACATGCCATGGTGCAAAATTGGGATTGTCCTTTTTATAGTAGCGCAACGCCATAGCACCGCGTCACACCAGAGTGTAAAATCAGGATTTTCCAGTTCCGTATTTTATTTTTCCAGAGACCGTTTAGTCTTTTTCCATGGCCCCAAATCCATCCAAACATGAAATTAAAACCTGAAAGGGGGAAGTATGTGCCCTATTATTCATAATTTCCCTTTAAGAAATTAATCCTCTCTCATGAGAAAACCCTAGCCCTTCAAGATTCAAGCTCAAGTTTCAAGAAAACAATCAAGAACCTTCATAAATTCCTCAGTCAAGGTATGTTAAATGTTCATCCATGGGTCCCTTCCACCCATGGAGTCTAAGAATCTAATTTTAAATTCAAAGTTATGATTTCTACAAGTTATTGTGACTTTTAACCATAAATCCCCATGAATTTGGATTTTATACCATGTTTACATGAAATTATTGTTGTTATTAAACCCCACATGTTTAAATAGTGTTGTTCGCTAATTTAAATCATAATTAGTAATGTTTATGTTGAAATCATGCTATTACTACAAGCTTTAAACTATTCTCATGCTTAGCTTAAACTACGAATATCAAGTGTTTGATGAAATGCCTACAAGAATGAATTTTGAATGAATGCTTTCACATTATGTCCTCAAAGTTTTAGTACTATTTTTCTATTATTACTATCGAGTCTGGGGGTTATGAATACCCAAAAACTTAGTTGTTTACTTAGTCTCAGTATCTTCAGAATGGTTTTAGATATGTTATGAGCATTATCAATTCAGTCAGTTATCATAATTAGTTGAACTTAGAACAATTTAGTATCCCAAGTCATTTTAGTTAGGAGTAGGATTTAGCACCAAGCGAGTGTAGGGATGGTGGCCTCCCTGCCAGTTATGCAGAGTCGTTAGTAGCAGTCTCTGTACTCCAGAACCACGTAGCTAGCGTAGGATATGAGGAGTCATTCATCAGTTCATGCTTGACTACCTCTCTGGGGTCACCCGTCAGTTTAGGCTTGACACCCTTAGTCCTTCGGGACAACGCATTAGTAGATCCACACAACTAGTGTTAGTACCCGTGGCATAGTACTGATACCCTTCCAACTGGGGTCACTGGTTGGACCCCAATTTGCTCATTGAGGCATGTCGGTTAGATGATTGCTCCCATAGTCTCAGTCCAGTAATTAGCTCAGTAATTTAGTTTTAGTTTTGCTTGACTATAACATACAAATATAAGTCATTTATTTATCAGTATCCAGTATTTCAGCTTACAAATTATATTCAAAACATATTTTATGCTTGGTCATGCATTATCAGTCTTTACAGATTTTATGCATTTTATTTAGTACTTCATGATATTTATTTAGTCAGTTATTACTTCTGCACATGAAAACCTTGCATATCAGCCTAACCTCATTTATCATACTAGTACATTCAAAGTACTGATCACATACTCATTTCTTGCGCTATGATGTTAAATATCATCGGTTCAAATGCTCAATTCCCTGATGGTGTATAGACATACCAAATTATCAGCTATAACAGTGGTGAGTCCTCACACTTCGAGGACATAGTTTATTTACCTTAGTTTACATTATCTATTTCATTATTTTTCTATTTAGTCGGAGTTCATTAGAGGGTTTTCCCATTAGCTCCATAGTCAGTCAATAGAGGCTTTTCATACTATTACAAATAGTTAGTCAGTCTTTCGTTTTCATTTGAAATTGTCATCTGTTTTATTAGTATTGTCAGTATTGTTTTACAGACATTATTAGAACTATGATTTAAAACCTTATGGCATTCCTCAATTAAATTTTTTATATGATCTTTTGTTATCAGTTTTACCCAATGCTAACAGTAGGTACCAGCTCATGGGTTAGCTTGTGGTCTCACGAGATCGTAAACACCATGTTGCACCCAGGGTGTACTCTTGGGCCATTACATCTATTTATTGGTCAGTTCAGGTTTTGCACACCCCTAGTTAGAGCAAAAATTTGGTCAGATATGATCTACAGTAAATCAAAGACAGCCTGACACTCTCTCGAGTAACACGATGGCTAATCCAAAGAATGATGGTCACTGCCTTGCCATTACCACTCGAAGTGGTAAATCTACCATAGAACCACCTGTACCGATTATAGATGAGAAAATAAATGATTATAATCCTATTGATATGGATAGTAGTATCAAGTGAGATGAAGAAGAAGATAAGACCGAGAAGACTATTTTGAAGTCTATCTCGATACCTCGTCCTCCTTTTCCTTAAAGGCTAAAAAAATAAGAAAATGGTAAGTATTAGAAGTTTTTGTCAATGCTAAAAGAGCTATCAATCAACATCCCACTTGTAGAGATATTAAAGAAAATGCCAGGATATGCAAAATTATGAAAGATCTAATCATTAAGAAGAGGTTAGTCATTTATGAGCCAGTTGACAATATTTATCATGCAGTGCAGTAGCTACTAGATCATTGGTGGAGATGAAGGAGGATCCTAGTTCTTTCACTATACCTTGCATCATTAGATTTTCCAACTTCGCTCGTGCATTATGTGATTTGGGTGTTAGCATCAACCTTATGCCATTTACAATGTTTAAATAGTTGTGGTTGAGGGCTCCCAAAACAACCACCATGAGATTAGTGATGGCAGATAGGACAGTGAAAAAACCAATTGGTATTCTATATAATGTATTGGTAAAGGTGGCTTATTTTATTTTTCCTGTGAATTTTGTGATATTGGACTGCAAAGTGGACTTCCAAGTCCCAATTATTTTTGGAAGAACATTCCTGGCAACCGGAAGGACATTAATTAATTTAGAGTTAGATCATCTAATATTGATACTCAGTGATGAACACGTAGTGTTCAATGTATATAAATCCATGAAACAACCCGATAAGTTAAGAGATATACCCGTGATTGATATATATGATGATAAAGTAGATTCATTCTATGATGTTGATTCTATTACTCTTTGGGATGATGGTTCAGATATTACTGTTCCTATTAAAGAAAGGTTGGGTGTCGAAGCGCTAGCAGCAATGATCATGAACTTTGACCGTGATAGCCTTGAAGAGTATGTTGAGATGCTATGTGCACTTTATAGGAGTGGTTCTTACATGTATGCACCACATAAGCTTGATTTGGATTTAAATAATAGAACTACTCCACCTGCTTGTCCATCCATTGAAGAGCCACCGATCGTAGATTTGAAGGTCCTTCCTTCTCATTTGTGATATGCATTTTTGGGGGCCAACAACATTTTACCGATAATTAATGTAGCCGATTTAATTGAATCAGAAGTGGAAGAATTGTTATCAATATTACAAAGATTTTCGAGGGCCATTGGATGGTTAATTACAGACATTGTGGGTATTCCGCCTGGTCTTTGTACTCATAAACTTCAACTTGAACTGGCATGTATTCCAAATATAGAACATAAGCTTCAACTCAATCTTCCTATGTAGGAGGTAATGAAG
>JAPEIP010000012.1:84962458-84978395 GCA_026120095.1 Capsicum chinense | reverse complement strand
CCACATAAGCTTGATTTGGATTTAAATAATAGAACTACTCCACCTGCTTGTCCATCCATTGAAGAGCCACCGATCGTAGATTTGAAGGTCCTTCCTTCTCATTTGTGATATGCATTTTTGGGGGCCAACAACATTTTACCGATAATTAATGTAGCCGATTTAATTGAATCAGAAGTGGAAGAATTGTTATCAATATTACAAAGATTTTCGAGGGCCATTGGATGGTTAATTACAGACATTGTGGGTATTCCGCCTGGTCTTTGTACTCATAAACTTCAACTTGAACTGGCATGTATTCCAAATATAGAACATAAGCTTCAACTCAATCTTCCTATGTAGGAGGTAATGAAGAAAGTGATGATCAAGTGGTTGGATGCTGGTGTAGTATATTCTATTGCTGACAATAATGGGTTAGTCCGGTACAATGTGTTCTGAAGAAAGGCATGATTACTATTGTGCTTAATGATAAGAATAAGCTAGGGTCTATGGGGCCAATCACAGGATAAAGGGTATGCATAGATTACAGAAAATTGAATGCATGAACTCAGAAGTACCATCTTCCCTTGCCTTTTATGGACCAGATATTAGACAGATTAGCGGGCAGAGGATGGTACTATTTTCTTGATGGGTATTCAGGTTACAATCACATTATTATTATGCCTAAAGAACAAGAGAAGACTACCTTTACATGTCCTTATGGGACTTTTGCATTCAAACGTATGCCGTTCGGGCTATGCAATGCTCCAGCCATATTTCAGAGATGTATGATGTCCATCTTCTTTGATATGGTAAAATACACCATCGAAGTTTTTATTTATGATTTTTTGATCATTGGTGATTCATTTGATGACTGCCTAGTGTACTTAACCAATGCTCTTAGAAGGTGTGAAGAATGCAACTTGGTACTTAACTAAGAAAAGTGCCATTTTATGGTCAAAAAAGGTATTGTGCTTGGAAACAATATTTCAAAAAAGGGGCATAGAGATTGATAGATCCAATATAGAGATGATTGAGAAATTACCTCCACCCATTTATGTGAAGGGGATTCGGGAGTTTTTTAGGGCATGCCTCTTTTTATAGGCGTTTTACCAAAGATTTCTCAAAGATTGCTAATCCTGTTTGCAAGCTTCTTGAGAAGGAAGTGAAATTTGTTTTTGATGATGAATGTATGAAGGATTTTGAAATCCCAAAAGAGAATTTGGTGTTGGCCCAATCATTGTGTCACCTGATTGGTCCTTTCCTTTTGAGGTTATGTATGATGCAAGTGGAGTGGCTATAGGTCTTGTCCTAGGCCAAAGAAAAGAAAAGATTCTTCATCCTATATACTATGCCAATAAGGTATTGAACCCTACTTAAAAGAAATAAACAGTGACTGAACAAGAGTTGTTGGCAGTGGTTTTTGCCTTTGAGAAGTTTCAGTCTTGCTTGATTGGGACAAAGGTAGTTGTGCACACAGATCATGCAACATTGCGGTACTTGATAACCAAGAATAATGTAAAATCTAGACTGATTAGATGGATACTTTTTCTGCAAGAATTTGATTTTGAATTCAAGGACAAAAAAGTCACAAAGAACCAAGTTGCGGATCACTAGTCTAGACTTGAGGAGAAAGCTACGTAGAAAGTGGAAGATGGGCTAGAGATTGATGACAGGTTTCTAGATGAGTAGTTATTGGTAGATTCCTAAGATCTAATTCCATGGTTTGTAGACTATGAAAGTTATCTAGCCAGTAATCTAATCCCAGAAGATCTTTCCTTCCAACAAAGAAAGAAGTTTATGCATGAGGTAAGGAAATTTTTTTGGGATGAGCCTTATTTATTAAGAATATGTGTGGATGGGATTATTCGTAGATGTATACTTGAGGTAGAGATGATGAGCATACTTGAGGCTTGTCATTCTTTGCCAGTTGGAGGTCATCATGGAGGAACCCGTACAACCCATAAAATCTTGCAATGTTGGTATTATTGGCAAACAATCTACAAAGACGCATATGACTTTACTTTTGCTTGTGATCAATGTCAATGCTAAGGTAATATCTCTAGATTCCATGAACTACCTATGACTCTTATTTTAGAATTAGAATTGTTTGATGTATAGGGTATAGATTTTGATGGGACCTTTTGTGAGTTCATTTGGCATGAAGTATATACTTGTGGCTGTGGATTATGTATCCAAATAGGTGGAAGCAGTTGCGCTCCCCAACAATGAAGCACCTAATGTCACTGTATTCTTGAAAAAGAACATATTTTCTTAATTTGGTACCCTACATGCTTTTATTAGTAATGGTGAGTCATCCTTTTGTAACCCCTTATTCAAAAGTCTAGTTGAGAAGTATAGAGTGAAACACAAGGTGGCAACACCTTATCATCTGCAGACTAGTGGATAGGTTGAATGTCCAATAGAGAAATCAAGTCTATCTTGGCGAGGATAGTGAATTCCAATAGGACTAATTGGTCACAAAATTTAGATGATGCATTATGGCCTTACCGAACAACATTCAAGACTCCAATTAGTGCTTTACCTTATCAGCTAGTATATGGAAAGGTTTGTCACTTGCTTGTTGAGCTTGAGCATAAATCACTGTGGGCCTTGAAGAATATGAATTTTGAGTGGCAATATAACGCCAAGTCAAGGTTGAACAAGATGAATGAGTTAGATGAATTCCAACTTTGGGCTTATAAAAGTTCTGCACTTTACAAGGAAAATATTAAGCTGTATCATGAACACAAAATTGAGAAATGAATCTTAAAAAAAGGTGACCAGGCATTGCTCTACAACTCAAGACTTCACTTGTTTCCATGTAAGTTGAAGTTTAGATGGTATAGTCCCTCTACTGTGCTAAGAGTGTTCCCTTATGGTGCTTTGGAATTGAAAGAGATGGTGAAGCCCCATTTAAGGTGATTGGACAAAGAGTCAAGAACTATATGGGGAACACTAAGGATGTAAATGTTATAATTGAGATGGACCTTGGTAAAGTCTGAGTAACAGAGGTAATTATGTCATACCGCGACGTTAAATCAAGCGCTGCACGGAAGGCAACCCATGAGGCTAGTTAGTGCAATCTAAGCATCCAACTTAGACCCGTCGTGCCACGATGTTAAATCAAGCACTATATGGAAGGAAACCCATGTTTTGTATTTATTTATTTATAAGGTAATTTTTTGTTCTGTGTGCAGGGATAAACATCGTAGAAACAAGACTAAAAGTTTAATTAAATAAGTAATACAGACTCTTTACGAGTTATATATTATGAGTACGACTCATGAGTAAGAGTTGTAAGGACATAAGAGACTAAATAGATTTAGGTAAAAGTTTCTAGAGTCTTTACGACTCTCAGAATGAGTCGTACCTTTAAAGGTATGACTCATCAAATTCAGTCGTATCCACTCCAGAACCCACGTAAGGTTCCAGGTCTATACGAGTTGCAGGAAAGACCCGTAAGCCTGGGTAGGATTCGTATCTATGAATCATACCCAAGCTTACTAGGTCAAGGGTCGTGGGTCAACCCGACCCAGAATTTGATTTAAAAACAAAAGAGGGTACCCGTCGGGGACCCGATATCCAAAACACATATCCACCTCTATTGTTGACCAAATTTCGAGCTCCCAAGGAAAGAAATCACTTTGAATCCCTTATCGTCTTGCTCAAATTCCTCACATTGCATGAATTGGGCACAAATTTAGGGGAAGAGAAGTTCAAATCAAGAGAAGCTAAGAACTCAACCAAGCAAGTAAGTTTTCAAACTCAAACTCCTTTCATATTAAGTTGAAATTGCAAATGTGAGTTATCTTCAACTTGCTTTAAGTTACATTTACGTGTGGATTGAATTTTGGTACACTAGTTCATAGGTTTTTAGTTGAAAATGAAAAATAGGGGTGAAATTGATTTTAGGTGTTTATATTGTATGTATTTGGACTAAAATTGGGTGATATTGCTACATAAAGTACGGGGTAGTTTGGTAAATTTGAATTTCAGTCAACTTTAAGGTTGAACTTCTATGTTGCAGTGGACACGAGACTCCTTACGACTCGTACCCATTGGTAATAGGATAGTAATGAGACTCGTATCCAGTGACAACATATAAGTGTCACTAAGTAACGGTTCTGGTTTGGGTACGACTTGCTTAAACAAGTCATATCCAAGCCATACTACTCGTACACAAAAGTCGTAAGTACATGGGCAAACATTATATATTAGTGGATTGTTTCTGGACTACTTACGACTATTGGTTACGAGTCGTATCTAGTCGGCACGACTAGTTAGGAGGATTTGTAAGCATACCAGTGAACAATCATACATGCACTGTTCAGCATACGACTTGGTCATACGAGTCATTCCCAATCGATACGACTAGTACCCCCCACTCGTACCTTGTCCAAAATATTTATACTGATAGTTACTTTCTTGTTTTTTCTTGTTTTTCCTTATTTAATTACTAATGAATGCTTGTGTTCAGGTATAATTCCTCCCAAAGGTGCATATTGTTCCAAACAAATGGCCAAAAAGGGAAACAAAAAGGCACAATCTTTAAGTTACGAAGCTACTGAGTCATTTACTAGTAGCGGTGACCTATATAAATACCTAATAAAGGGAAAGGTTGACACCTCCATGAGGAATATAGAGAGAGAACCTGAGTACCTACCCTCCTCACTCACCTTAACCTTCGAAGGTGGAAGAAGAATTTGAATCTAGTTCTGAGGTAGAGAGTTCAGAAAATGCTGTGGACGAAGTTGACGTGCCACTGATTGATGTGCAATACCCTTCACTTACTCTTGTACCTAATGCAGTGCCCACTGTTGAATGATGGGGGTACCCCAGAATGCAGGCATCATATAATGATGGCCTGAGCAGACTCAGGACTGCAAAAACCAAAAAGAACCTGCATTTTGAAAGACGCTTGATTACTAATGGGATGGAAAAGTTTCCAAGGTTCGAGGAGCAGTTCCAACAGTATAGGTTTGAGCGGATGACTAAAGTGCCCAACAGATATAGTCCTGCACTAATAGGGGAGTTCTACGTAGCATATAAAGGAGAGCTACAGACACAATATCCATAGGATCAGTTGTGGAAATGTGGAGACCCCATTACCTTATTGATGGATCGAGTGGTGCGGGTCAACATCTCTATACATACTATTTCTAGGTTTCTGTATGGACCATACTATCGGCCTCTAGTTAAAATGGGTAAGATGGAGTACTTCTTGGATGAGATGCGAAAAATCACGAGGAAGCAGTAGGATTTGATGACAAAAAGGGCCACTTTGGGTGGATTGCCGATCGTATTCTTCAAATAGGAAAGACATAGTCTGGGTAGTTAGTGGACAGGGTGTGACTTTTGAAAATATAGAGAATCAAACCCTTAATTTTTAGGCCAAGGCATGGTGGATGCTGGGATGACACAGGCTCTGTGGGGATGTACCGAGTCACCACGGGCTATGCTTGCTATGTTTCGAAGCCCGTGGCCATATCCTGTAAATCAAAGAAGTGACATGTCTTGTTTATGTTTTACTGTTATTTTGTGTGCTGGGAATAGCTGAAATAGGAATATAATTAGTATGTGTGGCAGAATACCATGTTTTGAATGATTATTCTTTAACCGGTTTGATTTGAAAATTTTTTGTGCTGAAAAATTGATACCCCTCCAAAATTCTTGATTTTTGTGTTATTTTGTGATTGTGTATGTGTATGAGATGACTGTGAATCTGGTAATGGCATTAGGATTAGGGATAGCTAGATAAGTAGTGCCTAGCAGTACAACCCTATGTGAGTGTGTGTGAGGTATTACTGAGTTCTCGGTGTATCAGAATCTAGAACTTGCCCGGTTGGTTTTATCGAGGCCTAGGATAGTCAAGTAGAAAATGATCATGGGCCATTTTTGTTATAAGTCCACTTGAGCCTAATTACCCAACCAAATGAATGAATCAATTTGATCTAAATATTTGAGCCTTAATCGACCAATTTTGTTTTTTAGACTTATTTCCCCTGTTTGTTTCTTCAATGAAGTTGTATTGGCCTTGGTCATCCTTGGACACCGTGCACCTCAATTCTAGCAAATTGCCTAAGTTGAGGGTGCATATTATAGGGGTGCATAGGAAAAATAAGTGTGAATAAAGAAGTGTAAAAGAAAAATAAAAAAGGACAGGTGCGGATAAAATAAGAGAAAACAATAGAAAAAGTTGCAACAAAAAAAAGAAAAAGAAAGTTAGAAAAGAAAACTGCATCTGGACCATGAAATGCGTGTTAAAATAAAAAGGGAGACATAAGGGCAGAAATAAAGGAAAAAGTAAAAAATAAGTGGACCTCAAATAATCCGTAGTGTCAAGGAGGCTTAGTTACTAAATAAATCCCAAAAAGATACCTTACCATCCCCTAACCTACATTACAAGCCAAAGAAAGTCCTTTAGTGATCCTACCTCGACTGTTCGAAAGCTTAGGACTAGAGCATATGGGCAAGCCTATTGTATTCTGTATACATCGATGTTACTTCTTTGGGAGTGAAAGCATTGTTTGCTATATCCCTAAAACATAATTGTACCATATTGAGTGAAAAAGGATTTCTTTAATAGTGAGCACACATGGGGTATATTTTTAGTTTGCTAGACTGTCTGGTTAATGTGGTTAGCGTCTATGCCCAGCTGTCTATTACTAATGTAATGCCATCATCAGATTTCTTTTTTTATTCCATGTACCATATCGTATTCATAGTTTGATCTAGAAAAGTTGAAATTAGGATGGGGAATAAAAAAAGTTGAAATTGATTCGAAAAGTCACTGCCATAGGTATCTTAGGATCCTCTTGTATAAGCATCGTGTTGTTTTGTGATAGTTTTTGATTTTTGTTTTACCTGAGGACACACAAACTTCTAAGTTGAGGATATTGATGTGGCATGGAAACACGATGAAAACCATGAAATTATGCTTGAACTTAGGTCATTTTAGTAGATATGATGTGCTTTTATGGTTATTTCATGTAAAATAGGTCTAGCATACTATTGGAAAGAAACTGGAAGAAAAAGACTCAAAAATACCAAAGTTACATAAAGTACAAGTCCCCTCACAAGTCATCAACACCTCATACGACTCGTAGGCTAACTCATGAGAACAACAGATCCCAAAGCCAAACTGAGAAGCTAAGTATGGAGAAGCTACGATTGAAACATCCGAGTCGTAAGATAGGATACGGATCGTACCATAAAGTCACCAAGACAAAAATAACCAAGGAAGAAATTCATATTTGAAGTATCAGAAGAATAAAATTCAAAAGTCCGAGTATGACTCGTATGATCCAACCATAAGTAGACTAGTGTTCAAAAGAAGAAAATAAGAAGTCCCAGATGGATACGAATGAAGGCCACGAGTTGTATGATCAAGGTACGACTCGTGAGCAGGAATCATAAGATGAATAGAAATTTGAATCCTAGAAGATCAAACACTAGAGTGGATACGAGAAACACAGTACAACTCGAATGATGACGCTACGAATTGAAGAGTGCATCTTACCTTATGCTGACATTACTTTATCTTTTCCATTTTTATTAGGAGTTCTAAATATTTTTGAGATACTATAAATACCCTAGGGTTTATCTTTTATTAGGTTACTTACTTTGACTTACTTTTGACGTACTTTTGCATACTTTATGATTATTCCTAAGATTTTGGGTTTATTCCATTGAATACTTAGGATTTTATTCATCTTATTCGTGTGCAATTAATTACATGTATTCTTCATTGATAATCATGGTTTCTTGCATGAATATGAGCGGTTAATCTCCCTGACTAGGGCTATGGGAACCATAGAGGATAAGCTATGTAAATGAAGTGGTAGATTTATCTATTCCAGTGTTTATGCATGTTTCTTAATCTTCTTCACCATAATTGACATCAGAGCTACTGCAGAAGCTTGGGGATAGCCTGTCTTTGCATACGTCCTCACAAAGGAGTTTGTGATTGGGAAAAAAGGATTAAGAATGTAATTTAAGATTCATTTCCATAATACCATTCCATCATCTCATCTAATTAGTTGAGGCTCAAAAGGTGAAAGTGAACTGAAGTCGTAAACAAGGAGCAATAAGGCAATGCCCTGAGACTTACAAGGTAAAGGATGAGATTTATCAACATGTTCACAAGACGATTGATAATACACATTTTTGACTTTACATATAGTGCAATAAAATAGTTTGATTGAACATGAAAAATTTATGGAGTTAAGAATCCAGGGGGAACACAAGCCTAGTGTTCGTCTTCTATTGTTTACAACTCAAAAGCATTCAAGATTTTGTTACTAGTTACTAATAATTCCAAAACTCCCCCTTTTACGGTTTGCACTGCCCGTGAATTACATCAAGTTAAGTTACCGTTCAACGTATTTCTTGTGGGTTCGTCCCAACCTAGTTGGGTTACTATATTTGGCATCGACCACATCATACTTTGTTTGGAGGTTAGTTTTGAGAGACATAAACTTGTCTATCCAAAATCTTCACCGGACTTCCTCATAAAACAAGGAATCCGAAATACCAATACTCTCAATATGCACAATCAAAGAAGGATTGATTGCCCACATGCTTCTTCAACATTGAAATATGGAAAACCAAATGAACGGAACCCAAACTCGAAGGAAATTCCAACTCATAAGCAACATTACCCACTCTCCTCAAAATCAAATATGGGCCGCCATAATGGGGCCTGAGTTTTTCCTTCTTCCAAAACCTCATCACTCCCTTCATGGAGGACACCTTCAAGAATACCCAATCGCCAACATCAAACTCCAACTCACTTCTCCTCATATCTGTATAGGACTTTTGGCGACTCTGAGTGGTCTTAAGCTTATCTATAATCACCTTTACCTTCTTCATAGCCTGATAAACCAAATAAGGACCAAACAACCCAGTCTCCCCTACTTTGAGCCGTTCAATAGGAGACCTACACCTCCTACCATAAAGAGCCTCGAAAGAAGCCATCCCAATACTATAGTGAAAATTGTTATTGTACGCAAACTCAATAAGAGGCAAATGATATACCCAACTACCTCAAAAATAAATTACACAGGCCCTTAGAATGTCTTCCAAAGAGTGAGTGGTCCTCTCCGCCTGTCCATCCATCTAAGGGTGGAATGTGGTGATAAGGTTCACCTATGTGCCCAAGTCTTGCTTAATCAAATTCCAAAAATGAGAAGAGAACTAAAATAATGGAATTAGGAAAACCATGCAACTTAACAATCTCCTGAAGAAATAATTTAGCATAATCCTCTCTAGAGTAAGTAGTCCTCACAGGCAAAAAGTTAGCAGACTTAGTCATCCTATCCACGATGACCTAAATTGAATCATACTGATTTCGAGTCTGTAGAAAACCAGTAATAAAATCTATGTTGATCACCTCCCACTTTCATATGGGCAACTCAACTCTTGAGATATGCCAACCAGCCTCAAGTGCTCAAATTTCACTTGATGACACAACATACACTAAGCCACAAAGTTTGCCACATCCCTCTTCATATTGTTCCACCAATAGATCTCATTCAAATTATGATACACCTTTGTCGAACCAGGATGAACTGTATACCTCGACTCATGAGCCTCATTCAAAATCCTTTGTCATAACCCATCAAAATTTGAAACACTCAACCTACCTTGGTACCGTAAAATACCATCAGAACCAATTTCAAAAGTCATAACCTTTTGCTGAACCACATCATCCTTAATTTGTATCAAGATAGGATCTGAAACATACTTCTCCTTCACCTTAGCACCAAGAGATGGCTTAACCACTTCTTGAATAATCGTCCCTCCATCCTCAGAGTCCAAAAGCTGGACTCCCAAATTAGCTTCATCAACCCTCGCTTCTCCTCTTCCATATGAGACAGGCTCCCCATAGATAACCTGCTAAGAGCATCAACAACCATATTAGCTTTACCTGGATGGTAGTAAAGGCTTATATCATAGTCCTTGAGCAATTCGAGCCATCTTCTTTACTTAAGATTCAACTTTTTCTGGGTGAACACATACTGCAAGATCTTATGATCTGAATAGATAGCAACGTGAACTCCATAAAAGTAGTGACGCCAAATCTTTAATGCAAACACCACAACCGCCAACTCTAGATCATGAGTCGAATAATTCCTTTTATGAACCTTTAGCTGTCTAAAAGTATATGATCCCACCTTACAATGCTGCATCAAGACACAACCTAGTCCCACTTGAGACGCATCACAATAAACCATAATACCATTAGTACCCTCGACAGGGTCAAAAATGGCCCAAAAGTCAACTTATCCTTCAACGTCTCAAAGTTACCCTCACAAGCATTAACCACAAAAAATTTACCTTTTTCTGTATAAACCTCTTATAATACCTGGACAATCCTAAGAAGCTCTGTATAAACCTCTTATAATACTCAACCAAGCCTAAGAAACTTCTAATGTCGATTGGAGTCACAGGTCTAGGCCACTTCTTAATCGCCTTGACTTTCTGTGGATCTACCATGATCCCTTCACTGGAAACAACATGACCCAGTTAGGTCATAACATTCAACCAAAACTCATACTTTGAAAACTTGGCATACAATTGCCGATCCTTAAGAGTCTGCAACACAACTCAAAAGTGATTAGCATAATCCTCCTCACTCCTAGAATATACCAAGATCATGAACAAATCCAAGAATTGCCTGAATACTCAATTTCTAAGATTAATAAAAACCTTCGAAGCATTAGTCAATCCAAATGACATAACTAGAAACTTATAATGACCATACCAGGTACAAAAAGCGTTCTTAAGCATTGAACCTATGCTCTGATACTAAACTTGTCATAACCTGAACCATGGCCTAGTCATGATGGGTATATCTAGTCCACCAAGGATTGGAGACCACCCCCACAAACCTAGCCAACTAGAACACAATACAACTAGTAGTGGATGAATTTCGAACATATAACAAGATAGAACTAAGTTTTGAACATATAACAAGATATAACTGAATTTTGAACATATAACAAGATAGATAAATCAATTGAATAGGATATAAGAATCTACAATACCAAATCCACCCACATCTTAGTATCCATAAAAACCTCTAAGAAAGACAAACATCAACCTAAGTCGGGATTTCCCCCAACCATGACAGTAACAATGACAATGACAATATGAAGTCTTTATTTCTAGTATATGAAATAAAACCAATGGAATGACCAAGATTTTTGAAGGATGGAAGCTTACCACTTTACCACAGACCAGCCGAACCACCTAATATTGCACAGGGGTAAAAGAAGTATCTTCAAACCCTACATTATGAATTAATGTAGCAGCCTAGGACGGTTATCAGGGTGAGCGCTAGCATGTAACTCAGAATAAGGGATAAAATAATACCATTTCAAAATCAATCCAAATTTGATGTACATGTTTTTATACATGCAAATATATATATATATATATATATATATATATATATTCTGCTTGGATAGGAAATAATGTTTAAGCAATAACTTTAAAACCATTAGCCTAGATTGTGTAGCTTTAATCGTCCTAAAAACACCCACGGGCTATATGGGTCCAGCTCCACCCACAGAAAGCCCTTAGTGCGTATTAGCCACACGAACTGGAGAAATTTGTGGAAGGGCCAGAGCCACCAAGGCTCCAACCATTCTGAAAATATAGTTATATAAAGTGTGAACTATGTACATGAGCACCAAGGCCCCCACACTGATAAACGTGGTTTCCATATCGGTCCCCCGGGACCTCCACCTTTCACAGCAATCTACACAACCCCCTTTAAGAACAAATTAAAACCATTTACACATTCACATACATTAACTAGAGAGTCTTTAAAGTAGGCATTTACCATTAGTATCGTCATACCAAATATCAAACTTGCAATCCAATTTCATTATGCCATTTCCAAAACCATTTAGCCAAAATGACTCTAAAGTTTTCCAATTGAAAACCAATCCATGGCCACCGAAGACTTTCAAAAATCATTTTAAGTTTCATTAATATTTTATGCGTAAGGTTCCAAAAGTGATTTCAATTATGCAAGCATCCATGTTTTCAAAACCAATTACACAAGTTGGGTTAGGGGTAAGCCAATTCCAAACCATTTAAACCATAAAGTTGGAGAAACCTATGTCCCTCTTTCCAATTCCTACACCCATGCATATATTCAATTCAAAACCATAAGATAAATCATAGATAACTAATTCAAAACCATACGAAAAACATTTGAACAATTACCGTCCAAAACCCTTAACTCTTTATTTAAAATCAAATAGTAAGACCATGGAATATCGAGCCATTACATGCCATAATAAAAACCAATCTTAGATCCCTAGATGGTCAACCTTGATAAAACCTAATTATTCTTGACAAGGGGAATTTAAGAGAGAAGAAAGTAGTTTATGATAAAGTAATGAAGTGTTATGAGGTCCCTTAGAGTATTTTAGGTCATGGTTTTTAATTGAGGAATGAGAGAAATAACCAAAGTACCCTTAAATAAAATGCAAAAAACTACCACCAGTGACTAGGGTCACCTTACGACTTATGAGGACACATTATGAGTCAAAACGATGACTCGTGGTCTGGACAGTAACTTAGGGAACCTTTACTGGTTTGGTCACGAGTCACACCCTATGAGTCGTGACTACCTTATGACTTGTGGAGTCTTAATCATTACCAAGACAACAACCTTGGGTCATTTCACTGGTTTAGTCATGAGTCCCACCTTATGACTCATGACTTTACCTTACGACTCATTAGGTACCAATTGTGAAGAAGATAGAAACTTAGGGAACAAACACGGGTTTGGCTACAAATGACAATATACGAATCATATAGAATCTTCATGACTTGTTTCCAAAGTCATACCCTAGATAGTGAGCTTAAAACTCAGAAATTTTAAAGGAAAAAATCTGGGGTATTACATAAACCCAGTTTTGTTCAAGTTCTGCAACTCAACATTTCTATACAAATCAACAACAACCAGATTAATAACAACTCTATTAAATATTTTGAAGATGCATTCTTCATCAGCTCTACCATTCCACCAAGTAAAAGGACTACTAGAAAAATTGATATCAAATAGATAACAAAAGTTAGTACAAAATGTAAAATCCTTATATTCTTAAGGATACATGAATTTTCTCCTTAGCTCCTAAGATTACATTAAAGTCACCACCCACCAGCCAAAGCATTAAAATAGACTGCCCTAATGCATAATTATCATTCTAAAGGCTCAACCTCTCTAAAGTAGAGAATTTAGCATAGAACACAGTAATCATCATCAACTTTACATCCACCATAGTTAATTAAAGAGAAAGTTATTGCTCAAAATCAGAAATTACCCCAACATGAATATTCCCTTAAATAAAAACCCAAATTTGCCCATTAATATTAATGCTCACATATGCATTCCCAGCCTTCTTCTAAATTTCTAAATTTATCCTAAGTCTTGAAAAGGTTCCATCAAAGCAATGAAATAAAATTTATGATTTCTATTTAGCATTTGAACTTTGTGGAAGGCATTTTAATTTCTAACAGACCTTATGTTCCATATCAGTGCTTTGTACTTTATTTGTTACTTTCCTTCACCCTCTTATTATACTATTCCTCATTGGTTTGCATCTTTATTCTCCTTGATTCTTGCATTTTCTACCTTTGTTCACTGATGGAAGAAGAACATTTGCCTCTTTGCATATATTTTGCAAATTCCTGTCATTGTTTTTTCCTCCTTGTCCTCTATGCCTATTTTAATTCGTAATCTTTCTCAACCTTCTCATTATCTATAATATTATAGGAAATTAGATCATATAGGTTCTTTATTGGACTGTTATTTATAAAAACCTTTTCTCTTTCCCATTCTCTAATTGTGGATGATTTTTTGCCAAAGGTGAATAACATGACACCTCACTAAGCAAAGTTGATGACTGCATCTAATTATTATTCAAAATCTGCAAAGTTTCTTGATAAGTAGCCCCTTTTAACTCTTTTATAATATTGGGTTCATCTTCTTTATTTGCTTGTATTATCAACTCTTTTGATGTGCACTCCTATTATTTATGACCAATGAACACATTATTTTGATTTTATAGGATTATTTGTTGGGTTTTTGTATCATCTTAACCTTAATAGTGTGTGTTATTTCTATTATCTCCATATTTATGAAGCTATTTGTTTTATTGTATTTTGTTTTCTTACCCCTTACTTGTATCAGTTATGTGTGGTTCTATATTAATATCTGATGGCTTCATTTGTGTGTGCATTATCTCCTCTTCTTGGGGACTGGTATTATCTCTTTTATTTGTTTCTTTATATACATCAACACCAATATTGGTTCTCAAGCAATTATCACTTTGAAGTGAATTTACCTCAAAGTTTTTTTGCACTTGCAACTCCTTGTTGTGCAACCACTTATTGGGATTAAAAATAGATCTATTGATGGTATCACCTCGAAGGTATATTCAGTCATTGCAACTGTTGTTTTAACCACATTATTCTGCACCTCCCCCTCATTAACCTTACTACTTTCAGCACAAAGATCTTCTACTTTGTGCACTTCTATTTTGATCTTCTATTGATAGGGTGCCAAATAGTCATTTTTCTTTGACCTCTTTTGCCTCTTACCACATTAACATTAGATTCATTTTTAGCATGCTGTTTTGATGTATCCTTTTCTTTATGCTAATGAGTCACCTTTTTAAGCTCTAGATGTAATGTTTTGCACGACTTTTCTTCATGTCCTCGAACTTTGTAAGTTTTACAATACTTCAGAAGAAAATTATATTGAATCTTCACTCTTTGCACTCTTGTTTCATTTGATTTTGTATTAACCACCTCAATCTCAATCACCTTAGGTAGTTTAGCAAGTAAGTTCACCTGTACCTTCATTCTAGCATAAATGGGCCTAGTTTTGTTGATTGTTTCCATATCCAGTTGAAAAGGTTTTCCGATAGCAACAACTGTTGAAGACAATTACTCTTTAAGATAAAAAGTTGGAAGCAAATTTCAAAATGAAATCCAGGCTACTACTTATGATGTTTCCTTTATAGGCTTGAAGTTTATATCATAAATAAGTGGCTTTATATGATAAAAGTGTCCATCTTTATCTAATATATAACACACTCTCTTATATAAGATATTAACAAAATCCTCCATATGACTCAATCTCCACAACACATGTCTATTACGTAAACTTCCACTCTTGTAATCCCCTTTGATATTACCTTATTTTGGGATTTGAATTATCAATTCTCTAAGATCTGGACACCCATAAGAAAATTTCCCAAAAGTAGCATATTGGAGATTTTTAATAATGTTTATCTTATCAATCTCTTCTTCTATCCAGGTCACCCTATGGAACACCTTCTACGTAAGAAGCTATTTCATAGGGATTGCCATTTATGCCATAGGTGTTTCATTGATAATAGGTTTATCTTTACAAAGATCTACATACTTTCTCTTACCTTCATTATTCATAATTTTATTTACTGCCGATATATCTTCGTTCACAATCTCATCACTACACAAATTTATCGACCCTATAAGCAAATTAGGGGTCTGTGAATTCGGTTGTGACAGAGCCCAAGCGCACACGCGAGTGTACGTGGTCTTATGAAGTAGTAAAGTGGCTTCAAGAAATCCCAATTATTGATCTCTTAGGGACTTGCATTTGTCGACTATACAATTCTAGTTTAAACAAATAAGGAGAGTAAAAAGCAGAGTTTTAGAATTGAAAATTAAAAATAAACTAAACTAATGCGGAAAAGTAATGAATTTGGACAATCAGTGGATACAAGCCCAGGGTTAAGGCTTATGAACAATCATACTACGTTATTGAACTTCATTCGTTAAATCGCTTATCTTGGTTGTTGATTCATAGGGTTAATTGCATGATTATGGTCTTCCGACCACTAACCTTTTACCTAATTTAGATATTACAACTACATCATTGAGTGGGGAT
>JAPEIP010000012.1:84925899-84951088 GCA_026120095.1 Capsicum chinense | reverse complement strand
GTAGTCTAAATCATGAATTAAAACTCAATAATAACATGAACTTCAATTTCAATTCACATGAATCATGAAAACTCATAAATATAAGATCTTTGAATTTAGAAAAGGATTCTTGAACTTCTTGGGTGGAAGGAACTTAAGAATCAACATTTGCATACCTTACTACTTGATTCTTGAAAGATTAATGGTGAAACCTTGATGATTGGGGTCTTGATATTGAAACCCTAGCTCTGGTTCTTGAGAAAAATTAAGAGAAAACAACAATATTTTAGTTTAATGTGGCTGAATATCATTTTAAGAAGTATATATAGGTGTAGCAAAATGACCATTTTGCCCTTGAAATTAAAATCCAAAACTGGAACGTCGATAAAAGCTTTACCGCGATACGGTGAAATCGTGGTGAGCTGCTGGAATTTGACAGTTCTGAACTTAAGCCTTGGAATGACGTTCTATATTCGTAGAGTCTCACTGGACTTTGATGATTGCCATTTTGGCTGACTCCACGATGCGCCAAAGTACTAGGTGGTACACTCTCTCACTAAAATGGCTCTAACTCTTTGCCCGAGTATCGAATTTAGGAAAATTTGGTATCATCAGAAAGCTTATTAAATTATCCATATGACCAAATATTGATATTAGGGAAATTCTACATGTTTTAAAATATTTCTTACTTGGGAAGTCAGTCCTTACTCCTCTTAAGGATGAAACTTGACTTTAAGAAAATTTGAGGTATTACACAAGGCTTGTTGGTTCATGAATTGCTTGGACTCAAGGTACTTTTGTCTTACTTGTAGTTAGAGTGAGCTTGATTGTAGTATAATTTATAATATCTTGTGAGATTCGGTGGGGTTTAGAAGATAAATGGTTGAATGGTGATACTTGAGATTAATTGATTCTTATAGGTTATTGAACTTGGAAAGGGTGATGCTTGACCCTTAGCTTATAACCTTGGACAGTTCTACTAGTAGTCTCATGAATAACAGGAGAACACTTTAGTTGCTATAATAGATGAGAATGATGTTGATCCCTAACCTTAAGGGTATGTTGACCTAAATATTGCTTAGTTAGAAAATGACATTGGTGTTGGGTTAAATTAGAAAGAATACTTGAAGAAAATTTCTCCTACAGGTTTAGTAAGGATTGATAAGCCCTTATGGTGTAATTTTGATAACTTAGCCTAATTCTGGATAGAATTTAGTCTTGTGATAGCAAACTTTGGCATTATTGGTATTTAGGTATAAGACTTGACCAACCTTAAGCTTGAACGATGAAATTCCCCAGTGACCTAGATATTTGTCAAACATCTAAATCACGTTATTGAGATTATAATGGTCAAACACGGTTGTCGGTTTTTGTATATGGTCGATGGTTGGATAATATGTATACTTGATTGATTATCTTATTGTCATGATATGGATAGCCTTGGAAAGTCTTGTGATTTAAAAATATGGTTATGCTATCGCTTGACTTATCGATTAGTTCACTAAGTGAACCATAAATTATGTTTCCACTCTTTCTACAAACCAAGTCTAATGATTAAGCTAATACTTATATGAATGATTTCCCTTTCTGGGTTAGTATTGTGAAATGTGGGAACATAAGAGGTGACTAGAAAGCATGTACTTGACTTATAATTGGCTTGCTAATAAATAGGATAGCCTTTGAAAAGTGGTGCTTGCGTATATTATTTAGATATTCATGATCATGCATCTACGTATATTTTGTAGTGATGACTAGTTGTAAAGTATGAAGATATGTATTACCTTGCATCACTTTTACTCTATTATTGTGGTTTGTATATGTTCATTGATTTGACTACATATGTATGCGAATGTTGGTTATCTTAGGAGACATGCTACTGATATGATGATACCCAGTGAATCTAGCGATATATTGATATTATGATGATGCATGGTTAATCTAGAAAAGGTAATGATGTTATGATGATTCCCGGTGAATTTTAGGATATAATGATGTTATGATAATGCCCGATGAATTCAAAGGATATAATGATGTTATGATAATTCCTTATGAATCCAAAGGTATTATGATGTTGTGATGATTTTTGATAAATTTAGAGGATATAATGATGTTATGATGATGCTCAGTGAATTCTAGGATATAATAATGTTATGATGATACCTGGTGAATCCGAAGGATATAATGATGATATTATTATGGCCGGTGAATTCAGAGGATATAATAATGTTACGATAATGCACGGTGAATCCAAAGGATATAATGATGTTAGGATGATGCTGGGTGAATCTGGAAGAGGTAATGATGTTTTGATAATATTATGTGTGGTGAGTGTATATGAATACATGGTTGTATGTGAGGTTGTGCCGTGTGTGGATAAACCCATTTGTGTACTTGGGACATGAGGTCTTCCTTGGTAAATTGTTACCCTTTCTTTGTTATTAATCACTAGTTAAGAGGTGTGATCCATATTAATTCTAATTAGTAACTCAAAGTGGATTATGCTGAGTATTAGGTTAAAGCTAATTGATATGTGTAATCTTGTGTAGAACCAAAGGTTCACCTAGTAAATCTACTTATCTTGGATAAATGGTCATGTTATGGAATTTTTCCTAATAAAGTAGCTTATATGATAAGTAGTTTTCTCTAATAAATGACTATGACCTATGGGCTAGAAGCCTAGTAAACTAGTTGGTGGACCTTACTTGGTTAAAATATGGAAACTAGTCCTTAAGGTTGTAACATGCCTATGGTAATAGACTTAGTATGGTATGAGGAATGGTAAAGTTGTCACCTAGTATGCGATGTTGTGATGTCCAAATTGATAACTTATATAATAAGAATCCTAACTAAAGAATGGCCTTATGATGTGTAGATAATTAATAGAATTGGTAACTCGTAGCTTTTCCTTAATTGATGGCTAGTAACTACAAGACTTGTAAACTAGTGTTTCATAGATATAGAGGTTACCTAATATAGACTAGACTTGGAGTTCATCAATGAAATAGAGATTAACTATATAACTATGCTATGGTGATATTGGTTTTGTTATGCTAAATTATGGTATTGATAATGATTATAGACCTCAGTAAGAGGTTATGGTGGAAATGGGAACCCGCAGCTTTGGGGTGAGTTATCGTGTGTGGTTGTACCTTGACATATTAATGGATTGATCTTTTGGTGTACTCTCCGGCGGTATGGAATGTCATGATGAGTTCTTGTATTGCATTCCTTGGGTGTACTCTCTAGTGCTATGGGATGCCATTACGAGTTCTTTGTTGTCTCTTTTTTGTGTATTTCCCAGTAGTATGGGTTGTTGTGGTAAGTTTGTATGCTTTATATTCTACTGATGGTTGGTGTTGATTATGGTAAAGACATGGTTGTTATTGAATATATGTTTCTTTAAGTTTCTGAAATGATAACTCATATGCATGACGATTATGGTATGTATTAGTATGATATGTTATGCTATAACCTAGTAGATTACTTATTTTATATAGTGATATCGAAGAAGAATCAGGTTCGATCCTATACCTTGACTTTAAGTTATTGTCTTACATTATATCATCTTTATATTACAATTTATCTTAGTTGGCCGATGACGCCTACTGAGTACCGTGTTTTGGTACTTATAATACACTTCTGTACCTTTTTGGTGTAGACCCAAGTTCTAGTTGCCGTCGTCGAGTCGGGATCATTCCATGTTGACCATTTAGAGATAGGGTGAGCTCTTTGATTTCGAGTTTCCCTCTTTCCCTCTATCTTTATTTGTCTTTTATTTGAGAAAAATGTATGAGATTATTTAAGATATTTTAGACTTAGGGTTCTAAATTCCTATTGTCAAATCTAGATGCTCTTGTACTAATACTAGCAGGTCATGGGATTGAATTTGAATATCAGTTGTCTTATGTTGTGGAATGTTATTGTTTATATTGTGTTCTCATATAGGGTCCATATTGTACATTTCTACTAAGGTAACCCATTGCATTATCTCTAAGTTACGGTATCGGCTTATCTACTGGTGGGATATAGTAGGTGCCACCATGACTCAAAAATTGGGTCGTGAAACAGAGGTTATCAACCTCTAATTTTAGGCAATCTCAACCTCTCTCTTTTGAGGAACGACAGATGTTCCTTGTCTCTCCCTAATTCACATCTCTCCCTTTTAATTTGGTCAACACAATAGGCCAAAGAACTTTTGAAATATTGATTTTTTATGTAGAAAATTACCATAGCAATGATTCAAATGGATCTTTGAAATCCAATTTGTGACCCCTGGCACTCTCTTGTTTTTGAATTTCAAAAATCTAAATCCTAATCCCTTGCCTATAAATACTAGTGTTTGGATTCCATTTTGGACAAGCTTTTAACACCTCTACATATGAAAATAACCATTTCTCTTGAAATTCTAGTTTTCCTTGCACTAATTAATTTCCTAAAGGCTTCTATATTAACTCTCTTGTGAAAATCTTGAATCTCATCCATGTTTGAGTGTTGATTGGAGACCATAAGCCCCTGTTTACTACCCCGCAATTGGTATATCTATCTCCTATGTCCTTTGTTTTGTTTATGTGACGAAATGCTAATATGTATTCTAAGAAATTTGTGTGTACAAGATGATTTTAATTTGTCTGATTAGATATAGTCAAATCATTTTTAAAAAATGTTTTTCCATTTAGCCCGAGTCTTGTAAAGTCACATTATAGGCATGATTTTGTTTTGGGTTATATATCTCTATGAATCTGTTTTTTTGTCTCAAGGTTATTAGTTTATTTGGTGTCATTTTTATATAATGAAGAATTGATATTAATATGATTCTCTACAAAAAAATGATTAAATAAGTTTTCTTGTTTTTCCTTAGTCTTAAAATATTATGCGGGACATTAGTTTTAAAATAATAAGGATGCATGTATTGCCTACACTTTAACTCTATTTCTTTAAGTAAACATATCATTTTTGCTAAAACTTTACACATTACTATTAGCAGAGGCAAATGTATAAGTTGGATTTTAAGATCAATGTCATTTAGTGCCTACTCATGAATTATATTTTATTTTTCTCATGATTTATTGGAATGGGTTAAATGTAGCTTAAATCTAATAGGTTCAAGGATTTTTTTATGCTTAAGAAAACCATATCTTTTAATATCTAGCTATTTTGAGTTTGGTTTCAAAATTATCTTGTTCAGCATTAGCACTTCTGTATTTGAAATATTATATTCGTTTGTGCAACTTAACAAGATTTTTGTCTGTCTTGAATTATCTTGCTAATTCCATTACTCTTTTTATTAGCATGAATACTTTTGGAGAAAAATGGAGTCTAACTTTAGGACTCGCCTAAAATCTAGTGTTTGAGACTCGATACTATCATACCCACTTATGGAGTCACCACGACATATTAGATAACTTTGGAAGTAGGAAAGAACAAACTTGCTTAGGGTTTCTCCGATAACAATTTTCATTTCCCTTAGCATATTAATTGTATTATTTGATTATATTGACAATTTCAAAAAATAGATCATAATATGATCATAGTATGATGGAGGTATAACAAAGGCTAAGGCGATGGAAGCAAGACTGAGTCCCTATGGGGAAGGCCTATTTTGCTTTGATACGAAGGAGTTCATTAGCTGCTTGGTAGGCTGCCTCTTGATTCAGTATTTGTATTTCTGACTTGCTCCTACAAAACCAAGGTCGAAAAGATTGAAAAAATCAGTCATTCACAACTACTGATGAAGGATTCCTTGAAAAGTTAAGGATTAGTAATCCATTTTAGAAATCAAATGGATTTGGTCTTATACATACGCGAGGAAGGTAATCAAAAAAGAAAGAAAATGGGCTCTTTTTTCTTTTATCACTTAGGAGCCATGTGAGATGAAAGTCTCATGCACGGTTTTGAATCAGGTCGAAGGTAAATGGATTTCCTTGCTTGGGCAATAAAAAATTCTATGATTCTCATCTCAAAAAGAGAGTTTAAAGTTACGGCACCTCCTATAACTACACCTCTTTTTTTATGGCTTAGATTTTTACTTTCAGTTTGAATGAGTGTTGTAATGTGATGATCATTTATTTCATGCTTGATCACTTAGTATTTCAGTTTATAAATTACCTATCGTATATAATGCTGGATTACTAGTAGTTTTTTTTTAAATTTGACAAGAAATAACCTTCTCCTTAAAATAGAAAAAATATTTCTAAAAGGATTTCAAAATATGCTTGTTAGTCCACGAGCATAATTTGTATTTTACTTTATTTTTTGAGTCATAGAACTTCAATAAGTAAATATCTTTTTAAATCAAGTGACAATTTTTAAACCCCCACCTTTTAATGCAAGTACAAAAGACTTTTCAAGTTTGAAAATGTTTTCCACTTAATTACTATAGCACCCCAGATATTTGGCCCTTGAAAATTCTAAAATTTTATCCTCACTGTCCACAATACGACTCCCCTTATGAGTCATTGAGAGTCTTGATGATTCATTGGACCCAAATCGTAGCCTGACTAGTATGTGTAGCTAAGTTTTTTTTTGAGTACGAGTGGCTCCCAATGAGTCGTATGGACCTATTAAGAGTCGTTATGTCCTAATCATTGTAAAACTAGTATATATTCTAAGTGTTTCTATCCTGGTGATGACTAGGATCCTACGAGTCATAGGGACCCCTAACGAGTCGTAGGGACCCCTAACGAGTCGTATGATGTAAGTCGTAGGGTCTAAAGTATGGGTTCCAAATGACACTGTCTTGGCTACGACTTGTGGTGATGACTCATAATATGTTGTTACAAGTCATAGTGTGACCCATAGTCACTAGCGATAATTTTTCCAGTTTTTAAGTTGAGAGCACTATAGACATTTCCCTCTTTTCCCTACTTAATAACCACACCCATAAAACACCTTTGGGGTATTCATTCCACACTTTAACACATCAGAGACACTCTCTATTCTCCCTAAATTCCCTTAAGTAAGATACTTAGGGTTTCTAAGAAGTCGGTCATCTACGGGCACAAGAGTTGAACTTTCTCCATAAAACTTGGTATTTCAGGCATGTTACTCTTCCCCAACTATTACTTTGTGGAAGCATGTGTTTTAAATAGTTCTCTATGTGGTTTTGATGTTGGTTTTGGAACATGGTTTGAGCGTTTTGAATGATTGTTGTTTATGTAATGTTTCATGTTTATATATACATTGATTATATTTTAAATAAAGGGTTTTGAAATCAATTTGATGCATAGGTATGGTGGGTAAACTAAGGGATTTTGATTTCCTAAATTTTGTGAATTTTGACAATTAAATTAGTAATAACCCCAACCCAATTTTGTGAAAGTGGTTTTGAGTAAGAATAGAATTGTATTAAACTATTTTCGAAACAATCGCATGATTTAGAGGTTATTAAAACATGATGGTTTGATTTAATAAACAGAGGGAGTTATTTTCCCAAGTTAGTGGAATTATTATGGCATGTTGATGTTACCTTACAAGTGTAGTTGGTATGACGATACTAATAATGTATGACTAAATATGTATTATGGTTCAATGAATGAGAATGCGTGATAAATATTTTAATAGGGATTCAAAGAGGGTTATGTAGCTGAATCATAAAAGTGGAGGTCCCGAGGGATCGATACTGGAAATCACAATTGCTAACACGGGAGTAAAAATAATTGGGTGGTTCGAGTCCCCTTTATAATATGATAGGGAGGTTGGAGTCCCCCTTATTACATTATAGGATTGGGTGCTTAAGTCACCTTGGTATGTCAGGAGGTTTGAGTCCTCCATGGTGTATATGTACATCTTCTGGTTCATGCGGCTACATGCTCTGGTGCCCTTTCAGCTGGGGAAGAGCTGGACCCATATAGCCTATGGGTGCCTTCTTATGATGGTTGAGCTACACAAATTCAGGCTAAAGTTTTAAAGTGCATGATAAGACTTGTTCCCTTTTCCAAAATATTATTTATGTATGTATATGATGATGTTCACATGGTTTTGAATTGGATTTGCCTTGGCTTTATTTTATCCCCTATCCCTGAGTTACATGCTAGTGCACAATCCACTAATCATATTCAGACACTGTATTTCTATGAGATGCAGGCACCGAAGATGCTTTTACTTTTCCTGTTTGGTGTTAGGTAGATTAACTTGGTTTGCCAATTGTTGATGGTGATGTGGTGAGCTTCTTTGCTCTGGAAGACTTGGATATTTCATCAGTTTCTATTTATAGATTAGAATTAAGAGTCCACATTATCATTAACAATGTTATTGTCATTGTTAAGGTCAGGGGCATGTCCCGATACTTTATTGATTTTGGTTTTGTTAGAAGGCTTTGTGAATTACTGTGGACTTGAGTGGTGATGTTGGTTATTTTTGGTTGGTTGATGATTACTGGACATAGATATATCTTAAATTATTTGAGATTATCTTATGCAAACTTGTTGTATATTTTTAGCCACTGTTAGGTAGTGTATGGTGGTTTGGATACCACAAGGGGTGGTCTCCAATCCTCGATGGACTTGAGATACGTGTCACAGCCAGGCTCTAGTTTAAGTTGTGATAAATTTGGTATTAGAGCCTAGGTTTGGTTTCATTGGGTGTCCACAAAGACTTGTTAAGTTAACTCTCTTTAATGGGTGTGTAATATGCCACATTTATAAGGGAAAGGCTATGAGGCATTTAGGAATGTTTCTCTTTATAATTGTTCTATTTCGAGCTATAGAGTCTAAGATCTTAAAATCTTCTCTAATTCTCGTATGTTTACTTTTCAGATCATGCCTTCTAAAAAATTTGGCGCTTGTGGAAACTCTCCATCTAGTCTAAGGATAATATCGATGGAGCTTGTACTACTTATGGAGTTCAGACCTAGTCTAGAGCTCCAGCTCCCGATTGTACCACCCTACGTGGAGTTCTACCGATTCCCCCTAGCCCTCCCCAGACACCTCAAGATGATGTATCTAATGCTAAGTTTCCCCAATTGATGCTTTTCCTTTCTCAGTTGGTGGCCTCTCAGACTGAGCCTGTTGTTTTGTTGATCCATCTTCTGAGGTCACTAAAGTTAGCCAATTTTGAGGTTGAGTCCTTTGACATTCACTGGTTATAAAGTTGAGAATGATCCTCAAAATTTCATTCATGAGATAGAAAGATTTTCCGTTTGATGTATGCTACTGATGTGGAAGGTATGAAGTTTGCTACTTATTAGTGGAAGGATGTGACGAATTAGTGGTATGAGGAATGTGACCAATCTAGGGTTTATGATGCTGAGTCTTCTTTATGGGATGACTTCTCTAGTGATTTTCTTGATTGCTTCTTTTCTTAGGAGTTGAGGGAGGCAAAGGTTGAGGAATTTATTAATTTAAAGCAAGGCAGGATGATAATAAAGGAGTATGTCATGAAGTTTTATCAGCTGTTGTGATATGCTTCAAAATTAATGTCTAGCATGAGCGGTAGAATGAGGAAGTTTGCTTCCAGATTGTCCCATGATTTGATCCTTGAAAGCAAGGCCACCTTTTTGAAAAAAGATATGAACATCTCTAGACTGGTGTGTACATACAACAAGTTGAAGAGGAAAAGAAGAAGCAAACAGACTTGAGTAAAAGGCAAAATAAGAAGTTTTGGTATTCAGATCAGGTGGAGGTCAATAGCAGAGTGGTAAAGATGGTGAGAAATAGTCTAAAAGGAAGTGGGGCAATTTTGGTTCCTACTCTATGGCTAGGACTCCTTATTCGAAGCTATTGGGTGATCATCATTTTCATAATAGTATTAGTACCAGGGCATAAGGTGCCCAGTATCAAGCTAGAAGGGGCTCAGTTAGCTCCATCATATCCCCGTCTATACGCTGTTGCCATCTGCCAGGATTCTAAGGCATCCTCCAATGTTGTTACTAGTACACTCAAACTTTTCTCTTGTGATGTATACTGTTTACTTAATCCTGGGTCTCCCCTCTATTATGTGACCCCTTATGTGGCTATTTATTTTGGTTTTGATCCTGAGCATATTTTGGATCCATTCTTTGTATCCACCCTAGCAGGTGACTCCATTATGGCTAGAAGGATCTATAGGGGTTGTGTGATGTATGTATCTGGTAGGGAGAACTTAGTGGATCTAATACAGTTGGACATGTATACTTTGATGTGATTTTAGGGATAGATTGGTTGCATTCATTTTTGGTGTCTCTTGATTGTTGGACCAAAGGGTTAGTTTCCACTTTCCTAATGAGATAGTGGTTGAGTGGGAAAGTAGTTCCTTAGTGCTTAAGGGTAGGTTTATTTTGTATCTTAGAGCCCGAAAATTGATTTCTAAGGGGTGCCTCTACCATCTAGTTCATGCTAAGTATTCTTTATCAAAAAGTCCTCCTTTGCAGTTTGTCCTTGTGGTCTGTGAATTTCCTGAGATTTTCCCTAATGATCTTCCTGGTGTTCCTCCTGATAGGGAAATTTATTTCAGGATTAATCTTCTTTCAGACACTTATCCTATTTCTATCCTTTCCTATATAATGGCTTCAATTGAGCTGAAAGAACTCAATGAGAAGTTGAAAGATCTTTTAGATAAGGGTTTTATTCACCCTGGTGTTTTTCTGTGGGGTGCTCCAGTTTTATTCATGCATAAGAAGGATGGGTCCCTTCGGATGTGTATAGATTACCACCAGTTGAATAAGGTGACTGGGAAGAATAAGTGTCTGCTTCCTAGGATTGATAATCTCATTGATCATCTTCAGGGTGCTAATTACTTTTACAAGATTGATCTTCAGTTGGGTTACCATCAGTTGAATATTAGGGAAGTGGATGTCCCTAAGACTGCCTTTCAAACCTAGTATGGTCATTTTGAGTTTTTGGCGATGTCCTTTGGTTTGACTAACGCCCCGACAACATTTATAGATATTATGAACTGGTATTCCATCAGTTCTTAGATTTGTTTTAATTATGTTTAATAATGATATTTTGGTATATTCCAAAAGTGAGGCAGATCATGCCGATCACCTTCGCCTTGTGTTGCAAACCTTGAAAGATCAATAGCTGTATGCAAAGTTCTCAAAGTGTGTGTTCTGGTTAGATACTGTGACCTATTTAGGGCATGTTATTTCTAGTGAAGGGATCATGGTGGATCTACAGAAAGTTGCGGTGATTAAGAAGTGGCCTTAACCCACAGCTTCAATAGACATTCAGAGTTTTTTGAGTTTTAAAAGCTAGTTATTATAGGAGGTTTATGGAAATCTTCTCTTCTATTGCTTCCCTATTGACTAAGTTGACTTAGAAGAAGGTGAAGTTCTTGTGGTCGGATGTTTATGAGGGTAGCTTGGAGAAGTTGAAAGATAAGTTAACTTTGGATCGGATTTTGACTCTACTCGAGGGTACCAATAGTTTTGTTGTTTACTGTGATGTATCCCGAATATGACTGGGTTGTGTGTTGATGCAACATAGCAAGGTTGTTGCATATGCTTCTAAGCAGTTAAAGTTACATGAAAAGAACTATCCGACTCATGATTTGGAGTTATTGGCTGTGATCTTTACTTTTAAGATTTGGTGTCATTATTTGTATGAAGTCTAAGTTGACATTTTTTTGGACCAAAAAAGTTTGTGGTATATGTTAACCCAGAAGGAGTTAAACCTCAGGTAGAGGAGATGGCTTGAGTTGCTCAAAGACTATGACATCAGTCTCCATTATCATCTAGGTAAAACTAACATGGTTGCTGATATGGTTAGAAGGTTGTTCATTGGTATCTTATCTAATGTAGATGAGGAGAAGCGAGGACTGGTGAAGGATATTCACAATTTGGCTTATCTTGGAGTTCATCTCTTGGACTCTGAGGATGGTGGTCTGATTATACAAGAGGTGGCGAAGTCATCTCTTTGTGCTGAGCTGAAGGAGAAATAGGTCTTGGACCTTATCTTTAAGCAGATCAAGGATAATGTGGGTCACTAGAAGGTGATGGCTTTTGGGATTGGTGGTGATGGTATCTTAGGGTACTAAGGCAGGTTATATATTCTAGATGTTGATGGTCTACGAGAGAAGATTTTGGTTGAAGCTCATGAGTTGAGGTACACTGTTCATCCCATTTCGATGAAGATGTATCATGACTTCAGAGAAATTTATTGGTGGAATAATTTAAAGAGGGATGTGGCCAATTTATGGCTAGCTTTTTGGTTTGTTAGCAAGTGAAGATGGAGAACTTGAGGCCTGATGGGTTGTCTCAAGAAATTGAATTGCCTGTGTGTAAATAGGAAGTGATTAATATGGATTTCATTACTGGTATTCCGCAGTCCCGTCATTAGTTTGATTCCATTTGGGTAATCATGGATAGGATGACTAAGTCCATTCACTTCTTTCTAGTGAGGACTAATGACTTGGCAGAGAATTATGCTAAGCTCTTTATTAAGGAGATCGTGAAGTTGCATGGTGCTCTAGTTTCCATCATATCTAATCGAGGTACTAAGTACTCAATCACTTTTGGCGTTTCTTTTAGCGAGGTTTCCAGACTAAGATGAACCTTAACACCGGATTCCAAACTCAGATGGATGGACAAATGGAGAGAATGATACAGACTTTGGAAGATATGCTGAGGTCTTGCATGATCAATTTTGGTGGTAGTTGGGTTGACCATTTTCCTATCGTTGAGTTTATGTATAGTAATATATATCACTTGAGTATAAGAATGGCTCCATTCAATGTTTTGTATGGCAGGAGGTGTAGGTCTTTTATTGGTGGTTTGAGGTTAGTGAGAATAAGTTATATGGTCCCAACTTGGTTCACCAAGCTATGAAAAAGGTGAAGGTGATTTGGGATAGGCTTAAGACCACCCAAAGTCACCATAGGTCCTCTTTAGATGTAAGACGAAAAGACTTGGAGATTAATTTGAAAGATTAGGTGTTCTTGAAGGTGTCTCCCATGAAGGGAGTGATGCAGTTTGGAAAGAAGGGGAAACTCAGTCCCCGGTATGTTGGTGGCTTATAAGTTGGAATTACCTTCGAGTTTGGGTTCCATTCATCCGTTCTTTCATGTGTCGATGTTAAAAAAATACGTAGGCAATCTTTCCTTTGTTGTTCCCTTGGAAAATGTGGGTGTCTCAGATTTTTTGTCATATGAGGAAGTCCCAATTGAGATTTTGGATCGTCAAGTTTTCCAGTTGTGATCAAGGGACATGGCTTTGATAAAAGTTCTATGGAGAAACCAAAGGCATAAAGAAGCTACTTGGGAAGCTGAGGAGGACATGAAGTCCAAGTACCCATTCTTGTTTCCTGCTTAGGATAGTCATGCTTGAGGTATGTGTAATTCTTAATATCTTTGTTTTTTGTCTTTATTAAAGGTAAGTGTGGATGCACTCTATGTTAAATCTTGCTAATAAATGCCTTATCCCTTCATTTAGGGATGAATGATCCTAAGGAGGGGGGGGGGGGATAGAATGTAACACCTCAGACTTTTGGCCCTAGAAAATTTCTAAAATTTTATCCTCGCTGTCAAGACTACGACCCCCCTTCCGAGTCGTACGGAGTCTTGACTAGTCGCTAGACCAAAATCATAGCCTGGCTAGTGTGTGAGGCTAAGTTTTCTATTTTAAGTACGAGTGGCTCCCAATGAGTCGTATGGACTCATTATGAATCGTGATGTCCCAACCATAGTCAAACCAGTGTATGTTCTAAGTGTTGTTGTACTGGTGACGACTTGGACACTACGAGTCATAGGGACCCCTAATGAGCTGTATGATGTAAGTCATAGGGTGAACAATATGTGTGGCTAATGGCACTTCTTGGCTACAACTCATGGTGATGAGTCATAATATGTCGTTACGAGTAGTAGTGTGACACGTAGTCACTGGCTACAATTTTCCAATTTTTTAGTTGAGGCACTTTACACATTTCCCTCCTTTCCCTACTTAATAACCATGACCATAAAACACCCTTGGGGTATTCTTTCCACACTTTAGCACATCATAGACACTCTTTATTCTCCCTAAATTCCCTCAAGAAAGATACTTAGGGTATCCAAGAAGTAGATCATCTAAGGGCTCAAGGGTTGAACTCTCTCCATAAAACTTGGTATTTCAGGCATGTTACTCTTCCCCAACTATTACTTTGTTGAAGCATGTGTTTTTAATAGTTCTCCATGTGGTTTTGATGTTGGTTTTGGAACATGAGTTGAGGGTTTTGAAGGATTGTTGTTTGTGAGATGTTTCATGCTTACATATGCATTGATTATGTTTTAAATGGTGGTTTTGAAACCAATTTGATGCATGGATATGGTGAATAAACCAGTGGATTGTGATTTCTCCAAATTTTGTGAATATTGACAATTGCACTAGTAATAACCCCAACCCAATATTTTCAAAGTGGTTTGAGTGCGAGAAAAATTGCATTGAACCATTTCTGTAACAATCACATGATATTAAAAGGTTATTGAAACATGGTGGTTTGACTTAATGAACAAAAGGAATCGTTTTCCCAAGTTAATGGAATTGTGATGGCATATTGATGTTACCTTATAAGTGTAGTTGGTATGATGATACCAACAACGTATGCCTAAATTTGTATTATGGTTCAATGAATGGAAATGTGTGATAAATATTTTAATGGGGCTTAAAAGAGGGTTGTGTAGCTGATTCGTGAAAGTGGAGGTCCCGTGGGACCAATAATGGAAACAATAGTCTCCGATGCAAGGGTCGAAATGACCGAGTGGTTTGAATCCGCCTTATTATATGATTAGGAAATTTAGAAAAGGGTTCTTGAGCTTCTTGGATGAAAGGGAACCAAGAATCAACATATGCATACCTTGGTTTCTTGATTCTTGAAAAGTTAACGGAGGAATCTTGATGATTGGTGTCTTTATTTAGGAATTCTAGCTCTTGTTCTTGAACAACTTTGAGAGAAAACTAGTATTTTTGGGTTAAATGAGGCCAAATCCCGTGTTAAGGTGTATATATAGGGGTAACAAAATGACCGTTTTCACCCTTGTAATTAAATTGAAAAATCCTGATTTTACAAGTTGGTGTGACGCACCATAATCATGCCAGGTTACTGGAAATTGGAGAATTGGGAAACCACTTAATGGATCGATGCGGTGGAAATCATATTTCCACTTGGTTGCGAACTGGAAAGGCACAGTGACACGGTGGAATCACATTGGTGCACTAGAAATTGACAACTCTGAAATTACACCTTGGTGCAACGCACCATAATTATGGAGGCTCACTGGATTTTGATGATTGCCATTTTGGCTGGCTCTGCGACGTGCTAAAGTGCCAGGTGGCACACTGTCTCATTAAATTGGCTCTAACTCTTCGCCCGAGCGTCAATTTTGGGCAAATTTGGTATCCCTGAGTTATATGCCAGTGCTCAACCCACTAACCATCACCAAATGCTGTATCACCACATGATGTAGGAATCAGAGATACTTTTACTTTTTCTATGTAGTATTAGGTGGATCAGCTCGATTCGTCTGTCGCTGGTAGTGATGTGTTGAGCTTCTATTCTCCGAAAGACTTGGACATTTCACTAGTTTATATTTATAGATTAAGATTGAGAGTTCACATTATAATTAACATTGTCATTGTAATTATCATGGTCGGGGGAATATCCCTACACTTTATTGATTTCATTTTTGTTAAAAGGTTTTGTGGATTACTGTGGACTTGGGTTGTGATGTTGGTTGTTTTTAGTTGGTTGACGATTACCAGATATAGAAATATCTTAAATTCTTTAATTTCATCTTATTCTAACATGTTATATGTTCGGAATTCAGCCACTGTTAGATAGTGTGTGGTGTTTTGGATAAGCACAGGGGGTGGTGTCCGGTCCATGGTAAACTTGAGATACCCGTTACGGCCAGGCCCTATTTTGGGTTATGATAACTAGTTGACTTTTTTCACTACCTATGTCACGACCCAATTTATCAAGTCATAATGGTGCCTACCTTATCCCACCAATAGGCAATCCTAGCCATAGCCCGGAACAATAGCTAATGGGCTAATGGGTGGAAATAAGAGAAAACCGATAGATATGATCACAATAGTTATAGTAAGCAAAAATAGAAAGAAAACATATTATTAGATATATCAAAATGAGAGAAAGAAGAGGACCAAAATATACAAATGAATTCCCTGCAAAAACCTGGTAAGGTCGGTACTAGAGATACTATTAAATCAACGAGTACTCAATAGGTTTCATCGATCGACTGAGCTCAATATAGAAAAAGTGTAACTAAAATGCGAGGGTGTAATCTACGTCAACAGTAAATAGGGATAGAAAGGTAAACAACTATCCAGCTACACAAAAGTGATAAAGGAATAAGTAAAAGTGATATGGAAAGATAAATAACATAGTAAATAAAAGGCAAACCAAACATAACATAACTGATCCCCCATATGCACACCAGGTATACTAAAGAGGACAATTAACATAACTGTCCCCCATAAGTCATTGGTACACACAAGAAGTAATTAAATAAAATAAACATAAATAATTTATATAACTGAACCAGTACCAATAAATCATTGTAGTCATCCAGTTGTTCATCAAGCTTGAACCGACACCAATGGATAAAAATGAGAGGCAGGCACTGGGCTCAAACCGATAGTGGTGGATAATAACAAAAGGCCATATGACGGATCCAAACAAACTATAGTTGGTAATAATGAGAGGCCATATATATGATATACAACATAACTCATAATCAGATGTCAGACTCGAACTAGAACTCAAAGGAACCACAGCTCTCAGAACAACCGTAATCAGCACCAGAACTCCCAAATAATATCAAATCCATATATCAGACTCAAATTGAAACTTATAATAATATACTCAACTATAAAAGTAAAACCTAAACCATACCATAACCAATGCCAAAATGGTACCAAATTTCTCAATAAATAAAAAAATAAAGTATATGCTGACCTTAAACCATGATTGAAATACATTAATATAACCATTCGTGCAGCTTCGTTAAAAAGGATGAATCTAAGGTTTTGCAACTTAATACAAAATCCTAGGATCATAAATACTACATCATACTAAAACATAACAGAACCAAAATTTACTAGAATAGGGTCCTAACAGAAATTTAAGGCATTATATATATATATATATATAGGGTCAACCTGGCCTACCAAAATGCCAAAGCTAAAAACCCATTCGAGAAACCTCCAGTAGTGCCTCAATAAAACCCGAGTTTGAATAATTTGATGTGGATAATTATTTTTTTCCCTAAATTGAGCCTAAACAACTTAATGAGCTGAGTTTACTCCCCTTTTTTCTTCATGTAGTGTCACTTTTGCGGGTATATATATATATGAGTGTGTTGGTTGATATATATGTGAGTATCTTTTCATCAGTAAATATGAATGACTATCATTAGATAGGCGTCCTCCACCTTTCAAATGTAAATAGTGACACACTGCATCACTTATAATATTGTATCCTTCCTCCACTTCCACATGGAGTGGAGGTGGAAACACTAAATTTTACTTATCTTGTTATGTATATGCTCAGGTATTAACTTTTACTTATCTTGTTAGCTAAAATAGTTGTCCTAGTTCACCTTAAAAAATAATTAGGTGGTGACTTCTTTAATAAATTTAGAAGTTTCCAATATGTTGTACCTTAAACTGACTCACATTAAGATGAGGTATAACACACACGATACTAGATTAAACCTATGCACACTGGATAAATGACCCTCCAAGATTCTCTCAACAACCCCACGTAGACCTCACCCCCTATGTGGTGATAAAGAGTAAGAAACTCATGGGTTTTACCCCTTATAAAAACATTTTACTCACTCACAGTAACAACAATAACAAACTAACAATAATACCAATAATATAGGCACATATAATTTCTTTTCCATTTTTGGTACCATGATTGAACTCCCTCTATTAACAATAACAACGATATACAGTAACAATAATTAACAACAGAATAATCCTTCCACCTCCATATTTTTCTCCTCAATACACTATGGTACAACACCATCAAAAAATATATTAAAAACTCCGACTAACTTTTCTCCATTAACAATCAATTTTATGCACCAAAAAATATCATTTGAATCTAAAAATTGAGATTGGGGTTTGACGTTTCTTATTTTAGAATTTTTAGTATGCAATTCATTTCCTTGAGCAGTATATTCTCCTAGGATTAAATTTTGTCTTGGGTTTCATTATTAAGGTGAATGAGAGGTTTATCTTGGTATATGGGTTTCTCTTCCATGATAAATCAATATTGTTTGTTTGAATAAAAACAATGATTGAGGTTTAATTCTTTAACTCTATTTATTTTAGTCCTAATCTGATGTATTGATTTTATGATTTGTGTGGTTTATAATTGTTTGTTTGCTTTGATTTTCATTATTAGAATTGATAGTCGATTGATGGGTTGATGAGCAAACAATGGAATTTGGATAATATGGAATTGAAAATTAGTAATAATTTAATTAATTTAGAGAGGAATTTAATTGGTCAAGCCGAATATAAATTGGTTACTTTGATTCATAGTTTTGTTCACGTGAAATAATTAGCAATTTATTATCAATCGGTAGTAGCATATTAGGTCATCAATTTGGGGTAGGCAAATTATATGATTTTTGATAATCGTTGATATGATTGGATTATTTGTTTGTGTGAGTGTTTCTTTAATTATAGTTTTTGATCAACTGTATCTATTTATCGAGAAATGCATCAAAGTACTATGTATTCAATGATTTTATACGGAATGCATCGAAGTACTATGTATTTGAAGACCATTCATGATCAAGGCTAGGACGTCAGGGGAATTATAGGTTAGAGCTACGTTAGGTTAGTATAAGTTTATTTTTTGCATTTTTCTTTATTTATGGGATTGTATTAAACAGACTGGACTTTATTTTTGTTTTGGAAATCTTGTGTGTTTATTTTCTTTTGTGTGTTTCTGTGAGTTTATTTATTTGTAACACCAATTAGCCGATATGATTCAATAAATAGATTATGAGCAAAGCACGAGAATGGAGGGATGCCTTACACCTTTCTATCGGTCAATAGAACTCCTTAACCAGAATATCTATTTGTAGATCAATATTTTTCAAGAGTCAAACCATTTTTGGAAAGGGATATTTTAAAGGTGACTTGGCATACCAAATCAATGCCAAGTGGCAACTTTGAGTTTCAATTGTAAATCCTTTTTTCAAAATACTTTTTTCTCATTGGTTACCTTGAATAATTAAAAACCCTTTTGAATTTAAATTAGATTTTTTGATAAAACAGGGGGTGTGATAGCTCTAGCAACTCCACTAGCATTGTAGGGTTCAAGCTTCATATGTTAAGTCATATTGGCTTGCTTGATGCTATAGGTGAATTGATGTTCTATTTGTGTTATAATTTTATCATTGTTGTTGGATGCCTACGTGCTATTTTTTAAACTATTTTTCTCTTATTTATTACTATTTTATTGTAATGACCCTTCATGTCATTTTTTGTGTTTCTTCTTACTTCACTATTTGGAGCTTTCCTATAGATTCCTTAAGTAATTTATAACTTGATGGAACTAACAGTTTGGTTATCGGGTAGTTCATTTGATTTTTAAAGCCAATTCCCTATTTTAAAGCCTTCGCTGATTCAAAATATCTACCAAGCACAAAATTCAGTCAAATGAAATTGTATACTAATTTTGACTATTTTTATATCTTTAAAACATAGATTTTAGGCTAGGAGGACCCTTGGTTTGGGTCTCAAGGATCCCAGACAAATTTTGAGCTATTGGCCAGAAGTTAAAGAAAATGGCAAATGGGTGTGGGATCCACTTTTCATTAAAACGACCTTGGATAGAAATTTCAACTATGCCATTGATTTTGAAACATTGAATTTAATAAGGCAGAATAGTTTATTTGCAGGTACGGGTTTCTAGAAGAATCCCTAGGGGATGGCGGAAACTTGGAATTTCACCAAGTTCCAATTGATGCGACCGCTAAATCGGCCCTTTGGGAACCTTAGTCGAAGATGATTTAGAGGAGATTGGAGTGATTTAACAGCCCTGCCTAGCTAGTAAGTACCACTTTAGTGTTATGTGCAGTGATTGCTAAAGTATCTAAGTGTATGCTTTAGTGGGACTTGCGGACCTGGGAAGGGTATAGATACCCCACTTAGCTCATTTTTCTCCATTCTTCATCCATTCCCAAGATATTGGAAACCTAAAGAGTGAGAAAGCTTGGTAAAACATTTATAGGTGATTTTGGAGTTTGGGTGGAGATTATTTATTTGTTTTTTCTTCGATTTTTGGGTAAGCTTCCACCTATTTTAGGATTAAATCCTTTATCTTTTTCTAAAATCCCTAAAACCTAAGTGGCTTTATTTTAACACCATTAAGTCTCAGAATTTACCTATTTTTAGGGTAAATATTCCCTGAGCATAGGAGAATAGGGGAATGTTGTGTTGGTTTTGAATGGGTAATTTCGTAAATAGACCTATATAGGATTTTACATGATTTTTGGACCTGAAGCACAATAGTGCAATATGGGTATCATTGTTCTCATTTTGATGAGTAGATTGTGATTTTGATAGCTTGGCACCTTGTAAAAACTTCTTGGAAGAAAAAATCATTGGTTTAGAAGATTTTTTAAGTTTTCATTGGTGTGCAGGTAGGCTAGGTTTACCCTCCTCATATATTGAGCTATTTCATAGTACACTTATCATATTATGCTTGATTTGGGATGTGATTTAGGTGTTGGAAATATGATTGTCAAATATTGGGTTAGTTGGACTGTCGAGACTATCTTGAAATTGTAATTTAGGCATAATTGGCTTAGTTGTTTATGTTTTAGGTAGAATCTCTATCTTAAGGTTAGTTAAGGCTTGTTTAACATCTAAAAGTAGATTTAGATACCTTAGTCTAGTCCGGGATAGAATTTACCTTATAATGGATTTTGAGGATTAGAAGTGGGCCCCTTCGGTCTACTTTAGGCTATGACCTCAGCTACTTTTGGTAGAGCTTTATATGGTCTTTTTATATTTCAAAATTTTTATTATGTGATCGAGGAGATTAGATACTTAATGGTTTGATTTTAAGAGTTGGTACTAGTTATAGTAAGATATGGTAATTTGATTATGATATTGAAGATGTGAGAACCGATCATGTTCGACAATTGATAATGGTATTAATGATGTGAGCATCGATTCAAGTTTGTCAATTGATTATGATATTGATGATATGACCATCGGTTCAAGTCTTGCAATCGATTATGAAATTAATGATATGAGCACTATTTAAGTCTGACAATTGAGAGTTGTTTGTGATGTGATTTGGTACATATAGATTCTCGATCATGGAAGAATAGTTGGAAGATTATAGTAACCTGGTTACTAGCTTTCCTTCTATTGTACCCTCTAGGCTTATGGGGACCTACATTGGGTTTTTTACTTTTTCGCACTTATTGGCTTATGGCGAATAATTTAGTAGATATGGTTGTGTGATCTCTATGTCATTGTCATGCATTTCTTCATTTGTTTATGTATAATTATTTTGAGGCTAAAAATCAAGGTTTGCCCTTTTCCCTTGACTTATCTTTTTTTTATCTTGCATTTTACCATATTTATATCATAATTTAGATTAGTTGGCCGATGATTCCTACTGAGTACCCGTGGCTTTGGTACTCATACTACACTTTTGTACCTTTTTGGGGTAGATCTGATTACTATTTGTTGTCACTAATTGATGCTTCTGTTGTGATTAGATTTTAGATATTGTGTGAGCTTTTGTAGTCATAGTTACCCCTCTTTCCTTCTATTTATGTATCTCTAGTCTTTTGTTTCTATGATAGCTTATATGGACTATTTCAGAACTTGTAGTAAATTTATAGATGCTCTTATATCGATATTACTAGGTCATGGGAGGGTTGTTTATATTTTATCTATCTTGGGTTTTATATATTGTCTTGTCCTTGTTACAAGTATTAAGTTGTTGATTTTTGACCTTTCAAGCCACTCCCTACCAAATTAGCTTATTGCTCTAAGCTCCGAGCTACGATTTGTCTTACCTACTTGTGGGATATAGTAGGTTCCATCATGTCTCATAAATCAGGTCATGACAAATTATTATCAGAGCCTCTATTTTACCTATATTGTTGGTACTGGAGCAAGTGTCCAATAGAGATTTGTAGATCAGAATGATGATATTTGTTTCTTAATTTCAAGAGGCTATGGGACATATGTAGGATTTCTATACTTTATTCCCTTATTTTGTGCTTAGAGTTTGAGTTGTTTTCTAAAGAATTCCTGAAGTTTCACTCTTTCAAAGATGTCTAGGACACATGTTACCACTATACGATATGAGGGTCCAAAGACCAAGCTTAGGAATATAGTCACTATTTATGGATGACCTAGAGGCCATGGATATCCTTGTTATGTGTCCCCATCTGAGGTCTAGGATAAGGGCCTTCCCCATACTCTATTCTTTCCCCTGGCCTAGAGATTTTTTTGCTAGAGCCAGTGTTGGACCAGGGACTAGCCTAGACTCCATTAGTATTTATTTCTTATTCAGTACTTAGGGATGGTTTGGTTTAGCTTCTGGGATTAGTTGGTGGTAAACCATCTAATGTTATGTAGTCCACATATTAGAGTGGTACTGAGGCAGGGGCATAGACTGTAGCTGGGGCTTCTAGAGTTGAGGTCCCTCTTGTGTTGATGATTTATTCAGCTGATAGTTTCTCAGCTAGTGGTTGTCCAACTTGCTATGTTTATTGAGGGATATAATATATTGGGTAGATTTTTGATATTTGCTTTGCCTAGGGTTTCTAGTGCACTAGGCAAGGATGTTTATAAGTTTCTAATTATATATGAGGATAGGCTCCGTATTTGGGCCTAGTCGAGACTCATAGTGTGGATTACAATATTTTTCAATTGGAATTGGTAGCTAGATATTGGTGGAAAGATCATTTTGATTCTAGGCCTTCTGGATCTTCTCCTTTTACATGGACTAAATTCTCTAAGATCTTCTTAGAGAAGTATATGCCTTGCAACCTTAGGGATCATTTGAGAGATTATTTCTCGAGATTAGAGTAGGGATCCATGACTATTAAGGATATGAGGATCATTTTCATGAGTTGGCTAGGCATGCTACTTCTATTCAGACTACTGAGTATGAGAGTTTTCATTACTTTGTTAGACATATTCTTCACATGTCTACATAGAGGTTGGTTTCTATAGGTAGGTCATTTATTGAGGTATCAGACAATGCTAAGGTTATAAAGAGGATACATAGTAAGGCCTGGGGGGAAGCGATAAGAGGCCATGGTATCAAGGCAATTTTAGTAGGAACCATAGTGGCTCACGATTTAGAGAAAGTAATTTTAAGGGTAGTTACCATCCACATCAACCCTATCAGTCTTAGGTTTAGTCTAGTAGACTCATTTTGGCCATATTTTAGATTACCGATGAAGGTCAATGTAGTGTCAGTGATCATCTTGGCCAGGGTAGTAGTCAGTCTTTGAGGGGTTCATCTTATGTTTATTCTAGTCTTGGTGGTTATTTCGAGTTAGGTTTTGGTATAATTCATGGGGCATGTTATGTTTGTGGAGTTTTTGGTCACTTCATGCGAGAGTGACCTAGTCATGGAGCGATTGTTCCTTAAGCTCAGGGTGTTCCACCTATTAGGGCAGTTCATCCCTTGAATAAATATGGTATGCATGGTCATATGGGTGGTCACAGGGTACTCAAGGAGGCTACCAGACAGGTAGGATAGAAGATTAATCAAGAGCCTAGCCAGGTGCCGGGTATGGTCAGTTGTATGTAGTACCTGCTACACGTGAGGATGAATCTCTAGATGCCATTATCATAGGTATGATCTGGGTGCGCCCTCAGTTGGCTTTTGCTATTTTTGATCTGAGATCCACTTATTCTTATGTATCTTCTTATTATACCCTGTGGTTAAAGTTATCTTAGGATTCATTATCTATGCCACTATATGTATCTACTCTCGTGGGCGATTCTTTAGTATTGGATCGAGTTTTCAGATCATATGTTATGATTGTGCTAGATTTTGATACTCATGTTGATCATATTCTATTGGACATAGTAGATTTTGATATGATTTTGGGCATGGACTGGTTATCCTACTATCATGCGGTCCGAGATAATTTTTCTAAGTCCATTACCTTTGGAATGAACAGCGTACCCTAGTCGCATGGTAGGGAGTTGTTAGCCATAAGCTGATAGGGATTATTTATTATATTCATGCTAGGAGGCTTATTTTGAGGGGTTGCGAGTCTTATCTCACTTATATTTTGGTGTTAGTGTGGACAGTCCATCACTTGACTCTTGTAGTTTATGTGTTTTTGAATATTTTCCCTACCGATCTATCTGGTATGCCTTCTTTGCATGATATTAAGTTTGTTATTAATCTTGAGCTTGGATCCCAACTTATTTCGATGGTACCTTACTGTATGGCTCCTACCAAGCTTAAGGTGCTAAAGTCTTAACTTTATGATCTTCTTGGTAAGGGTTTTATTAGATCGAGTGTGTCTTTTTGGGGAGCTCCTATGTTGTTCGTGAATAAGTAGGATGGCTCCAGGTGTATGTGTATTGATTATAGATAACTTAATAAGATGATAATGAATAACCGGTATCCTATGCCTCCCATTGATGATTTATTTGACTATTTTTAGGCTGCAATAGTGTTTTCTAAGATTAATTTTAGGTTCGGTTACCATCATTTGAGAATTTGGGTCAAGGATATCCCAAAGACTGCCTTTAGGACCTGATAGTCATTATGAGTTCCTAGTGATGTCTTCTGGGTTGACTAATGCCCCAAATGTATTTATGGATTCGATAAAATAAGTGTTTAGGCCTTATTTGGATTCTATCATAATTGTGTTCATCGATGACATTCTAGTGTATTTGAGGAGTAGAGAGGAACATGCACAATATTTGAGGGATCATTTGTTTTTTGCCTAATTCTTAAAGTGTGAGTTTTGGGCCGAGTTGGTGACATTCCTTAGGCATGTAGTGTCTAAGGATAGGATCATGGTAGACCCAATGAAGATTGAAGCCATTCGTGATTGGGCCAAGCCTACATCTCCAATGGAGGTTTATAGCTTTATTGGTTTGGTTGGTTACTATAGGAGGTTCATGGAGATTTTTGCTACTATTGTAGAACCTATGACTAGATTGACTAGGAAGGAGGTTCCTTTTCAATGTTCCAAGGAGTGTAAGTCAAGCTTTGGAAAGTTTGGCTCTCCCTGTTAAGGGTAAGGGATTCACCATGTATTGTGATGCTTC
>JAPEIP010000012.1:84889413-84900393 GCA_026120095.1 Capsicum chinense | reverse complement strand
AAAATTACAAAAATATATTTCTTTAATAATTTTAAGTTTTAATTTTGTATGAAATTAAAAATTGACAATTCAAAAAGATTTTTGTCAAATTCTTTTAAAAACAGAGAAAGGAAAAAAAGGTTCTTTTGCTCTTCTCATGGAATAGTTGCTTCATTTATTTCTTCATATGAAAACTATAAAAAGATTTTTCTTTGTTAATTGTAGGTTTCATTTTTCATAGGCAATTGAAAATAAAAAATTCAAAAATATTTTTTTCGATATCTTTTGAAAAAAAGAAATTTTCATTCCTCTTCTTTTAGGTTCGTTGTTTCGCGCATTTCTTCAAATGAAAAATACAAAAATATTTCTGTCAACTTCTTTTGAAAAAGAAAAAAAAATCATTCTTTTTGTCTTTTTACTTTCTTTTCCTCTAATGTTTCATGATAAGGTTTTGCTTGGTTATCTTTTGTTAAAACTTCACAAACTACGCTCACTTCATTCTCTTCTCTTAGAGGCGAGATACATAGATGCTCTTTTGGGGTTTGGTATCTTTTCATAAATAAAAAAAAGAGATTTTAAAAAATTGTTGAACTCTAACACATTTGTTATTTCTATGATTCAGTTAGTTTAAGGTGGTTGATTTGTGGCATTCTAGCTAGTCATACATATTTCACCAAGTGTAAAGAAAAGTTAGTTATGTACAATAAGGGTATGGAGGTTAACATCACCGATCAGACAAAGAGTCAGGAAAATGAGGATTTAAGGATTAAAAAAGAGCTTTCAAAACTAAGATAACAAATAACATAAATACAATGAGCTTGGGTTAGTTGATTTCCTCCTCCTCTATTCCCTACTATTGATCTTGCAAATACTTCTATCCCAATGTTGCAGAATCAGTTTCCTACTATTGTTGATGCACCACAACAAGCATTAAAGTTTAATTTATGCCAAAAACATTTGAACACTTCCATCACTTATTTTCTAACTCCTAGTATAAATCTACTACATTTCCAGGTTGCTCCAACCCCTATTGAGGTTCCCACTTTGACTATCTTCCCAGTAGTTGTGCTTTCCCAATTTACTTTGATTATTACTGCTATAACCCTGATCCTACATTTAAGTTAACTGAACCGCCAAAATATCAAGAATCCTAGCATGAAAAAAGGGCAAGATAAAATGTCTAGAAAAATTAAGAGTCTAGAAAAGGCTATGAAAAATTCTCTAGGACTTGCTGGTTATGAATGCGTTTTATATAAGGACTAGGGCATATTTCCAAGTGTTAACCTTTCTCCTAGCTATAACATGTCAGAATCTTAGGAGTACAATGGGCATGGGGATCCTGTGGCACACTTGGGATGATATTGCAACCAACTAATGGGAGCCAGAGGAAAAAATAAGAAGAAAGGGGTAGCTATTCTTGTACTGGGGCCATAATAGAACTCGAGCGGTCTAACTCACAAATTCCATCATCCTCAACCTCTAGCCTATACACTAGACCCTCATACTGAACCGTAATAAGGTTTCTCTTTCCATAATCCAAAATATTCTATTCCTTTTCCTTAATATTCATTGAATAATGCACAACCATATGCCCATCCATCTTCTTATCCACAATGGCATGTACCAATCCCTCAAAATTGTCCTCTACCCCAATATATTTAACAAGTTACCCCCAAATTTATTTTATCAACCCTAGCTAAAATATGCAAAGAGGAAGAAGCCAAGGGACAGTTTCATACCAATTAGGAAATCTTATATCAGTTTATTCCAAAGATTAAGACAACGGGGCACGATCACTCCTCTCTTTGGGTATACTTCCACACATATTCAAGAAGCTTTGATCATTTTGTACAATGCGCATATCATTCTAATGTTTAGGGTCACATTATTGAAGATTATTGCACTTTGAAAAGAGACATAGAAAGGATGATTTAAGAAAAATTAATTGGGGTGCAAGAAACTGACACTACGAGTGTCAAACAAAATTCTTCATCAATAAATAGTAATGTACAATACGTGGGAAGTAATGAGTTAAACATGGGAACCCAAAACTTATTTAAAGAGTAAAATATATTTGATGGTAGTAAAGTTCTAATCATACTGATGTGTAACCTAGTGGCTAAGATGCCAGGCTCTGATATTGGAAAGTCACCCCTCTCCCCACTCGGAAGGAGATTTAGTAGCTTGTTTTATTTTCTTTTCTGTTATACGAATTATTTCAGGGTTGTAATTTAGAATCTATCTTATTTTATTTCTTTGTCATTTATTTTCAAACCCTTCTATCCTTTCTTTCAACAAAATACAATATCCCATTTTTATTATTAATATATGTTCTGTGTTTGTTTTATTTACATAATTCATTCTGTGCTAGTTCTAGTGATATGACATTTTGGAAATTTTTTAGCCAGATCTTAAAGTCTAAGCTAATCATGAAACATTGAATTAGGAAGTTAACATTCTAAAAAGAACATTATTAGGTAATAAATAAAGTGTGAGAAATTTGGTGACCGAACTAAAGTTCACTTGAATAGACTAAAGAAATCACTTTGGTAATCACAAGACTAACTTGGTCATCAATGAGAAGGTGTGCATCAAATATTTTGAATTGGATCAAACAGTGGATGGAAAATCTCCTCTATTAAGAGAAAGAAAAGAAAAATTATATCTATGAAAGTATAGTTCATTTGATATGAGAATTGTACAATAAAGATAGAGTTGTATGTTGGACAAGTGCAAAAGAGGAAGTAACACACATGCTCAATTAAAGTTAGTATTGTGGAATTGCATGTTATGTACTTGCATTTTTAGGTTTGATATGATGAAGGCATTTCATTCTGCTATCGAACATTGTGTCATCCTTTGTTTACCCCATTTGAGTTGTAGTTCTATTTTCTTTTGTACCCTTTTTTGGAATCCAGATAGAGCTTGCAAAAGTTCAAAAAAAAAGTGTCAAGCAAAAAAATAGAGTCAGAAAAAGTCCTCCCCCCTCCAAAAAACAAAAAAAAAAGATAACAGTGTCAAGAAAAATAGAGTTAGAAAAAAGGAGAAAAAGTTCCAAGGAAAAAAAGGAAAGTAGTCAAAGTTAGTCAAAAAAGTGAGAAACCAAAAGCTAGCAAAAAAATAAGTTGCCTAAACTATGTTGACCTATTTCTTGTTATGACAAGATAAGTAGGCAGTCCTATTCTGGGGTTTGGTTCAACAAAGTAAAATAATTCAAAATACCCAGTTTAAAAAAATTGGGGCAAGCATTAGTTTTCGTTGTTTGAGTTAAATTCCAAAATTTTTAAGTTTCACCCCATTTAAGTGTCTTTTGAGCCTCATGTCGACCTTTACTTCCTACCATATCCAAAAGCAACTTTAAAATCAAAGAAAGACCTTCAAATGAATCTTTGAGAATGTCAAGGTTAAACATGTGATAGATATATGACGTTACATTTTGCGCTCTACGTTCGTCCTTATTATGAGGAAATATAAGAGAAATAAAATTCTAGACTTATTGGTAAAAATCTTCATAGGCATCATATAACGATTGTAAGTTGAGAGTCATGAAAATCAAAGATTTTAATTGGTAAGAACCCCCATGACAACTATAAGATGATTATGAGTTGAGAAAATAAAAATGAGACAAGCTCATTGGCAAAAGTCCTTCAAAGCATCACTAGCCGAATGGGGTTATGAGCTAGATGCAATGGGTTTGAGAAAATAAAACCATTCTCAAGTTTAATGAGTTGAAAAGTGTTGATGATTAGTTGGAATAAAAGATTGGGTTGTTCAATCAAAAATGCATGTCATAATAATTTCTGTTGGTTGTCCCTCTTAGATAAGTTTTTCTTTCTTTCATTTATGAAAAAAGGGACACCCATTGTCTTTTATGTTCTTTCTAGATTTATATAGTGTTTTTTCTTTGTCTGTTATCAAAGTAAAAATCATTTTTATTTTTGTTTCTCATGTCTTTGAGTCAAGTCCATGTTAAAGAAAATAAGAAACGACTTCAAAACATGCTACCAACTTCTCTAAGCACAAAGAAGAAAAAGATCTAGCATATGAAAATAACATTATCTAAAGTAAAGAAAAGTGTATGAGGAAGTCCTATCAATTGATAGATTCTAGGATCATGAAAATATAACGGTTCAATAGAGTCTAGTTCATATATACCATGAAACAGAGGTATAGGGCTTGCGTTGGAGTCCCTTTTAATCTCCTGAGTTTGGGTTAATGGTGCAATAAGTCAGTGACACATGCCAATAGTTTGAAACATGTTAAATGTGACAAGTGCAAGAGTAGTCACCTTAAAAGCTAAAGAAACAAACCAACCACTATATTTTTAAACTCACAAGTTTTATTTGTATAGAATAGAAGCATATGTTACCTTCAAATAAAGAAATCCTAGATATCAGAAGTTCAATTCCTCATTTGTGCAATATTGATACACATGTTTGGTAACCATAATCATGGTAAAACTCATCATCCTGCACCCATAAGAGATGTACTTCCTAATCATGATCTTTCATATTTCATTCATAGGATACATGCTTCTTAGTTTGATTCTTTACTCCTAGAAGACATATTTTCTTATTGGAATCTTTCAAATTAATCCTTTGAAGATGCACTTTCTATTTGAAACCTACTAATTCAACCCTTAGAAGATGCACTTTCTAATCGAATCCTACTTAACCTCTAAGAGATGCACTTCTTGTTTTTGATCTTTCATTTTTAGTTTATAGAAGATGCACTCTCTAATTTAAACCAATACTCTTAAAAGTGCACTTTCTAGAAATAATCCATTATTTTAACTTTTATAAGACATATTTTCTAGTCTTGATCATTCAATTTTACCCTTAAGAGATGCATTTATTGGCAGAGACTTGATTCACCTTTGCATTATGTATTATACAAGTATTTATGATTTGGTTTGACACTCATAAATTTTTCTGATAATAAACTGGGGCAAAAATATTTTCTTATGTTATTTGGGACTTTACTTTCTATTTAGGACCCCCTGGAAAATGAAAATTTATTTATCTTCAGGGACCTCATAGAAAGGACTTTAATTTATGTCCAAGACTCTCCTAGAAAATTTACTTTCTATTTAGGACCTTCCTAAAAAATGAGATTATTTTTTATTCAGGATCCTCCTGGAAAATGAGACTTTACTTTCTATTCAGGACCCTTCTAAAAATAGCACTTTAATTTTCTGTTTGGGACCCTTTTGGAAATGGGATTATCAATCGGAACCCTCCTAGAAATAGGATTAGTAAGACCCTCTTGAAGAATGGGATTATCAGGACCCTCCTGGAGAATGCGACTTTGATTTTAAATTTGGGACCCTCCTTCCTGGAAATGGATTATCTATTGGGATCCTTATAGAAATGGGATTATAGGGACCCTCCTAAAAATGGGATTAGAAAGAAACTCTTGAAGAATGAGATTAGCCGAAGCTTCCTGGAGAATTGGGCTTTAATTTTCTATTAGGGACCCTCTTGGAAGTAGATTATTGATCAGGACCTTCCTAGAAATAATATTATTGGGACTTTTATAAAAATAAGATTGACAAGACCCTTATGAAGAATGGGATTAATAGGACTCTCTAGGAGAATGAGACTTTAATTTTCTATTTAGGACCCTTCTAGAAATGAGATTATTGATCGAGATCCGCGTAGAAATGGGATTAGTAAGACCCTCTTAACGAATGGGATTAACAGGACCTTCCTAGAGAATAGGACTTTAATTTTCTTCTTGGGACCCTTCTGGGAAAAGGAATATCAATCAAGACCCTCCTAGAAATAGGATTATCGGGACCTTCCTAGAAATGTGATTAGCAAGACCCTTCTGAAGAATAGGATTAGCAGAACTCTCCTAGAGAATGAGACTTAAATTTTCTATTTTGAACCCTTATAGGGATGAGATTATTGATCGAGATCCTTCTAGAAATGGGTTCAGCAAGACCCTCTTGAAGAATGGATTAACAGTACCCTCCTAGAGAATAGGGCTTTAATTTTTATTCGGGACCATCATAGAATGGGATTATCGATTGGGTCCCTCCTAGTAATGGGATTATTGACACCCTCTAAGAAATAAGATTAGCAGGACCCTTTTGAACAAAGCCTTGAAAAAAGGACTTTATTTTCTATTTAAGAGCCCGTTGGAAACTGGGATCTTTCTTTATCATAACCCTTTTGAGATAACTTTTATTCTAGTTTACTATTAATTTTAATTTTAGGATCTAGCCTGAAGAACAGGGTGAGTACTTTCAATTTCAAGTTCAGGTGCTCAGCTTGGGAATAGGATCAAGGCTTTCAATTTCAAGTTCAGGAGCCCTATAGAAGAATAGGGTTGATGTTCCATGGTTTTAAGGAACATTTGATGCTTAAAGCTGAGAAATACACAAGTACTTTGGCCTATTTGGGATATATGATGTGTTTTGTGTCTTATATTTATGGGAAACCAGGTTTTGTGAGCCAAATAGAAGAAAAGATCATAAAAGATAGATTTTGTACCAGCTACGATGAAACCTACATGGTGTAGGTGCCACCTATATGGCGTAGATGCCACCTATATGGTATAGGTGCCACCTACGTGAAATAGGTGCCATCTACGTGGAGTAGGTTCCACCTACATGGCGTAGGTATCTGTGTAGATATTAGAATGTTGAAGTTCACAGAATTAGAAGTTGAGAAATAGGTACAACTATATACGAAGGGCCACCTATGACCCATATGTGCCAATACAAATGTTAGAAGATTAATTTCATAGAAGCGGCAAAAGTGTAAAGTTGTTTTCACCTATGTGGGACCACCTACGGGGTATAGGTCCCACTTATGACCCGTAAGTGGCACTGTAGGTGGCCACAAAGTCAGTTTTCATAGTTTGTTTTGGAGAGGATTCTCAGGGTTTTTATGTAATCTATAAATAGCCCTTTTATATTTTTAGTTAGTTTACGCACTTATACTATTCACACTTAAAGACTCAATTCCAAGATTGACTTTTGATCTTGGGATTCTTGTGTTCTTGGTTTTTTGTTGATTAATTGATTTGATACATTGGCTTGTTTTTGTCCATTATTGTGAGATTGGTTTTATGCTTTCTTTATTGAATTCCACAGATTGTTTTGCAACTATGAACAACGAATTCCCTTAGCTAGGGTTGTGAGAACCTTGGCGGGGTAATAATGTAGGGAAAGTGTGAGATCCTTCTAGATTATAATTACTATATGTATTGTGATTTGATTTGCTTTTATTACTTTTATAGCATTTTCAAATGTTAGGAACCCGCATGTATTCGATACTAACTAGAGAGAGAGGTAGAAATTGGGAAAAGAAGATCACAACAGTGATTCGAGGCTATCAACCTTTATCTGATAACTTGAAATTAAGAGGAGATAGTTGAATTAGGATCAAAGACAAGGGTTGGTAATATGACTCTCTAAGATTAAGTAGAGATGAGTGAGATTCACCAAAAGGTGTTGAGAGACTGTTGGTGAGACATAACTTGCCAGATTCTACATGCATAGCAGTGAGATATTTGGATTAAGCATGTTCTCCTTCTCCTAGTTTAATTCAAGAGAAGATAAATTAAACCACTAATTAATTATTAGTAGTGGAAAATGCTGCTAATGCGAGAAGGGATGTAGATACCCGTCATATAGCTTAGGACTGGCATGGTAGAGACAAGGAGCAGATCATCACGCAGAACTCAGCTGAAACTGAGATAGAGTTAGAAGAGGTAGAACTCAAGTACTTCTAGCCAATCAATATTTGCCACTATATAATAATCCAGAGGAGGACTTGGGATATGGTGAGCCTATTGAGATAGGAGCTATTATTCCTCCTGAATTTCCACAAGGTGTAAAGTTTGACATTACTAGTGCTATGATCTAGTTATTGAATCTAAAAGTAGTGTTTGCAAGCTTGCTGTCTAATGATGCAAACATGCACCTCATTAATTTTATTAGAATTTATACCTCATACAATATACTTAAGGTAGATCAAGAAGCTGTGAGACTCAAGTTGTTCCCTTTCTCTCTAATTAATGAAGCTACTTATGGTTAGGGGAACATCCTCATGGGTCCATTACTACTTGGAAGGAGTTGTGGAGGTAATTTTTAGTCCATTTCTTCCCTTTATCCAAAATTCTATAATTGAAGTAACAGATTTATAATTTTAGACAGTTGCATTTTGAATCAATGTATGAGGCATGGTTTTAATTTAAGAACAAGTTGATGATGGTGCCTAATTATAGAATTATAGGAAACAACTGACTTAAAATATTCTATCAAGCCTATAACACTAGTTCTAAAGCTATGACAGATACTATTACTAGTGGAGCATTCATGCGCCTGTACTAGGAGGTAGCATTAGTGATATTAGATCAGATCTTTCTCATAAACCGAGGGTGGCATACTCGGAAGGTAGAGAGTGGTGCGGGCAATTATGCTATTGGGGCTTCCAGCGAGCACATAATTGTAGATGACACTGTGGGATAAGAGGTTGCTCAGCTAAGGACGAAGGTTGGGATATTGTTAAAGAAGTTTGTAATGATGAATTCTGAGAAGTTGAATGCAGTGGGAATGCAAGGTAGGGCCTCTTGATTATATGATTCAGATATAGATGAAGAGGCATAATATCTTGATAGAGAGTTGGTGATTTTTTGAGCCAAGGGCCAATCATCTACTCAAGATAAATGGAACTCTAGGCAAGGTAACTAAGGTTAAAACTACTATTAGGATAGGTATGGAGATACAGGAAGAGAGAAGGATGGTGACTAAAGATGTAAGTATTATTATAAAGAGAAAGGTAGTGCATATACTTCACTAGGAAGCCGAAGTAGAGAATCAATGATGGAGGATATGTTATCAAAGTTGGTAAAGGGTGAGGAAGTCAAAAAATTACCTTAAGAAATTAGGGAAGACATTTTTAGGTTGATCCAGAAGGTAGAATCATTGCTACTGTGATCAAGCAATTAATGCAGTAATTTGGTCAGGGTCAGCAACCTTAAATCAATGATAGTCGAGCACCCATCCAACAATATAATGCAAAATCATAAGAATGATGATTACTGCCTGGCCATTACTATTTTAACTGGTAATGCCATTGATTACCCCCATATGCCTGTGGATGATAAGCTAAAGAATGATAGTGTTGATGTTGATGAGATACCTACTGAGTTATCACAACCATCGATAATTGTTAATTATAGTGCTAAGAAGGATAAAGGTAAAAGAAAGGTAGCTGAAATGGTATTGAAGACTATTCCATGACCTCCCCTACCTTTTCCTTAGATATTGAAGAAAAAACAAGAGGAAGGAAAGTATTAAAAGTTCTTTTCAATGCTATATTATCGATCAATATTCTCCTTGTAGAAGCATTGGAGCAGATGCCTGGTTATTCTATGTTCAAGAAGGATTTGGTCACTAGAAAGTAGATGACGAGTTTTGAGTTAGGTGATAATGTTCATCATTGTTGTATCATCGCTTTCCGATCGTTGTTTGAGAAAAAGGAAGAACCAAAGCATTTACTATTACATGTACCATTGGGTCCTTTTATTTCTCTTGAGCTTTATGTGATTTGGGAGCTAGTATAAATATGATGCCATTGGTAGTATACATGCAGTTGGTGTTAGGGGAACCCAAACCTACATCCATGAGGTTACTAATGGCTGATCAGACTGTGAAGAAACCAATTGGTATTCTATGTGATATTTTAGTGAGGGTGACATCCTTCATATTCCTTATCAATTTTATGATCCTTGATTGTGAGGTGGACTTCAAAGTCCATATTGTCTTGGGATGACCTTTCCTAGCTACAGGTAGGGCTTTGGTTGACATAAAGATTGGACAGATGAAGTTCAGACTCAATAATGAGAAAGTTACCTTTAATGTGTATCAGTCTACGTAACAACCAAAGGATATAAGAGTAGTGTCCGTGATTGATACTAATGATGATGATCCAGAGACTGTGCCTATTAAAAAGATAACATCGGTGATCATGACTTTTAAAGTGATGGAATTGATGAGTATGATAAGATGATGGGTGTGGAGTATGGTAGTGGTTATTATAACAATGCTCCAAAAAAGTTGGATCTTAATTTGAAGAATAGAACCACTCCCCCAGCTCGACTTTATATGAGGAGCCATCTGTCTTGGAATTGAAGGCTCTCCCATCTAACTGGGGTTATGCATTTTTGGGGGCCAACAATACCTTGTCAGTTATTATTCCTGTTAATTTATTCGAGATATAGATTGAATCAATGATCTCAGTATTACAGAGGTTTAAGAGGGCAATAGGATGGAGTATTCCTGACATTATGGGAATTCCACCTGGTATTTGTACTCATAAGATATGGCTTGAGTCAAATTATGTACCCAAGATTAAGCATCAACATCGGTTGAATCCTCTTATGAAGGTGGCAATAAAGAAAGAAATAATTAAGTGGCTATATGCTGGAGTGGTTTGCCCCATTGCGAACAACTAGTGGGTAAACCCGGTGCAATGCGTGCCTTAGAAGGGTGGGATCAATATGGTCCCTAACAAAAAGAATAAATTGGTGCCTATGTGAACTGCTACTAGATGGTGAGTATGCATGGATTATAGGAAGCTGAATAATTAGACTCAAAAGGACCATTTCCCTATGTCTTTCATGGTTCAGATATTTGACCAACTAGCAGACAGGGGTTGGTATTATTTACTTAATGGCTACTCGGGATACAATCATATTTCTATCACTCTCGAGGACCAAGAAAACACTGCTTTTACTTGACCATATGGGACTTTTGTGATCAAGAGGATGCCTTTCGTGTTACGCAATACTCCCGCCACTTTTCATAGACGTATGCTGTCTATATTTTCTGACATAAGGCATGACACCATAAAGGTATTCATGGATGAATTTTATGGTAGTTGAGGACTCTTTTGATGATTGTTTTGCCCATTTAGCCAACGCACTCCAAAGATGTAAGGAATGAAACCTAGTGCTAAATTGGGACAAATTCCATTCTATGGTGAA
>JAPEIP010000012.1:84863722-84881770 GCA_026120095.1 Capsicum chinense | reverse complement strand
ATTACCTTACTTTAGGTGCCGAAGGTGAACCATTCAAGAAAATATTGCCATGATTTTTTATATATCTATTTTCTCCTATAATTTACATGATTTAATATAAAGTAGAATGAATTTTTATGATTGTTAGATATTGGGAACATCAACTGTGGCCTATGGTTTCTTTTGTGATGTTTTGTTTATGATTATTGTCATGGTACATCATATTTGTCATTCTTCCTATCCATACATTCTTTGTTCAATCAATGAATAAATCAAATAACTCTACCTCAATTCCAAATAAAGATGCTAATAAAGCAATACAAGACATTTACTCAAATAGACATGTTGTGATGACCCTTTAGGTCATTTTTCATATTTTCACTTATTTTTCCCTTTAGAGATTTCCTGTACCTGCCCCAAGTAATTTATGACTTGATGAAACTGGCAGTATGGTTACTGGGCAATTCATTTAATTTTTATAGCCAATTCCCTATTTTGAAGTCTTTGCTAGTTTCAAATGACCGTCGAGGAAATACTTTAGTAAAACAATCTTATATGCAAATTTTAACTTCACCAAAAGTTTTGAAATGTCACTATTAGTCTAGGTATACCTTTGGTTCGGGTCCTAAGATAGTCAAGCTCATTTGGACCTATTGATCGAAAAGTTAAGAAAACAAAATCTGGGTATGAGACCCATATTTGGTTGAAACAACCATAAATGAAAATTCCAAGTGCACCATCACATTCAGAATGCCAAATTTGGCATAGCTACATAGTTCTCTTGCATATACGGGATTCAAAACAAATCTCAATTACCTAGTTAAAGTCCATTCTTGATGTGGAAAAATCTAGTGCGCTGAGTTTTTGGTGCACCGCTATAGAGATTCTATTGGCTGCAATTGTGACACACTGTGTAGAAAAGATATTATAATATCAAAAGGCATAGCACGATCGTGACTCGAATAGAAGAGAAGAAATACTATGATCGCAGAGCTGCAGGCTATGATAACGATTCTCGAGTACCAGGAGGTATGGGTATAAATAGACCCTTATGTCTTGAATTGAACAATTTCCCACCCGTTACTTTAGAGTATAAACCCTAAATAGTGATATTAAATAGGACTGAAGATTGTAGGTGATTTAGAAGCTTGATTAGCATTTATTTTTGCAATTATATTTTGATTTGAGGTAAGAATTTACCCTTTTCATGGTGGATTTCATTAATTTATTGCTCAAAACCCCAAAATCTTGAGAGTTTGAATTTATCCCTAATTTATCTTGGTTTTTATTCATTTTTTAGGATAATGATTCCATGAGTTTGTAAGAACGTTGGGTTGGTTTTAGAAATATGGTTTCCATAAGTGGGACCCATATGAGATTTTTGTGTATTTTTGGACCCAAAGCACAGTGATGTAATATGGGTATCATTATTTTTGTATTGATGAGTAGAACGTGTTTATGATATCTTGGAATCCTGAGTATGCTTCTTGCAAGAGAAAATCAGTAGTTTAGCAAATCGTTGAGTTTTCTTTGGCATCGAGGTATGCTAGGTTTATGACGTGTTAGATTAAGCTATTCATATTATTCTTATGTATTGTGTTAGATTTGGGATGTGTTTTAGGTGTTGGATTGATGAAAGATAAGACTTTGGTTAGTTAAACCTCTTAGGCTAATTTGAAATCGTAGTATTTTAACACTTAACTTGTTTCCTTATGCCTAAGGTGAATTGGAATTCATTACTCATGTTTAGAATGAAAATACCCCAGATTACTAAAGTCGAGTAAAAATTCTTTAGATACTCATGCTTAGGGTATGTTTGTCCTTAGTTGATTATACCAATAAAGGTTGTCCAAGTTTCTATTAGACTTAGTTAAGGTGCTTGAGAAAAATATCTATCTTAGGGCTAATTGTAGCTTGCTATACATCTAAGAGTGGATTTAGATACCTAGAATTTGACTTAGAATGTATTATGGGGAATTGATCCAATTTAAGTCATAGTTCTCTTAAGTACTTATATGGTTATTAAATTCCTAGAGTATGACCTTTTGAGGAGAACCTTGGTACTTGATGGTTATGGTAATGATGACATTAGAAGTAATGTTCCTAAACTAATTGATTAGATTATTACTTTTGCTATGATGAGATATGAATCGTGTTGCGACAAGTAATTGGTTATGCCATGTATAAGCTATCTATTATGCTAATGATAAGTTTTTAACCATGATATTTATAAGTTATTTCCTATGCTATTACTTATGATTATTATCCTGCGAACAATTATGCTAGTAATTATGCTAGAAAAATTCGGATAGATGATGCTAGAAACTGTCCTATTAATTATGCTAGAAGTCATGTTTATTAATTATATTAGTTGTTATGCTATTAATTAAGCTAGAAATCATGATGCTTGACTATATTACCACTTATGATGATTGACTATACCCAGTTTAATTCTGGATGATAAGGTTGATATTGATTATACCCGATTCAATTTCAAAAGATGATGATGATATATTGATGTTGGGCAAGGCTGAAGGATAATTATGATAATATATTGATACCCAAAATGATCGGAGGATGATTTTTATGATATATTGATATTTGGCAAGGATAGAGAATGATTATGATGATGTATTGATACCTAATAATGCCGGAGGATGATTATGATGATATATTAATACCCGACAAGTTCAGGGTTGAATTATGGTGATGCATTAATTTCTGGCAGTTTTAGAGGATGATTTTATCAATGTACCTATATGCACATATACTGATCCAAATTTGGCTTTTTATTATGATATGATTATATATATATATATACAAGATTTATATGATGTCGATATTAGGGATAGCGAATATAGCTCGAAAGTGATAAAAATGATATTAGTGGACTTATGAGGGTTAGTGATAAATGTTTATAAGGTGGTATAGTTGTTGATTAGTGATAAATAAGGATTAGCATTGGATATTGTTTAATTGACTAATCATTACTAGTTGATAAACGAGGATTAGTTGGTAAAGGTTTAATCGTGTGAATTAATGTTGTTTCAGTGATAAATGGTGACTAAAGGTATTATGATGATTAGTAATCAAATGAGTTAGCTAATGATAGATGGTTAGCTAATAAATGGTTACTCATGAGTATCGATGATAAGGTTAATAAATAATAGTAATATTATGAAATATTGGTACATTGTCAAATGTTGGTAAATGACCAATTAATGATAAATTCAGGAATGAAGGTTTAATAATGAGTTGGTTATTTGAAAGTGGTGAATGGTTGATTTATTCTATCTTTGAGTCTACTCTCAAGGAGAATGGGAGTTTGTGATGAGTTATTTACTTCTTGCACCAATTGGCGTCTTAGTTATTATTTCAATTTATTTACTTATATTGCATGGCAATATTGGCTCGTGTCGATATCTTGTGTTATATTGTTATTTAGGATTAAATTACTTACTATGTATAGCAGTATAGAAAATAATCCAGGTTCATTTCTATACCTTGTCTTAGTTATGTTATCTTACATGATGCCTACTGAGTACCCAATGTTTTAGTACTCATACTACACTTCTATATATTTTTTGTGCAAATCCGAGTACTAGTTGTTATTGTTGTTCATTGATTGTGTTGTGTTGATATTTTTGGACATAGGGCGAGCTCTTGGAGTTGGAATCACCTATTTTCTTTTATATTTTGATATCCAGTTTTTAGCTATCAAGAAAAATATTATTGACTATTTTAAGTCTTTGAGTTGTATTATTGTTATTAGATGCTCTTGTACTGGCTCTACCAAGTCATAGGATGGTATATTGTATTGTTTATTTTTATTTATTTAGAACACTTTGCTTATGCATAAGTATGTTGTTAATTTTTGCCTATGATTGAGAATTTTCAACCAATTTAACCCATTTTATTTAGCTTCGTGTTATGTTTTGGCTAACCTACTGGTGGGTTAGTATAGGTGCCATCATGACTTGTAAATCGTGTTATGAGAAATTGGTATCGGAGCCTAGGTTTCACCAGTATTTGTGGACAAGAAAAAGTGTCTAGTAGTGTCCTACAAATCAGAATGATGAAGTTTATTTATTATCTTCGCGAGGCTATGGAACATTCTTAGGAGTTCATCACTTTTTTTCACTCACTTCGTGTTAATAGTCCAAGTTGGTTTCTAGAAGTATTCCCTTGACTTTAATCTTTTGCAGATGCCAGGGCATGTGCTACCACTATAGTAGATGAGGGACCCGAGATCAAGCATGGAGATCCTACTACTATTCATGGATAACCTAGAGGTTATGGATAGCCACGTTACTAGTCCCTAACCATGGGCTGGGGTAGGCTGCCTTCCCTAGGTCCTATTCCTACTCCTAAGTAAGAGATTCTTCTACCCCATCTTTTTTAGTTCTCAGAGATGCATTGGTTTAGCATTTGGGAAAGTTAGTATTGTGTCTTCTGATAGTGCATATTCTATAGATTAGAGTAGTACTAAGGCAGGAGCACAACCTATAGCTGCGGCTCCTAGAGTTGAGGTTCCTTCTATGGAAGTGGTTGCTCAACTTGTTATTGCTCAACCAGTGGTAGCTCAGCCTACTATATCTTCTAGGGAGTTGGAGATATTTTGTAGATTCTTGATATTGGCTCTGCCAAGATTTTCTAGTGCATTGGGTGAGGCTTCATATGAGTTTCTAATTTCTTGTGAGGATAGGCTCCGTAATTTAGGCCTAGCTCAGACTCATTTTTTAGATTACCCCTCATTTTAATTGGACTTAGCACCTCGACATTGGGGGAGAGGTTTTATGAATTCTATACCAACTAGATCTTCTCCCTTAACTTGGGCTCAATATTTGAGATATTCTTGAGAAGTATATGCGTCGTAACCTTAGGGATTATTTGAGAAATTAGTTCTCTAGATTGTAGCAGGGCTCTATTACAGTCATCGAGTGTGAGGCTTATTTTCATGAGTTGGCTAGGAATACGACTTCTATTTTATATATTGTGTATGAAAGAGTTTGCAGCTTTAATAGAGGTTTAAAACTCCCCATCTCTTTGTCGACTCATAGTTTAGTTACTATTGGTAGGTCTTTTACTGAGGTGTTGGATCATGCTCAGGTGATGAAGGAGATGCACTATGAGTATTGTGATAAGAGGCAAAGGTTTTGGGGCAGATTTATTTAAAGCCGTCGTAGTTCCCAACCCAAAGATAGTAGTTCTTAGAGTAGGTATATTCTCCACATCCATTCTATCAGTGTTATAGTCAGCCTACCCGACCTCTTCAGGCAGCGTTTAAGATTACTAATGACGGTTAGTCTAGTTCTAGTGATTTCCATGATAAGGGTAGTGGTTAGTCTTGGAGAGGTTTATTATCTTGTTATTCTAGACACGATGGTTATTTGGGGTCAGCCAGATCTATTGGTTCTGGTTCAGCTTAGGTGTCATATTATAGTTGTGGAGCACCTTATCACTATTTGTGAGATTGCACTACTCTTGGAGCAATTATTTCTTTATCTTAGAGTGTTCCCTTTATTAGAGTAGTTCATTCCTTAGCTAGAGGTTGTTCTTAAGGTAATATGGATAGTTTACAGGTTATTCAAAGAGGTTCTCAAGTAGGGTAGATAAGAGGTCGATCAAGTTCCCAGCCAGGTAGTAGGCGTGGTTGTATGAAATACTTGCTAGACCTAAGGCTGAGACTTTAGATGTTATTTTTACAGGTATGATTTTGGTGTGCTTCCAGTTGGCCCTTGCTTTATTTAACCCAGAGTCTATTTATTCTTATTGTTATACTTATTATACACCATGATTGGGGTTATCTTAGGACTTATTGATTATATGTTCTATTACACGTATCTACTCTAGCGGGAGATTCTTTAAAAGTGGATCAGGTTTTCAAATCATGTGTTGTGACTGTTAGTGATATTGATACTTATGTTGATCTTATAATTTTCTTATGGTGGATTTTGATGTGATTTTGGGCATGGACAGGTTATACCACTATCATACGATTATGGATTGTTTTCCCAAGATCATTAACTTATCCATGCCTGGTGTACCCCCCATCATATGGGAGGGAGAGGTTAGCCACGAACCTATGGGGATTATAACTTATATTCGTGCCAAGAGGCTTATTTTGAAGGATTGCGAGTCTTATCTCGCTTATTTTTATGATGCTAGTATGGAGAGTCCATTGCTTGACTCTATTCCTATAGTTTGTGAGTTTCCTAATGTATTCCATATCGTCCCACCTGGTATTACCCTTATCTGTAAGATTGAGTTTACTATTAGCCTCAAGCCTGGTAGCTGACCTATTTTTGTGGCACCTTATCGTATGGCTTCTGCCAAGATTAAGCAGCTAAATTCTTAGCTTCAGGATCATCTTTGTTAGACTCTTATTAGACTGAGTAAGTCTCTTTAGGGAGTTCCTATATTGTTTGTGAATAAGAAAGATAGCTCCATGCATATGTGTATTGATTATAGGTAACTTAATAAGGTAACGGTGAAGAACAGTTATCCTATGCCTCGCACTAATGATTTGTTTGACCAGCTTCAGGGTGCAACGGTGTTTTATAAGATTGATTTGAGATTTGGTTACCATTAGTTGATGATTTGGGATAAGGATATCCTGAAGATATCTTTTAGCACCTATTATCTTCATTATGAGTTCTTGGTGATGTCATCTGGGTTGACTAATGCCCCAACTGCCTTTATGGATTTGATGAATCGAGTATTCAGGCCTTAATTGGACTCCTTTGCTAATGTGCTCATCAATGACATCCTTGTTTATTCGAGGAGTAGTGAGTAGCATGCATAATATTTGAGGATCGTGCTTCAAAATTTGAGAGATCATGTGCTTTTTCCCAAAATCTCTAAGTGTGAGTTTTTGGCTTAAAATCAGTGACATTCCTTGGATATGTGGTGTATAAGGATTATTGTAATACCCTGAACTTTAAGTCAAATCTAGTCTCCAGAAGAGTTAGCGATGACTTCCTAAATGATAAATGTTTAAATTAGATACCAATTTCATCCAAATCTAATATCTGAGTAAAGATTTATGGACGTTTTACAGAGAACTGTCGGAACTTCCTAGAAGCAACAGTCAGGCCGACGGACCATCGAGCTAGCGACGAACCGTTTCCCAAGCCGTCGTGACAAAGGCAGTGAACCCATCTTCTGGCCAAGTGCGATGGTTAGGACCAACGGACCATCGAGCTAGCGATGAACCGTCGCCCAAACCATCACAGACAAGGCAAAAAGTTCCAATTCCGGCCAAGTATGATGGCATGGACCAACAGACCGTCAAGCCAGAGATAGACCATCACCCAAACCGTTGCCACTTCTAATCAGCAATTTTAAGCCATTTATAAAGGGTATTTGGGATTTTTTCCACCTATTTTGACCACTAATTATACCAGACCAGAGCTCATAACTTCTTTATTCATCTATAACACCAAATTAGGGTTTCTTTGAAAAATCAATCCCCAATAATAAGAAACCCTAGGTGTTTAATTTCAAGTTAAGAATTTAAGCTTTTCTTCACCAATCTTCAAGAAATCATCCACCCAGCTATGCATAGTATTTATTCATGGATTCCTTTCATCCATGAAGCTCAAGAATCCTCTTTTAAATTATATATCATGATATTCATGTTGTGGGTTGATTATGTTCATCTGATTATTGTTGTATGATTCCCAAGTTGGAATCTTTATGTGTTGTTCATGAAACCATCATAGTATATTGATTTGAAATGTTTAAATTTAGTTGATTCATGGAGTTTTGAAGTATTAATTTGATGATCAGGCCTAAGCCCCAAGTTATGCATCCTAGGTGTTGATAAAATGCCTAAGAAGATAGAAATTATGCATTATAGCTCAATTATGATCTAAATGATAGATGCATGCTTTACCCTTATGCTCAAAATGACCTCCATGTTATTCTTATGTATTGAAATTATTTGTTGGATTGCTCATGAATTAGCCTTATGAAATTATGCCATGTTTACATGCAATCCTATTCATGTACCAAGCTATGATAATCAAATACCTCATGAAATATCCCCAACTATTGTAGTATGAATTGTTAATGCTGGTCATATGTTCAAGAAGTGTCATGCCTTGTCAGTTTTCTCCTATCGAGTCTTGGGGGTACTTGTACCCGACAATTTAGCTATGTGCCTAGAGCCAGTGTCAGTTTTCAAGATGCTCTCAGTCAAGCCATGTTCAGTAAAATTCAGTTAGTCTTATAACTTAGGAAAACTCAGTAATCTCAGTAATCTTAGTAATCTTAGTCAGTTATCAGATCTCAGTAATATTCTGTCAGTCAACAGAACTCAGTGAACTCAATCCAGTCAGTTTAATATAATTAATTCATTGTCTAATCATATGGTAGTAGGATTCAACATCGAGGTAGCCTAAGGATGGGAACTCACCTGTGAGTAGAGGGTGTGATTCTTAGAAGCAATCGTTGCACTCTAGAACTACGTACCTAGAATAGGTTGAGACATCAAACCTACTAGTTGAGGGCAGATGAGGTGGCTTAACCTGTTATATGAGGGTCCCACCGTTCTGCTTAGAGTACCTGTTAGATGAGGGATTACTCACAGCTTGTCCTTACCAGTGGTGAGGTGTTGATACCCATCTAATTGGGGTTATAGATTGGATCCCAACTCAATTATATTTTCTTATTTGGGGTATGTTGGTTAGATAACTACTTCCCATAGTTATAGTCTTAGTCTCAGTATCCGTAATAAAACTCAGATAGTTCTACAAAATTTAGGACTGTTAGATACAGTCACCCAGTTCAGTACAGAACTCAGCAAGTTCTATCAGAAATAGGACTTTCAGACACAGTCATTCAGATAATAGTAAATTAGTTATACAAACTTATGTTATCAGTATTCAGATTCAGTAATGCCAAGATCTCAGTCACAGTTCATGTATTTATGTATGTATTCTCATACTCATGTTATTCAGTTAGTTAGTATTGTTCATGCATATAAACCCCTTGCATTTATCCTATACTTGCATACCAGTACATTCAATCGTACTTATATATTTATGCTATGATGTTTTATACCATAGGTTCATAAGTATGAGCTCCAGAGCATCCTTAGTAGATCAGACGTTCAGCAGCCAAACTAGCAGTGAGTCCTCATCATTCGAGGATAGCATGATTATTTTATTACCTTATTATTTAAGTAGTCTGTAGTTAGTTGGGGATATGTTCTATCAACTCCATAGTTTTTAGATAGTTTAGAGGTTTTCAGACTAGCATGTTCAGACAATTATTTCAGTTTTGGTATGGTGATACCGTATTATTTAGATGTTATGTGTTTTCAGATATTTGAACATTATGTCCTTTCAATATTTTTTCTATATTTATGCAGCATATTATGTAGTGCCCAATTACAGATATCAGTCATGGGTTAGCTTGTGGTCCTTCGAGGTCATGAGCATCGTGTAACATTCCAGGTACCAAATTCTGGGCATTATAGTATTATGGTAGACCGGGATAAGATTGAGGAAATTCCTGATTGGGTTATATTACTATCTCTGACTGAGGTTTGTTTTTTCATTTGTTTGGCCGACTATTATAGATGCTTCATCGAGCATTTTAGTACTATGGTAGCGCCTATGACTAGATTGGATCGAAAGGAGGTTCCTTACCGTTAGTCTAAGGAGTGTGAGACAAGAATTGGAAAGTTCAAGGATTTTCTTACTTCAGTTCCTATTTTAGATCTTTCAGTTAAGAGTGAAGGATTCATCATGTTTTGTGATGCTTCTGGTTTTGGTTTGGGTTGTATATTAATGTAGCAGGGTTGTGTCATTGCTTATGCTTCTAGACAGCTTATGGTGCACAAACGCTACTACCCTACTCATGATTTGTAGTTGGCAGAGGTAGTTTCCACACTTTATATTTGGAGGCATTATCTTTATAGAGTACATTGTGAGATTTTCATCGATCATCGTAGTTTTCAACATCTTATGACCTAGAGAAAGCATAATACTAGACAGTATAGATGGATGAAGTTGCTTAAGGATTATGATATTTTGATCTTGTTTCATCTGGGCAATGCAAGTATGGTAGAGATGCCTTAAGTTGGAAGACCATGAGTATGAGTAGCTTAGCTTGTATTTTCGTTTTTCAAAGGCCGTTGGAATGGGATATTCATTCCTTATACAAGTTGATGTTAGGTTTTTTGAGATTTGATGGATGGATTTTTGTTTCAAGGATCGATGACTTAATTTAGTTTATTTTGCATTACGCTCACAACTCTACATATTCTATTCATCCCGGCATAACTAAAATGTATAAAGATTTGAAACAACATTATTGGTGGAGTGGCGTGAAGAGAGATATGGCAAGCTTTGTAGATTATTTCCTATGTTGTCAGCTGGTAAAGGTTGAGCATCAACGACCATCAGGTGGTTTGACTTACAGATTACCCATTCTCGAGTGGAAATGGGAATGGATCACCATTGATTTTGCTAGTGGTTTGCCTCGTACTCCCCATAGTTGTGATGATATTTAAGTCATTGTGGATCGTTTGACCAATTTATCACATTTCATACTATTCAAATGTCCTTCAGTGTTGAGAAATCAACCCATCTGCATGTTCAGGAGATAGGACATTTTGCATGAGGTGCCTATTTTTATCATTTCATACCATGGTTATTTATTCACTTTGAGATTTTGGAGAGCTTTTCAAGAGGAGTTGGGCACTCAGGTGGATCTCATTATATTCTTTCATCCACAGATAGGTAGTAAGTCGAACCATACCATTCAGGTGCTTAAGGATATGCTCTGAGCTTGCGTTATGGATTTTGGAAGCCAGTGAGAACATCACTTAACCTTGGTAGAGTTTGCATATAATAACAAATATCATTCAAGTATTGATATGGTGTCTTTTGATTCTTCTTATGGTAGGAGATTTCGTTCTCTGGGTGTATGGTTTGATACATCCAAGGTTTGGTACTAATTTACTTTAGGAGTTGACGAATAGAGTTAAGGTGATTAAGGATAGGTCGAGAGCCACTCACTATAGGAAGAAGGCCTATGAATACCATAGGCTTTGTTTCTTGAGATTTGGAGTTAGTGATCGTGGATTCCTCTGTGTATCTTCCATGAAGGGTGTGATGAGGTTCGAGAGGAAGGGCAAGCTAAGACCTAGATATATTGGACCTTTTGAGATTTTTCGCCCAGGTGGTAAGATGCCTTAAGATTTATCTTTGCCTCCATATTTTTCCACTGTTCATCACGATTTCTATGTCTCCATATTGCAGCGATATATTCTATATCCATCTTATATGCTTAGATGGGACTCAGTTTAATTAGATGAGTGGTTGACCTTCATAGAGAAGTCAGTGCTCATATTGGCTAGTGATGTAAGACGGTTTAGCACTAGAGAGATTCCCTTACTTATGGTTTAGTGGAGGCACTGTCCAGTGAAGAAAACCACTTGGGAGATCTAGAACGAGATGCAGACTCAATATCCTCACCTATTCAATACTTCAGGTACATCCTAATCCTTAAATTTTGCATATGAAAGTTCCTTAATGACCCTTTATCTTATGTTACATATTTCAACTTAGTTTGGACATTGAAGATCTCTTGTAGATACCTCAATTGACTTATGACTTGTTTGAACTAACACATCGGATAATAGGTGGTTCATCTGATTTTTAAAGCAATTCCCTATTGTGAAGTCTTCGCTGGTTTCAAAATGGCCATTGGGTTAAAACATCTGCAAAATGATCTCATATAAAAGTTTTGACTGCTCTAAAATCTCTGGAATATCGAATTTAGGCTAGGTGGACCTTTGGTTTGGGTCCCGAGACACTCAATCTTATTTCAAACTATTGGTCGAAAAGTTAACAAAATAAAATATGGGTGTAGGACCCACATTTGGTCGAAACGACCTCAGATTGAAATTCTGAGTGCGTCATCGAGTTTGGAACGACAAATTTAGTATGATTGCATAGTTTGTTTGGGTTAATGGGATTCCAAATGAATCTTGAGCACCAGGTTGATCTCAATTTTGGATTAGGAAAACCGGGTGCACCATGATAGCAATGCTATAGGCCTTGATCGTGACTCACTGAGTAGAAATGATATTATGATTGTGAAAGACGTGTTGCGATACTAACTTACAGAGGAGAGATACCATGAACGCAAAGCCTCAAGTCGTGATAGCGATTGCCAAGTACTTGGTATGGGTATAAATAGACCTTTATGCCACAAATTTAGCCATTTCTCACCCATTTTTTGAGACCATAAACCCTAAATAGCGAGATTAAGTGGTATTGAAGCTTGTGGGTGATTGGTAATCTTGATTAACATTTATTTTTGCGATTATCTTCATATTTGAGGTAAACATTCCCTCTTTTCTTGGTGGATTTCATCAATTTATTGTTCAAAACACAAATCTTGAGGGATTGATTTTAGACCCAATTAAGTTTGGTTTTCAACCATTTTTTATGGTAATAATTCCTTGAGATTGTAAAGACATTGGGTTGATTTTGGAAACATGATTTTTTAAAGTGGGACTCATATGGTAATTGTGTGTATTTTTTGGATCCAAAGCACAATAGTGCAATAGAGGTCTCATTATTTTTGAATTGATGCGTAGAATGGATTTATGATATCTTGACATCTTTAGGAGGATTCTCAAAAGGAAAAAATGGTGGCTTAGCTTATCATTGAGCTTTCTTTGGTGTCAAGTTAGGCTAGGTTTATCCCTTTTAAACTAATCTATTTCATAGTATTCTTATGATATTTTGTTAGATTTGGGATGGGGTTTAGGTGTTGGATTGATTAAAAGCAAGACTTGAGTATATTTGACCACTTGGGTTAATTTGAAACTGTAGAGTCAAAACACTGGACTAGTTTCCTTATACCTAAGGTGAATTGGACTTCATTAATCATGTTTAGCATAAGAATACCCTAGTTTACTGAAGTTAGGTAAAAATACATTAGACACTCATGCTTAGTGTAAGGTTGGCCTTAGTTTCTTACACTAATGAAGGTTGCCTTAGTTTCCATTGGACTAAGTTAGAGTACTTGAGAAGAATCTCTACCTTAGGGTTAATTGTTTCTTACTATACATCTAAGAGTTAATTTACATACCTTAGCCTAGTCCAGGGTAGAATTTGAATTAGAATATATTTTGGGAATTTAGGAGTGGGCTCTTCATCCACCATAAGTTAAGATTGATGAATAGTTCCCTTAAAACCCTTAGACGTTTATTAAAAGCTTAAAGAATGCCCTTTTGAGGCAATATTGAGGCACCTTGGCACTTGATGGTTATGATAATGATGACATTAGAGTTAATATTCCTAGACTAATGCATTAGATTGTCAATTTATACTATGATGAGATATGAATGGTGTTGCGACAAGCTATTGGTTATGCCATGTATAAGCTATCCATTATGCTAATGATAAGTCTTTGACATTGCTATTGATAAGTTATTGCCTATGTAATTACTTATGATTATGATCATGCTAATCTATTATGTTAGTACTAATCATAGGAGATATTCTTAACAATGATGTTAGTAATTATATTATTAATTATGCTAGAAGTCATATTTATTGATTATATGGAAAGTTATGCTATTAAATATTTTAAAAATTATGATGCTTGACTATATGAGAACTTATGATGATTAATTGTACCCAGTTCAGTTCTGGAAGATGATGTTTATATTTATTTTAACTAGTTCAGTTTCGAAAGATGATGACAATATATTGGTACCCAACAAGGATGGAGGATAATTATGATGATATACTGATACATGGCAGGATGAAGGACGATTATGATGAGATATTAATACCTGAAAATACCATAGGATAATAATGATGATATATTGATACGTGGCAAGGCCGGAGGATGATTATGATGGTACATTGATACCTGACAAGGCCGAAGGATGATTATTATGATGCATTGATATCCGACAAGCCAGAGGATGATTATGTTGATGTACCTATGTGTACATCTATTTGTTTGAGTCCGGCAATTTATTATGATATGATTATTAAACACACACACACATACATATGCATATTTAAGTTGGCTATGATATCGCTATTAGGTATGCCAGATATAGCCCAAAAGTAGTAAAAAGGAAAATCAATGGACTTATGAGCGTTAGTGATAATTGTTTATTAGTGATAAATAATTATAAGGGGGTATTGTTGTTGATTAGTAATAAATAAGGATTAGTGATGGATACTGTTTAAGGAACTAATCATGACATGTTAATAAATGGGGATTAGTTGGTAAAGGATGAGTAGTGTTGATTCATGTTTTTAAGTGATAAATGGTGCTAGGGGTTATATGATGACTAGTAATTAAATGAGTTAGTTAATTAGAGATGGTTAGCTAATAAATAGTGACCAGTGAGTATTAATGGTAAGGTTGCTAAACAATGGTAATATTATGGATTTTGGGTAAATTGTCCAATATTTTTTGATGATCGATTGATGATAAATTGTCGAATGACAGTTAAATAATGAGTTGTTTATTTGTAAGTGGTGAATGATTGATTTATTTTATGTTTGAGTGTACTTTTCAGAAGTATGGGAGTCTGTGATGATTTATTTTCTTTTTGCACCAATTGACATATGAGGGCTGATTCTGTAGTTTATGATTGCTTGTGTGATGTCTTTTGATGCGTTATTAATTTGATTTATTTACATATATTGCACGACAATGTTAGAATGTGTTGATTCCTTGTGGTATATTATTATTATGGTTAAATTATTTACTATGCACGTTAGTATTGGAGATGATTCACGTTCTTTTCTATACATTATCTTAGTTATATTATCTTAATTTTATCATACTTATAACATAATTTAGCTTAGCCAGACAATGATGCCTACTGAGTACCCTTTGTTTTGGTACTAATACTACACTTCTGTACCATTTTGATATAGATCTGAGTACTAGCTTTCACAGTTGATCATTGATCATGCTGTGTTGATATTTACAAATATAGAGTGAGATATTAGAGTCGGAGTCACCTAGTTCCTTCTATCTTTTGATGCTGAGTCTTTAGCTATAAATAAGAATGTTGTTGACTATTGTAAGACTTTGAGTTGTATTATTGTTATTAGATGCTTTGTACTAGCTCTACCAGGTTGTGGGATGGTATCTTGCATTGATTGTTTTTATCTATTTAGAACATTTGTCTTATTTATAAGTGTGTTGTTCTTTTTTCCTATGATTTGGATTTTTTCCCTCTTGTTAACCATTGCATTTAGCTTCAGATTATGATTTATCTTACCTACTGGAGGATTAGCGTAGGTGATATCATGACTCGTAAATGAGGTTGTGACACATGCACAAGAATTAATTGACCTTTTTGGGTTCAAAAAAAAAATTCTATTTTTTGTTTGCTTTGTTTTATTTCTGGTTTAGGTTCATTTTTAATTATGTAGATGGTTGAATATTGCTTCGAAAGTAGTTATTTTTGGTTTGTTTGAGATAATTATCTTTGATTTTTGTTATGAATTATGAGAAAAAACATCAAATTATTTTTTGAGGTTTGGAGGCAAGAGTCATTTTAAAAGCAAGAAATTAATTACTCCTTCACTGTTTAGATTTTTACTCACTATATTAAAAATAAATTTTTATTTTTACTATTCAAGTAACATGCTCCTATCAAAGAAAAATAATTAAGAGCGTTTTGTATTTTAACTCGATTAAGGATTATTTGATTAGAATATTAATAAATTCATACTCATGTCACTTCTAGTCCCTTTTTATTATATTCCTTTAAGTTTGTCTTTGTCAAGCTTTTTATTGGATTTTAATTTAAGTTTTCGGTTCATTTAAGTATATAACAGGTGTGTCTTAATACATAATCAGTATAATCTTTAAGTCTATTCTATGCTTATACATTGGAACAATGGCTACCCTCTACGGAATGATGGAAGTTGAAAATTGACAGATCTTTTGACCAAAACACTAGGAGAAGGGGAGCGGGAGGATTACAATATAATATCAAAGGAAATTGGACTAAAGGTTTCCAGGCTCGTATTAGTGCAAATTCACCACTTGAAGCCAAGAAAACTGCTCTATATCTGGGTTTAAGATTAGCTATTCAGCTGAAGTGTGGAAAATTGATTATTGCTACTAATTCTCAATCCTTTTCTTCACTTTGCACAAATGAACTTGAGGCGGATGAAAATCTTATTGATTTTTGCAGGGAGATTCTAGGGAGCCCGTGGGTATGCCATGATGGAAGGTCTTGTAATAGAGCCATAGACAAGCTAGCTAAGGCGGGTAGTAGGATGGAAAGAAATAGGCTTTTTGAGGAATGGACAGGGAAGGAACTTCTTTTGCAGGGTCTTGTGAACCCTTAGTATCAAATGTTTGTACTAATAGTAGTGACCATGAACACTCTCTATTATCGTTCTTGAACACAGCTTTGTATGATGCATATTAGTATTAAATAAAGTCTCTTTTTTAACCAAACAATAATAAATCTTTCTTGGTGGTTTCTTCTTATCCTTTTATCTTCAAAAAATGGGTTATTGTCTCAAGTTTTAGAACTCTCCGCCAAATGTAGAGCCAACTCAATTTTTACAACACAATATTTAATGTCATGATGTCACTTACCGAGAGTCAAACTTGATAAGTAAGATGATTGCCCCAGAAGGAAAGAAAATTAAAAATCTACATAAAACAACACAAATGAGACTTTTTGAAAGAAGTTAGGTCATACACGTATACAATAAGCGAAAGTCTATAAAAATACCATAACCCTAAAGATACAATTTTCATAAGCATAAGACCATCTAGAAACACTCAGAATAACTGAAAAATATAAATATGTCTCTAAAAGTTAAATAAAGATATCTAAGATAAAGTGAGGTTTGAAATCTGTTCCGAACTTTGGAACACACTAGTACCTTGAAAGTCAGATGATCGCCATATGATATTAGTAGCCGCATCTCATCCCAGAGCTAAGATCTGTACCAAAAAGGGAACATTAGGGATGATTTAGGTCCGTTTATACTCAACAGGTATCATAGGCCGACCGAGCAAAGCAGAAAACAATACACATAAAAGATACTATTAGCACGGTAAAAAAACATTCAAACACGAAAAATATAAGAAAACTAAATACATGTCAACAATACATAAAGAAACACAAAAACTGTATATGCAATGCAATGCAATGATGATGTGATTATGCTGAATGATTGAAAATTACCTATAAACCTACCGAGCCTTAGCTCTCCCAATATGTGACCCATGGGTAGTTCGCAACTCGTATACTACCTCAAACCTCAACCCACCTCTCCAGTCTAGTATTCATAGATCAAAGTTTTACAAAATATAATACAGAAAAGACATCTTTTCCCCCGAACTTGTTCTCCAAACTCACTTTAGCACTTAAACTTAACTTCCGTTTATTTACCCCTCTTAACAACTTTAAAGTGTATTTGTTTGACTTCTAAAGATGACGTGGCATTTTTTAAAAAAAGGGGCACATTTATTTATTCAAAAAATTAATTTCAGTAATCTTATATTTAAAGTATAATAAAAAATTAAAATTAAAATTAAAATTAAAAATGGACACTTTTTTCTTCTTTCTTCTTCAAATCACCATCAACAACAACACTCAAATCTCCATTAACAACCTCAAATTTTTTTCACTTTCCTCCATTAACAACACCACCCAAGAACAACACTTTCCTTTAATTTTTTTCACTTTCATCTAATAACAACACTACCCAAGAACAACAATTTTCTTTAATTCTTTTTACTTTCCTCCATTAACAACACCACCCAAGAACAACACTTTCCTTTAATTTTTTTTCACTTTCCTTCATTAACACCACCCAAGAACAAACATAAAAACACTATTAAACAATTTTATCCATTGAACACCATCTCAATCTTCATTCCAACTCCCTCAAAATTTAGATAAAAATTAAATTAAATTGATGATTTTATTTTTGAATCACTTATCATCAATGAGATTTCTTTTTATTTTTACTTTTGATTTTTTTGTTAATAAGATAATTTGAAAAATTAATTTTAACTTGATGATAGTATTTT